>CM060869.1:29496632-29896265 GCA_030737845.1 Acorus calamus | reverse complement strand
AAGATAAATAACATGTACGGTGAAACTGAAAAATTTGTGACATGCTTTAAATCATCAAGACTAACATAAAAAAACATATACAAAATGTATATCTAAATATGAGTACATTGCTTAATATGTGTCCATTTTTCCATTACTCACAACATGGACGAGATCCCTAGAGATATGTTTAATCCATCACATTTCCTCTCTATGGACTATATATTTAAGTGATCATATAAATTAATTAAATGAGAAGATTTATGTGTTTGTTGGCTAAGCCAATAAGATGTTATAAGTGTGCCATTTTTCATGACCACATAAAAGATATTAGATTCAATATTTAAGTTTTTTCATTCAATGTTTTACAATACACACATTAAAATATAACTTTTAACCAATCAAGAATCTTTCGAATTATCCTACAGACTTTTGGATTCCATTTATTAAATTTTGTATGATACCTAAATATAAAACTAAATCACCAATTCAAAAGCAGAGGGAGAATATGAAGTCAGGGAGGAGTGGCCTTCGTGTCTCCATTTTATGTTGCCCTCTTCCCTGCCTCTCTTCCTCCTCCTATTGTCCCCACCACTCAAATCTATCACCTATAAGTGGTGGGGACATGAGATTGGGTTGACAGAGTATCCTCTCCCAAAGCTATTTCCCCTGGCTGTTTTAAATCCATGTAACTGTACAAGCCAGCTCCAACGTATGTACTTTAATATTTAAAAGCGTAGTATTCCTGGGCGACCAGGATCATTCCCCAACGTTCCCATTAGTTCCCCAAACCACAAACCCAAGCCGTTGATCTCGCTCGTCCAATCCTTCCAACGGACCAGTGAACGGACGATCCTTATTCGCCACAACCACACCCCTCACAAACTCCACCCCATCCCACCGTCCATCACATCAAACACCCGGCTTCGCAAATTTTTTTTAAAAAATGAATAATATTATAATGAATTAAAAATTAAGATAAAAAAAGTCCGTGTTTTTTGTTGTCGTTTTTGCTCCTGCTGCTTCTGCCTCTCTGACGTTGCTGCCGATGGAATCCAAGGAGTCCCTCCCCAAAACGTTCCCGCAATAGCCTCCTTCTTCCCGAAATACCCCCCCAGCCATCCAATCCTCCCCAAACGATAATTCAAGGTAAGTGAAAACTAGGGTTTTCATTTTTCCTCGGATCTCGGATTCCAACGGTTTCTCGTAGCCCGTGTTCTCTCGGGATGTCTGTCCTTCTAGGGTTTCGGCGATTAGGTTTGGAAGGTCTTGAAATGTAGCTTTGCGTTCATTCTCTCTTGCCGTTTTGGGGTCGCAGTCTCTCGCCGGGGCGGGCATGGCGGAGTCGGTGGAGGAGATTCTGGAGTTCCTGAGGCGGAACAAGTTCACGAGGGCCGAGGCGGCCCTGCGTGGGGAGCTCGGCAGCCGCTCCGACCTGAAGGGACCGGTCCCGAAGCCTGAGGAGGGGCTGAAGGTGGCGAAATCCGGCCGCGGGCCTGTCAAGCAGGGAGGAGATGCCTCGAGGGAGCTCATCGTGAAGGAGATCGAGTGCGGGACGGTCAATGCCTCTGTCGCCACCGACCTCTACCCGTGGAATTTTGGTGGCGCGGATGATTTCATGGAGATCTTGATATCTGAGCAGCCGAGGCACCTGAGGAAAGTGAAATCCGAGGCACCGGACAACCCGTGGTCGTCTTCTAAGAACGGGGATGAGCAGCCTGTGCCACCCGTGGCGTCTTCTTCTTGTTCGGGGCCGTGGAAGGAGTTCTCTGTGGTGAAGACTGTGTTTCCGGCTATCGATGATGCTAAGAAGGATAGGAAAAAGAGGACAGAAGCGGTGGAGTGTCCGGAAGTCGATTTGCCCTCCGTTGTGGTGGAGAATAACAAGCAGGAACTGCCGAGGCTGGCGCCGGTGAAGCTTAAGTCGGAGGACAAGCAGCTGAGCGTACATTGGGAGGAAAAGAACGAGCGTCATGGATTGAGGATCAGTGGCACTGAGGATAATGCCTTCTCGATTGGTGCATTTTTGGATGTTCCCATCGGACAGGAGATCAACTCTACGGGTATGTCTATTAGAAAGTTTGAAGATTGGGATATTATTTTACCTCCAAGTACCTGGTTTTTTTTTTAATTAAACAGAAATTTTTGGCCCCGTTTTGGGGGGGCACATGTTCACTTACTATTACACCCTCATTTGAATTAATCAAGGAAGAACTAATTATGCAGTTAGACTATAGAGGTGTTTGAATGATTATGTAGCTGAACTGTTGATGTAAGAAGGTAAACGATGGGAAATCAATTGGGGGAGAAGTTAAAATTTCATAGAGTGTTTGCTATATTTGTATTTTTCTCTCTTTTAATGTTATGATGTAAGGAGATCCCTCGTCTCCTAATTCGGGGGTTTTTCTTGAAATAAGATTCTCCTATATTTTATCCAAAAAAAAAAAAGATGGGAAATCAAACAACCCAGCAATGGGGTCATCGCTAGACATCAACAAAAATTCCAACCTTGTCCCAGGGAATGGGATTGGCCAAGTGTCTAATTGTGAACACTTGAAAACACCATCTCTCCAGTGAGTGTATACCCAGAAACCTGTTCTAGACAACCTCACTGTGTTATTCCATAATCTGATAATTTGTAGGACACCAGTGGGTTCAGACATCCAGGGCCGCTTTTTGGTAGTACTCTCTCTCTACTACCTAACACATCAGTCCACCATCGCTCAATCTTCTCCACCGCCACTTGCTTAGTCTCCTCCAAATTTAAAATACCCATTGCACCCAACTTTCTTCTGCTGAAGACCTTCTACTAACTAACAAGATGCACTCTTCTTTCGTTCTCTTTACCTCTTTTTGCTTGACAACATCTGTCATGCCTTTAGGAAATGGAAAGTTGAACTCTGCGATAATAAGGCCTATGTATGATGGTTGAGAAAGCTTGATGGTCTATCTTAAAGTCTCAAAATTGAAGTCGAAGATGGCTGTTGGTTCATCTTCTCTTCCTTGATATCCTTGCTTTTATTCACTATTCTTGATATAATCAATGCATAATATGGAGGTTTTTACTCTGTCATGATGGATAAATGAGTCTTAGGTATGAAGATTGATAAAGCTTAATTTGTCCTCAGATTTTATTTCTGGAGGTGAATAAGGTGGATCCCGATTACCTTCCTTCTATTTCTGCCCCATTATTTACAATCATTGGAGTAAACAACATACTTAATAATTAGGATAATTCTTTTTGTTTATTCATGTGTTTTTTATTGTTATTTTTGTTCATTTGATTTCTATTAGAGTATCTCTATGGCTGCTAAGATTTTCTACCTGGCCCAGGGTAAGACATGTTTCCAAGCTTCCTATTGGCACACTACCTCAACCAAACCTTAATTGATGGATTTGTCACTAATTTAATACCATTTACCAAAAGGACCTTGCATCATAAATAATTTTGGAAGGATGAATAGCTATGGAGGTTAAAGAAGAGATCCATTTCCTTCTCGAAAATGGGGTGGAAATCCAATTTTGGAAGGATGAATCATGAATGGCTATGGTGGTTAATAAGAGATCCATTTCCTTCTAGAAATGGGGTGGAAATCAAATATTTGAAAGATGAATGACTCATTGGTGCTTCTATGTCATCGCACTTCCCTAATCTATTCCGGGTGGCATTGGATGAGAATGATCTCATTTCTAATGCCTTCACGCGTGGCGATAATACCATTATTTGGACCCTTCTTTTGCATAGAAGTCTAAACGATGTTGAAGCGGAGGAGTTATCCTCTCTATCTGCGGCCCTTGAGGATGTGGAATTAAAGTTGTAAGAGGAGGAATCAGTGGCTTGGAAATTATCCCCACTTTCCGTCAAGACCCTTTTTAGGAAGAACCCTTCCCAAGACATTCTTACCACATGGTTTGGAAGCCTTATTTGGGGAGCCCCTCACGCCTTTGAAGATCCAAAGCTTCATGTGGTTATTCATTCTTGATAAGGTTCTCACAAAAGTTAATTGATCAAGATGGCCACATGACGGTAATATTTCATGCAAGCTTTGTGGTCTTGAGGAGGAATCAAGAGACTATCTCTTTTTAGTTGTCCATTTAGCTAAAAAATTTGGGAAAAGATGGGTGTGTGGCTTTTGAGTCTCGATGTTCTTTTAACGATATCAAAGAATGTCCTGTTGGTTCCGGAAGAGCGCTGACGAGGAGATAGAAGCAATCATGCCAAATTCTAAGATTGGTTCTCCATGCAGTTTTTTTGAGTATTTAGATCTCGAGAAATGAATGCATACTCCAACATAAGAGATTCTAAGTAAAAAACACAGTCGACTATTTCTTCGAACCTTCGCGATTGGGTTACTATGATATTAGAAGCGGATACTCCTCCGACCGTTATGAGTAATCTTTGGTTTTGGGAGATAAGTGCCAGTATTTTTAGTGGGCGGAGTTCTGCCATATAGCTCTATCCCTTTCCTTTATCTTGTAATCAAAGATCCCTCGTCCCCTTTGTTCGGTGGCATCTTACTCACTAATAAATCGCTTCCTAAACTTTTCTAAAAAAAGGGGGTAGTGATAAATAAAATTATAGACAGTCTACTAAATTTGGGTTCTTTCACGTTAATTTAAGTGTTCTCATGCTAATTTGGGTTGATATTTTGGCAAGCACTGTTTCAATGTTTATGTATTTTCGCTACTTGCTTTGCTTGGTAGTACTTATTTTTGTTGTTTATTCATTTGTTCCACCCTCTGTTAATTTCAATAGGAGTTGGAAAACGGGCAGCTGGAAGTAGTTGGCTATCTGTAAGTCAGGGTATTGCTGAAGATAATTCTGATTTAGTTTCTGGATTTGCAACTGTTGGTGATGGTTTAAGTGAGTCAGTTGACTATGCAAATGAGTACTGGGATTCTGATGAATATGATGATGATGATGATGTTGGTTACATGAGACAGCCTATTGAAGATGAGACCTGGTTTTTAGCTCATGAAATTGACTATCCAAGTGACAATGAAAAGGGAGCAGGGCACAGCAGTGTCCCTGATCAGCAGGAAAGAGTTCCGGCAAAAGACGAGGATGATGACCAGTCATTTGCTGAAGGGGATTCCTACTTCTCTGGTGAGCAGTATTTCCCGGGAAAAAATCTAGAACTAGCTGCACCTGAGGATCCTATTGGCCTCCCCATGGCCGAAATGTATGCAAGGGGAAATGTCAATGATTTGATTGCCGATTATGATGGCCAGTTGATGCATCCTGAAGAGCTACATTTGATGCGTTCAGATTCAGTTTGGCAGGGCTTTGTTCCTCAGAACAATGAACTTACGATATTGGGAAATGGAAGAGTTCCGAATGATCGTGAACGACCTCGGCCCGATGACCTATGCATGGATGATGATCAACATGGTTCAGTCAGATCAATTGGCGTAGGAATCAATAGTGATGCTGCAGATATTGGCAGTGAAGTCCGAGAAAGTTTGCTGGGGGGTAGCAGTGAAGGGGATTTAGAATATTTTCATGATCATGATATTGGAATCAGTGGTTTTAGGCATTCTCAACATGACACTGGAAAAAATAATCTTGATAGGTTAAAGAGAGAGAAAGCTAGAAAATTGAAGCCTGGTTCAGATCAATTCGTCTTGGGTTCTGAAAAAGTTGGTGGTGCTCCTAGCACGAGTTATGCTGACAGTGGTTTTTCATTCCCTCCTATGAGAGCTGATGATTTGTTGCAGGCAAAATCTCATAAATCCTTATGGTCAAGCAAGGGCAATTTGGTGTCTGGTGATGATACAGATGATTTTGTGAATGGCTTGATAGGGACTGATGATAAGCTGGCCTCATGGAGGCAAAAGAGCAGTGATTCTTCACCTGCCAAGAGTTCAAGAGAAGAAAATACAGAAAATGCTGAAAGATCATCCACTGCTTCATCAAACTGTGGTTATGCTGATGGAGAGTATATTAAGAAAGATCAGGATGACAATGTAAGCGAGGCAAGAGAGGATCCTAGGACAGCATTGGAGGATGAAGAAGCAGCTGCTGTGCAAGAGCAAGTTCGACAGATAAGAGCCCAAGAAGAAGAATTTGAAACTTTTAATCTCAAGATTGTGCATAGGAAAAACAGGCATGTGTTTCCTGTTCCCTTTTTGTTGAACATCTGCCAGTAAATATGGAAGACACATGTTTTATTAGTTTTATTCATCTTTTCCTTTTCTACATAAATATGTGGTTCTATGGTTGCAATAAATATCTGAAACATTTTTAATTATTTATTTAAAGTGGTTTTTAGGAGGCTACTCTACTCATCCCTTTTCATCTCTAATTTTTATCTTATTTTTTCCCCTGTGATGCTCAGAACTGGTTTCGAAGAAGATAAAAATTTCCACGTCGTTCTGAATTCAGTGATCGCTGGGCGTTATCATGTTACTGAATATCTTGGATCAGCTGCATTTAGCAAAGCCATTCAGGCTCATGATCTGCACACAGGCATGGATGTCTGTGTGAAAATTATAAAAAATAATAAAGATTTCTTCGATCAGAGTTTGGATGAAATAAAGCTTCTAAAGTATGTTAACAAGCATGATCCTTCCGACAAGTACCACCTCCTCCGTTTGTACGATTACTTCTATTATCGTGTAAGTTACTTGATTTACGCAGTATGCTTGTGCCTGGCCTGTATTTTCTTCTTACTATTTGCTGCCTACCTGTTCAAATGACGTACAGTACTTCCTCTTATTTATCTGATGTTTCCCTCGAGATAAATCATATTAGTTCTTTTTTGTTTGTTTTGTTTTAAGGAGATCACTCACTCCATTGTTCGTGGGACTTTTAATTGATTTAATTAATTGAATCAAGGGAGTCCCAATTAGCTTTCAAAAAAGATAAATTCTAACAGTTAGTTTGAAAGTTATAGCTGATATTCTGCACTATACTGCCTCCCGGATTATAGTAAATCTGTGGTCAGGTTTCATTTTTTCAAAGATAATGAAGGAGCTACTCCTTAAGAAAGGAAAGCCTCTCGAAACAAAACATGAGATGAGGGATCCCGAAGAAAAGAAAAGAAAACTGATGAAAATTATAGAAAACAAATCCAAAATGGAATTGTAACTAGTACCTTCTTCCTGTGAGAGTGGTCACTCAAGCCTGAGGCAAAGCCGCAGTGGCCTCCCCGATTCCCTTTGGATTAGAGTTATTCGTGATAAGTACTACTCTGGAGGTACTAGACTATGAGATGTGCTTTGTCCCACATCATAGAGTTGCTCTCTCTAAAGTGTGGAAGGTCATCCTTGAGTTGGCCATCATGCTCAAAAGTATGAGATGTCCTTTTCAGGTTTTGAAGATATGTGAAGTTTTCAAGAAAGAAGACTGAAGAAAAAAAGCCAAATTGTGTTGAAGCTTATGGCTTGCTTGGGATGTGTATGTTTAAGAGAATTTGCCTTGAAAATATAGAGGTGGCAATTGCTAGGTTTCTTTGGATTTGGGTCCCACCCTTTTCAAAGATGATCCTGGCTTTTCTATGCTGTGAGGCTTGTTGGGAAGAGCTGTAATTGCTTGAAGAGGACTCCCTTTTATTTATTTTTCCTTTTATCTATTTTTCTTTTCTTTTGGAGGTCTATCATCCTCTTTTGTTCGAGGGGCGACATTCATTATACGAGGCTCCGACCTTTTTACAAAAAAGATAAAAAGAAGAAAAAAAAGAAGCAGCAAGGATGGGAATTATATGAAGATATTTAAGAACAACGAATGATAGAGCCTTAGAGAACTATGCCATTACATGGCTAAGAGTGAAATAATAGCATGAGAGTAATTTTAAATATCGACAGAAAGCCAAAAAATAAAATTAGAATAGTGTGGATATAAGCTTTACCCTATCTAATGGATATTTTAATGTATGTGTGTGACTGAGTGTGAGAAATGCTCCTGAACAATCAGTGGCCAAAAATCTGCAAATTTTTTGGACTTGAAGATTTCACAAAGACAGAATTTCCGATCTCTTTATATAGGTGCGCCTGCTGGTCTTTACTCTCCTTTGTTATGTTGGTTCAATGTTAATTAGTTGCTTTGAAAATTTGTTGACCTCAAAATTCTTATTAGCGTCTTGTTCAAATCATCAAGTGTAATCTGGGTCACCTGATATGCCAATTGCAGGGGATCCTAAAATTTTTGCAAGGAGTAGGCTTTTTTGTTTTCTCTCTCTCTCTCTCTCTCTCTCTCTCTCTCTCTTGTTTTTGTGTGGATGGGGGTCCTTGGGGGAGGGGGGGGGGGGGGGTTGTAAAGTTTGTAATCTGTTTGTTTTTTTCTGTTTTCTTTTGTCATTTCTAGTTGTAGACCCTTTGATACTTCCCTTTGTCTCTATGAGGGAATGCATTGATAGTTATATTTAGATGAATGAATGAAAGAAAAGTTTTACTTTAGCAGTCATTCCAAGGCTCTATTAAGATATACAAAACCGTTAACATTATTTTTTCCCTCTTTTTACCTCTGGATGTGTGCTGAAGCCACTGATATTTGCAGGAGCATTTATTGATAGTATGTGAACTTCTCAAGGCAAATTTATATGAATTTCACAAGTTCAATAGAGAATCCGGGGGAGAGGTTTACTTTACAATGCCAAGGTTGCAGGTTGTATGTTGCTAAATTCTTTAAGTCAATCCCTTTGTTTCACATCATTTAGCATCCTGGAATTGACACACTTATATTTTTACAGTCAATTACTATTCAGTGCTTGGAGGCGCTTCAGTTTTTGCATGTCCTTGGGTTAATTCATTGCGACTTGAAGCCAGAGAATATACTGGTGAAAAGCTACAGTAGGTGTGAAGTGAAGGTCATTGACCTTGGAAGTAGTTGCTTTGAGACTGATCATCTTTGCTCTTATGTACAATCTCGATCATACCGTGCTCCAGAGGTTATTTTGGGCCTTCCATATGATAAGAAAATAGATATTTGGTCGCTTGGTTGCATCTTGGCAGAACTGTGCACCGGAAATGTAAGTTTTCTTGAATATCGTTTGATATGCGATAAGTTTAGTTTTAATGGATGTCGAAGTTCTGGGATTTGCCGATTTGACATATTTACTATAGGTTTGTAACATTTATATGGCATGTGGTGGGGTCCTAATTACTGGTTTTTTTTTTTGCGTCTTGTGCTGTTTGGATGGTAGAATCTATATTCTTTAAAATGTTCCATTCAACATCTAATTTTGAATTTCAAATTAATTATGTAGCCCTATTCTCATTAATGCTGTCTATTGGTCACTAGATAAACGGTTTTCTTATTTATTTAATGTCAAAACCATCTACATCTTGAAAATGCGTCAATCTGAGTTCTATTAACCTGCAGATTTCTCTAAGCATGCTTTAGTAAAATGAGATTTTAAGTAAACCGATTCATGTGATGGAAATATGTTGCTTGAGCTTGGTACTTCACTACTTCACCTATTTTGGTAATCTTCTTCGGTTTTCTTAAGAAGTTAAATTTCTTTGATGCGTAATGAAAATTCCTACATGTTAAAGTTGCAATTGTTCTTTGGTATCTTTCTATATGGCATAAATGCCAAGACAAAAAAATAATCAGAAATGCTACATCTACCCATTACAGAGCGACTCCTAGTTCACCTTTCAGAAAAATGTTGAGAGGTTCCAGTGAAGCATATTCACTATGTTCCTTGAAAAGTCAAAGTTGATAGCATATATTTCATATATACATATAAGTAGGTGTTATAAGTGTGTATGTTATGTGAACTTTAGGGTTACATAATACATTTATCATCTGATATTTGAGACCTGATTTATGCTTATAAATGGGATATTATTCTGCTATATGGTACCTATTGAATTTTAATTTTTTCACATTTCTAATTTTACTCCTAAAAGTGCCATAGACATGTAAGTTGCAAAATCATGAAAATTCAGGCTGAGGCATAGTTTCATATTCTCGCTTCTGAAATCCTTTCAAATCCCTATCCCTTCCCCCTCCCATATTTTGAGGGGTGCAACATGAGAACTTCTCTCAGGAGGTCACCTATCCTAGTACCTTCCCCCTCCCATATTACAGACATTGTTCTACGATTGGTTAATATTAATCATAGTAGAACCTTTTTCTCAAAAAAAAAAAAAAGTTCCCTAGACCTGAATCTCAAAAAATAAAAAAAAAGTGCCATAGACCTGATTTGCAAACTCAAGCTTTTGTTTTGTTTTTATATTAATGTCCATGTGGGTCACCAGGGTGTTATGTTTGTGGTGGACTTATAGAGTTAAGATTGTGGCGCTCTGAATGTTATGCCGGCTGCTAGGATAGGGGAGGTGACAGCTACAATTATTCTGGTCATCTCCTAGCTGTGCCCGTGTGTTAGAAAATTGACGGTCAGATCTTCTTTGGCTGTCATATGGTGTGCATGATGTTGGGTTTTTTTTTTGTTGGGGGGGGGGGGGGGGGCTTATTGTAAATGTCCTGGGTGGTGTTGGATTTGGTGGCCTAAATTAGATGATGTTTAACTCTTTGGTTCGTGTAGAATACCTCAAGGTGCAAGAATTAAATGTTTTGTAGCTGTCCTTACTCCTTAGGTGTGCTCTGGGTCTGTGTTCAATCATGTTCGTCCATTGGGTCTCTCACATTTCAGCGGTTGCTTGTTGAAGACTAATAACTCTGCTGCATCATGTGTTTGGTGCAGTAGATTTCAATGGAATGATGGAAGACAGTGGATGGACATTATTCTGATGCAGACATGTTTTTCTTTGATACTAAGCTGAAGAGGAACATAAGAGATGAAGAAGAAAAGAACAGGTGAAGAGAACTAAAGTTCTTCAAAATCAATGATCAAAGACTAAAACATTCCCTAATGTTGAACGATGAATTAAATAGAAAATTAGAATGCTGAAATAGTAAAGTGGTTATAAAACCTCTAAACAACTCCAATAAATTTTAACAATTCAATATCCTAATTCTAATGGCTATGGTTGCACCAGGCATATGTACGAATCTGATGCCTGGCGGTGATTCCCCATCATGGATACTTGGCTATATCCCGTTGATGAGTAGGAAACCTACCGTATGTTAGCTTATGTAGTTCAGGTTAATGCAGCCAAGGAACAACTTTCTAAATTCCTTTGGCTGACTCCCCTCAGTCTTGAAAACTGTCTAGTCAAGAAGAGTGGAAGGCACGTTACAACACAATAAAACTGTTTGCACCAGTTTACCTTTGTAATTTGATGTCAGTCAGTATTATTTTTTGGACACAGGTTCTCACTGTGTTGTTTACTAATTTGCTCATATATTTGTTACAACATTGCCACAATAAGGAGATTGAGGACTTGTAATGGCATTAACACGCCATTCTGAATGTGGGAGCTTCTCATGCTCCTTTTTTTTTTAAAAAAAAAGAAAAGGTTAGAGCTCATGTTATTTAGTTTCATTGAGAAAAAGTTGCATGCCATTTAATTTCATTGAGATAGATGTTTGGATCCAAGAGTAGTAGAATGACAGAAACCCAACTTCCTCAGAGACAGAAAAAGAGATGAGATATCTCCAGGAAAACAAAAAAACACCCTCTCTCCAAATTACAATTACCCCTGTTACAATATCTTTCAAGTTATGGCCCGTGCATACTTTATTAATTTTTATACTTATGAATTATGAGACGCAAGGGGCTCACAATTTCATTGAAAGGATTTTTTTGTTCTCATCGCTAATTGTGGAGAACTCAAAGACATAAAATCGGGTCTCCAAATTCATCTTTGGATGAGAAAAAGAAGCATTATATGCTGTTTGTTTTCTTTCTTTCTTTTGCCTGAGAGAAGACTGGATCTTGACAAAACAAGGTAAACTGTGAACATCATGTATGCAATTTAATAAGTAAATTTAGAATCTTCTATTGCAAGAAATATATTTCTTATGCCTGAGAGAAGACTGAATCTTGACAATGCAAGATAGATTGTGAATATCATGTACGCATTTTTATAAGCAAATTTAGAATCTTCTATCGCAAGAAATGTATGTAATTTTGGCCTTGAATATTTTGTAACATGTTCTTGCGCAGGTTCTTTTCCAAAATGATTCTCCTGCAACATTACTTGCACGAGTGATTGGTATTATAGTCCGATCGAACAAGGAATGCTTGCTAAAGGTCGAGATACATACAAGTATTTCACAAAAAACCACAGTCTTTACGAAAGAAATCAGGTACTACATCCGTTGGTATTTATCTTGTTAAATTTTATTGCTGATGTGTGCTGAATTTGCGTTCTTGTTTGTAGAAAACAGGACGAGAATCCAACATCAAAATATTAGCTATTATTTATTTGTGTATTATGTGTTCTGAGATAAACTATCCCATCAGTTTGCCTACAATCGTATTCCTTTCCGCATAGAATACAAAGAATTTCTTTATCGGACTGCCATATAATCCCTTCTCATTTGAATTCCCCAAATCCACTAGTAATTCATGTATATTTGTTCATTTCCTATAAGCAATCTCATCAAAAGAAAAAAAAGAGAGAATCAGAAAAGAAAGATGAGTCCCGAGTTTTGGTGGTAAATGCGTTACATTCCTGGCTGAGCTCACTTTGTGACCAAAATATGTTTGTATATATTGCCACACACTTTTCAGGTTGAGGAAAAACAAGTTCTATTTGTTTCTGTACATGTTTGCCTTTGTTCATCAAACAGAGTTACTCCCATTTTGGGTTAAATCATCATAGAAAAGAAAATAACACTTGGGATCACCTCCATTTTCTGCAATTGCCTTTTCATTTTGATGGTAAGATGCACACAAATCACAGACGTCTTGGATGCAAGTATAGTTTCCAATGAAAAATCAAGATAAAAAGGTATAATCCATGCATCAGATTTAACCAAAAGTTGTTTTAATATCTGTATTTTTCACTATTCGGCAATATTCTGAGCAGAAGGTTGAATCTTCCCTGGCTCAGTAAGCTATTTAGCCATTGAAGAGGTTGCACTGGCCTATGTTATACTGAATTAGCCTGCCATTGTTTTCCCATTCCACTGTGGATGATTATAAACTTGAGATTCTCCACTCTGTTTGCCTGTCAATATAATATAGTTGAATTTTGATTTATGTTGACCAAACATTATCAATTCATGTGCACGAGGCATCCCTCATTTCAGGTGACTCCTTTTTTGTGGTACTCTCCCATAATCTCTAGATATGATCTTTCTTTCAGGAAACAAATAGGTTAGAATATCTGATACCGAAGAAGACATCCTTGAGGCATCGGCTGCCAATGGCAGACCAAGGATTTATCGATTTCGTCGCTCACATTCTCGAAATAAATCCGAAGAAACGGCCAACTGCATCGGAAGCATTGAAGCACCCGTGGCTATCATTCCCATATGAACCCATCTCATCATAATATCTAATCTCCATTGATAGTTACACTACATCACGTTGGAGATGGTTACACTACATCACATTGCATGTACTGTAGCATCATGCTCTGCTGTTGCATTGTTGTTGCCATTCATCATGGATGGACGAATCGTTGAAGCTTTGACGTGTAAGAGCCTGTGGGACTGAAAGGAAGTTCTGCTATACGACATGCTCGCAGTGTGCTGAATATTTGTTGTATCTGTGCACTTTTAACCATCACTCTAGATTGGAATGTACCTGTGCAACTGAACAAGTATCTCTCACTCCATTTATTGTATTCCGTTTTTTTGGGTGGGAAATCGATCCCGTTGTATATGATGTGATTATTCTTTGAAAGGCTATTATGTCTTTTGCAATGTTGATTGACAGTGGTGAATTGCGCGCTGTTTTGTGGTGTAGGCTGAGCGTCACCTTGAGCTTTCATGTTGTACTGTATTGTAGTTCATTGCTTCATATTGTGTTGGATGGCCATGGCCTTTGGTTTTTGTTCGCAATTGATAAGCATGAATGATATATTCAAGATTTTTTTTTTTGCTAAATAAAGCTAGTGATTTCTATGACCTAGGCCATTTTTGTTGAAGCATTCATTTCCAGATTATGATTATAGCTTGTAGACTAGGCTAATTTTTTTGGTAAAACAAATAAGCAGCATTAACTGTTTGGTGGAATAAGCTGCAAATAATTTTTTTTATTGTGTAATTATCAAAACTATCTTTTTAAGTTAAGGAGATAAAAATCTGAACACACTTGTTATTCACAATGTAGGTTGAGGGTATTTGTGTTCAAATGAAACTTATATGAAGTACTGCATAAACATGATTCCAAAAGCATGACTAAGCTTTTATGTTTTTAATTGAATAATCTCAGCTTATTTAAAGTTAAAATTATAAGTTACAATCTATAAATTTAAACAAATACCTATTTTGTATACATGTATTGCATTATTGGTTTGCATTTTAATTGACGCTGTACAGCTGTAGGGATTGTCAACTGTCACTTATTATAATTTTAATTTTAAAAAGTGACTGATTTGAGTATTTTGAACTTTTTAGAGATTTTTTTTTGTCATTTTCTCTTTATAAAAAATGAAAAAATAATGATAGTTGATTTGACATGTGATTTATAAGATATAATGACCGTTGAGTGGGCCAACATATTTTTTGAATGGAATAACTTAAAATAACTTTAATTTTAATAGATGGTTAGAATTTGTATACCACTTTATACCAGTTTATTCCGACATAGTTTATCCCATGGGGCTTCCAATCAATCAAAATCCATTATTCTTATTTATTCCATGATATTCTAACCCAATTCCACATTTAAAATCTTCATTAAACTTTCAATACCAACTCCAAGTCCACTACTTAATTAAATCCATTATCATGTTGGTTACCAGGGAACAACTGAACAAGCCTCTCATTCTTTCAATTGAATGTGGTTGCATTACACCAACAAAAAAAAATTTAAATGTGGTTACATAACATATATAAATAGAAAAAAATGATTTTTTTAAAAATGAAGAGACCAAAAAACCCCATAACATTTAATTAATGACCAGTATTCTCATTTTTGTCAAATTAATTAATACATGAACCATGCATAATCAGATCAAGTCATCATTTACGAACCCGCATTTGGGCCGTCCGATTGCATATCTTATCTCCAAATCTCGCCTTGTGATCATCTCTGATTTGTGGTAATTAGTGATCTGAAGTCAGAACCGCTCTCGTAACCGTCCAATCCATGCTCCTTAAAAACACCGATCGTACGATCCTCGTTCACTCACCGGACTTCTTTAGGGCACATAATCAATTATCGCTCTCTACCCTTTTTCATCCTCTCAAAGTCTCAATTTTTAAATAAGAAAAATAAAATAAACGGACTTCCCTCACGTCAGAGAGAGAGAGAGAGAGAGAGAGAGAGATGGGGACTTCGAGGGGGGGCTTGGTGGGGGTGGCGATTCTGTTGTTGGTTCTCTGTTTCGGCGATCATGCGAGATCGGACGGTTCAGATCATCGTTACAAGGCCGGAGATCCGGTCCCTCTCTACGCCAACAAGGTCGGACCCTTCCACAACCCCAGGTAACCTTCGCACGATCCGTCAATCTCCTCTCTCTCTCGGGGTTTCCGGATCACAGATCTGATGCAGAGTATGCACTCTCTGAAAGAAAAGACACGATTTCGAATGTTTATGATGGGTTTTCATGTCAGATCTGACCCAATTTTTTATTTTGGAAATGTTTGGCCTTTTTTTTAGATTCGTTGACAATGTGGTCATCGTATTTAGGTTACACTAATAGATTGGTTTTGATGGCAAAATTGTGATTTATTACAGGATATAGAGCTGTCTATTTTTAGATTTAGAAATTTTGTTTAATAGTGAATGAAAGATCTGATTTTGTTCTATTTTTCTGTTTTTTTTTCTTTTTCCAGCGAGACATATCGGTACTTCGATCTCCCATTCTGTGAACCAGGTCTTTTATTTATATTGATTTCTCTTTTGGGTTTTTCTTATTTCCTCCTAAAATTAAAATCTTTGCTTGTGTTTTGCATGATATGAATTATTTCAGACCATATAAAAGATAAAAAAGAGGCTCTTGGGGAAGTATTGAATGGTGACCGGCTCGTTGATGCCCCCTATAAGCTGGACTTCTTGTCCGATCACGATTCAAAGACTGTGTGCAAGAAGAAGCTTAGTAAAGATGATGTGGCTAGCTTCCGGAGTGCGGTTTCCAAGGATTATTACTTCCAGATGTATTACGACGATCTCCCGATCTGGGGCTTCATTGGGAAGGTCGACAAAGAAGGGAAGACTGACCCGAGTGAGTACAAGTACTTCTTGTACAAGCACATTAACTTTGATATCCTCTACAACAAGGACCGTGTCATCGAGATCAATGTCCACACGGATCCTCATGCACTTGCGGATGTCACTGAGGACCGTGACATGGATGTGGAGTTCTTGTATTCAGTGAAGTGGAAGGAGACCCCCACTGCCTTTGAGAAGAGGATGGAGAAGTACTCCTCAACCTCCTCTCTGCCTCATCACCTGGAGATCCACTGGTTCTCAATCATCAACTCGTGTGTCACAGTCCTCCTCCTCACGGGGTTTCTAGCCACGATCCTTATGCGTGTGCTTAAGAATGACTTTGTCAAGTAAGCAATGCGATATTAATCTTATGTGCTTTTTTTTTAAATTGTCAATACATGTGCTTGTGAAAGTGAACGTAGTTGTGATTATGCAAGTGCATATATTGCACTGATGCTAGAGTCAACGGAATGGGTGCATGCATCTTGTTTATTTGTGTGTCTAGGATGCTGTGCGTTTATATCTAAGCTATATTCTCTTTGTAATATATGGCATTGTACCATAGTCAATGCTACAATAGTTTTCTGATTTGGGTCTGTCAAGTTTTCATTTCTTAGATTCCAAATGCAATAATGAGCTCTATTGTTGTTGGTGGTGATGGTGTATTTTCTACTTTATATTCCTTTTCCTTTTGTGTGCACTTCTTTTGGGTTTTTTTATTGGTGGGGGATGGGTAGAGAGATAGATTTACCTCAGAACGGTATATCTCTGTATATCAATCTGTCTTTCATCTATCAATTGATCTGCATTTCTTTTGTTTCTTCTTTTTTTGGTTAATGTTACTTTACCTTTTTGAAAAGGTATGCACATGATGATGAGGCAGCTGATGACCAAGAAGAGACTGGATGGAAGTATATCCATGGTGATGTTTTTAGATATCCTAAGAACAAGTCATTGTTTGCTGCTGCCCTTGGGTCTGGTACCCAGCTATTTACCCTGTAAGTATTCTTAATGATCCTGTTTGGTTTGACTTTTTTTTTAGTTGCAATGTAAGCGAATTTTTTGACTAATCATGACATCATATAATGGAACTTTAATTATGTCTTCCACATGTCACAAATGGCTTCTAATACCTGATGCTTTTGGCGTATTGTGCAGTACTTTTTTCATTTTCGGACTTGCTTTGGTAGGGGTATTCTATCCCTACAACCGTGGTGCTCTATTCACAGCTCTTGTTGTCATATATGCACTTACATCCGGCGTTGCTGGATATACTGCCACTTCCTTCTATTGTCAGCTCGAGGGAACTAACTGGGTAAGTCTTGACTGTTCTACTTCTGTTGTTCTCTATAGTCCTCCAGCATAATCCTTCTCTTGTATTTTATTTTCTCTGAGTTATGCATGTTTTGCATATGTATCTCCTGTATTATATATCAAAATGAGCAAGTATTCTAGTTGAAATGTTCTCAAACTAGGTTTCCATTAAGGAGTTGTTAAACTTTCTCCCATGGTCCTCATGCTCGATTTTGTGCCCTTAGGCCTAGTTTGTTGTGGGGATATAGGTGTCAAGGTAAGAGGATAGGTGGTGGGATATGCGCTTAGAGAACAACTTATCTTGGTTGTTATAATAAAAAAATAGGGATAAAGTGTGGATAGTTGTCCTGATTTTGAATAACAATGGAGATTTTTTATGTCATTTTAAGGATAGAATAAATTTTATCCCCTCCTTTTTATCTTGATTGTGATGAATGTGAATTAGGGCAAAATCAGTAGACGTGTTTTGCTGTGGCTGCGTTGTTATTACATGCATTCTTTGATGTAGGACAGATTTAGGGAGAAATTATTGCAGGATATTTGATTCCAAATTTTTCATCAAAATAAAATATTTAACTATTTTTTCGCAAAACTGTCATCATAATAATCACATGTTATTAGTGAAAGATGGATTTAGGATTTTTAGGATTTTCATTAAGTTGTTTTCTTATTTTTAGTAGTATCAATAATTGTGTCTAGTACTGTTGTAGCAGACTTTGTATTTAATGACTAATAATATGTGTCAGTAATGATGCCATTCAAAGTATGTCTTGGAGAGTAAGTCATTGGTATTTATGGCATATAAAAATATGTCACTACATTTTGTATGAGTACAACTTTATGAATCAATAAAAATAATTCTCTTTTGTGAGTTTTCTTCCTTGTGGATTCAAGGTGTATCATAGGATCTTGATGTAGATTGGATCCTTCTATCATTTTCATGTTGCATTACTTTCTGTATGGTTAGCTAATGCCTGATCTGATTTTGGTTTTCTAGAACCTCTTGCTGTGGCTGTATTTGCTTTTTTGTATGCATAAAGAATTAAGCCAAGATGATGTTTATTTTGAGCTAATAAGGGTTTCAACTTTTGGTTTTGACAGGTGAGGAATCTTCTGTTAACTGGGTGCCTCTTTTGTGGCCCTCTATTCCTCACATTCTGCTTCCTAAATACTGTTGCGATTGTCTATAGTGCCACGGCAGCGCTACCATTTGGCACAATCGTCGTTATTGTTCTCATATGGATGCTTGTCACGTCCCCTTTGCTTGTTTTGGGTGGAATTGCTGGCAAAAATAGCAAGGCAGAGTTCCAGGCTCCATGTCGTACCACAAAGTATCCTAGAGAGATTCCACCCCTACCTTGGTACCGAGGGACCATTCCTCAGATGGCAATGGCTGGTTTTCTTCCCTTCAGTGCCATCTATATCGAACTTTACTACATATTTGCCAGTGTCTGGGGTCACAGAATTTACACCATATACAGCATTCTGTTTATAGTGTTTATTATTCTCCTCATCGTGACAGCATTCATCACTGTGGCATTGACATACTTTCAGCTTGCCTCTGAAGACCATGAATGGTGGTGGAGGTAAGCAGGATTCTTTGTTATATTGCATTGTTATTAACTGCTTCCTAGTCCACTTTGTAGCTGCCAAATTTTTTTTTTCCTTTCCATTTTTTGTTTAGCATTCAGATTTGCAAGCTCGATTCCATTTGTTTGATTACTTAAAGCATCTCCAACCATACTCCATTTCTTCAAAATTGTTATTTATTTATGGCATCCTGAATTGCTGGAGTTGTATAATCACATTGATGATTTCATGGTTTCTTGGGTTGATTCTCTATGGAGGTTTTGTTTAATACTACTTTTTAGCAATGAGTATAATGTGGTGTCAAGACTTGAGAAATCCCTCGTGGATGAAATTTTACATGATCTATAAACAGCTTAAATAGCATTTATATGATGTAATTAGAATTTATGATTACTCATTCTATAATTAGTAGTTATGATCCCTTTGATGAGATAATTTGGTCCTGCAATTGAGGAGGTTGGAATGATTGAAATATACAGTATACTATTAAATCATCTTCGCCTTTTGCTAACTTTGCGTCACTTGCCTTTTGATGTAAAAAAGGCAAAAGAAAAAAGAAACATCTAAGCCTGGATACGCATGATCCTTAGAATTAGTGGACTGGTGTGATGATGTGTTGGATGGGTATGGCAACAAACTTGTGTGTTTTCTGATTGGTGGGATATGAGTAATATCTTTCACCTTTATAATAGAGATATATATGCACAATGTTGAATGTACGGGGTAAGTTTACTAACAATACTTCTGCATCTGGCCAACTGGGGGGACATGAGCTATCTCTCATCTTTCTTCGGAAAAGTAAAGATAATTCCAACTTGTAAGGCAAACAATTTCTGTAAATGATGAAATATTGTTGATGATTAAACTAGGTTTCTTTGGTGTTGCCAACCAGAGGAACAAGCAAGCTACTACTACTGTTTCTAGTAAAGATTTTGACCAAATGATTTGCTGGTTTATATATATATATATATATAGTGAATTGGATTGTATCCAGTAAATGTAATAGAAATACAAGGCAACTGACAGCAAAATGGACGGTAAAGTACATATGGTTGATGTGTCATATGACTTATTAAGGCATTAATCAACATGTTACATGCCATTAGCTGAATTTCAACCATTTCTACATTACTGTGTAATTTTTTGTCATTTACTCTTTATTTGTTTCTGTTAGCCTTGATATAATCTTACTCATCATGCAAAAGCTACAAGCCCTGTTTAGCAATTTTTTGGATTACAATGGGGTGCTTCCACTCTCGTCTGTAACCATATAAAGTGTAATGAAACATGAAACTCAATTCCAATTTGAATTCTATTTTCAGTTTGAAGGGTTAGCCATTAATGTTGGAAATAATTTCCATATTTCAGCTTTTGAAGGTAAAATTTTTGAAGGGAATTTTATGGCTAGTTTGCCCATTTTCGTTGTCGCTTATTATTGTATATCAATTTCGCTGGTTGTTTCTGTCGAATTTTTTATGGAGATTGTATTTTCTTTTCACTTTCCACCAGGTCAGGTTCAGATTTTTAATGCATGCTAATGATCTCATGTAGGTCTTTCCTTTGTGGAGGATCGACTGGTCTCTTCATCTATGGCTACTGCTTATACTACTACTATGCCCGATCAGACATGTCCGGGTTTATGCAGACGTCCTTCTTCTTCGGATACATGGCTTGCATCTGCTATGGTTTTTTCCTCATGCTCGGAACTGTTGGATTCCGTGCTGCCCTTTTGTTTGTCCGCCACATATACCGTTCGATCAAGTGTGAGTAGCTGGTTGGCATTGGCAAAGTCAGGTATGTCTGTTTTCCTTTTGTTTTGCAAAACTTTGTTACAGAGAAAAGAGGTGCAGAATATGTGAGCAATTGGAGTTGGGTTACATTTCTCATTGGAGGGGTTCTGTATGGTGGGTGGGAGGAAAAAGTGTCTGCGCCTGAATGAATCTTTAGGTCACATTGGAAGAAGGTTTTGTATGGTTATATATATGTAACTGGTAGACCATTTTTTTCCTCGTATCTTGTTTTTTATTAGTTCTGGTCAATCAATTTAGTTATGAATGTTACACATTTATGACTGTTTTAAAACTGAATCTGCTAATGTTCCTCCTTGAATACTCTCTTTCAATATTTGGAAATGCATCAAACAGGGCCTTGATGTTAGCATTCTATGAAATTTTATACTTCTATGAAATTTTATTGAAAGTAGAGAGAGTTCTATTGGGGTTTGACCCACCGTTTGATGTAGACCAATGTTGGTATGTATTTCCAAGTATAGCAGTGAATTGTTACTGTTTGTCTGGGGCTGTTCGGGTCTTCGTACACTAAAAAAAAAGGGAAAAATCCATATAACCCCCTACAAACTTGCTAAAATGCATATAACCCCCTGTATTTTGGTGAAATCCAAATGAACCGCGCATAAGCAGAATATTCGCAAAATATTCCGTTATATATTAACCCACCTGAATTTCAAACAAACACATAAGTCTCTATAAATTGCTGAAAATGCAAATAACCCCCTTGTTAAAGACATTTTTGCCCCTCCTATGTTAGAACCCATCTTCTTCCATTGTTTCCCCTCTTCGGTGCCTCTGACGGTGCTGCACTGGACCATCCATCATGCGGAGGAGGATGGGAGCCCATAGAGGGGAGCGGTCGGAACCCGATTCACTGAAGATGTTGGCATCGTTGTCGGAGCCCACAAAGAGGGAACAGTTGGAGCCCAATCGCAGTCACAGCGATTTGTCGGAGCCCACAAAGAGGGGGCGGTTGGAGCCCAATCACAGTCACGGTGATTTGTTCGACCGGTGCATAGATCGTCAGATTTTCATGAAGATTGTTGTCGTGATGTACTGCCCTCCATGGCTTCGATGAAGCCGCTGTGGCGGCGATGGAGAGGGCCAGCAAATTCGTCATCGGCGGCGGGGTTGTTATGGTTGTTATCTGATGGTCTCTGGCCCTCCATGGCTTCGATGAAGCCACTGTCGCATGAATTCGATGAGCTTCCATGATTGGTTTACCCATTCTGTGCACATTCACACCCATAATTGCTTGCCAAATCTCATCCATCTTTGTTTCACCCCAAAATCTCTATGTATCTTCTGTAAAGAATAAAAAAAACGGCAACCATTCTGAAGAGGCAAAAAGGAGCAATCTTTGAGAGATAATGTTCTAGTTTGTTTGTTCTGATAGTGAATCAATTTAGATGTTAGAACAGATTCTTCCAATATCAATACAATCAATCACCCAATATAAAACCAAGAGAATGAAATCCACCACCAAATCAAATTACTCACTCTTTCATTCACTTTTTAAGGTACCTGAGGTGTTTTAGGTAAGTTAAGTTAACCAATTGAGCTAACCAATTGGTTAACTTAACTGACAGAAGGCTGTTTTTACATTTTTGTGAAGTTTGTGGGGGGGTTATTTGGATTTCACCGAAAGGCAGGGGGTTATATAGATTTAAGCAAGTTTGTAAGGGGTTATATGAATTTTTCCCTAAAAAAAAACCTTGACGGATCAAATTCTTTGTGAAAATGATTTTTTTGATATTTTTATAAAAGATGAAATTTAAATTCCAATTGAATATTGATGGATGTGGAGAAAAATATGACAGGATTTTCAATAAAAAGATGAGCAATGATCAAGTTCTAGCAGATCTCTGTTCATAAGAGTTCCGGGAAGATTAAATGAACTAAGTTTTGTGCTTGAAAACTCACAAAAGAAAGATCTACAACAATTCATACGGAAGGAAAACTTTTAGTTATAAATTGGAGATCTTTATTATCCCCTTCTTTTGGGATGTTAAAAAAAAAGAGGGATTTTTGCGTATATACTCATATTAAAATTTTTAAAAAAATTAACAGTGCAAAAGTCTTTCTCAAAAACATTGAATGGGTACAACCGTACCCCTTATATTATACTATGTGAAGAATTTTAGATTAACCACGGTTAAAAAATTTAACTCTACATGTAAATTGACTTAAATGTCCTCACTATTTTTGAAATTTGTTTTTGTATAAATACCCCTATTAAAACCCATATTTTTAGAATTACTCATTATTTTCACCATTACATATATACCCCTGAAAGTTTAATAAATTATACAAATTTGTCCCTCCGTCGGTCGTTATAAAGAACGTAAACTGAATTATGATTAGATTCTTAACACTATCAGTACCCTGTAAAATGACCAGTTAACCCCTCACTTAAATCACACACCTGCTCAACCCTACCTGAAAAAGAGAGAAGGTTGAAGGAGAAAGTATGAACTAAGGTTCGATTATCCAAACAGAGTGTGATGAGGGTATTATGAACTATTTACATGTGATTATGGTGGCTAATGGAAATATTCTAATCAATCTTCATGAACACTAACCTTAGGCGCAAATTGGCAAATTTGCAAGAAGTATTAAAATTTCAGGGGTATTTATGTAATGATGAAAATAAAAGAGGTAACTATGCAATACAGATTTTAAGAGGGGTATATAAGCAAAAAAATAAAAAGAAACTTACTTTGGGTAACTTGAGGGTTCAAGGGTCATTTCAACATCAATAACGAAATGAAAAAAGAAAATATTAACCAAATTAGATGGAATTTAACCAGTAACCACAGGGGCATGGTTGCACTTACTTAAAATTTTTGAGGCCCAAAAATCATTATTGATAAAGGGTGCTGTTACCTACACCCTAGAAATTAAGCCCCATTTGTGAGCCCCAATAGGTGGCACTCTCCTATTGGTTTCCTATTTGACTTTTTTTAACTACCAAAATGATAATGACAAAACTACCAATCTTATAATTTTAATAATAAATTCTAACTAATTAATATTCAAATTAAACTTCATAACTGAATCCCACAAAAGGTGGCACAATTAAATCTTCTCCCTGACCTAACATATTTCTAAAAGCTTTAAATTTTAGGGTTTTGATTTGGGTGAAACCATATGAACGAAAAATGACATTTCTTCCCATAAAAATAGAATAGAAATTCAAATTTAAATACATGTGTATCTAGATTTGAGTTCACAAATACCTTAAAAAAATGGGCTGGAATTCAAATTCAGATACAAATGTATATGAATTTGAATGAACAAATACCTTAAAAAAATGGGTTGAAATTCAAATCCAGATACAGGTGTATCTGGATTTGAATTAACAAATTTCTTCAAAGAATGGGCTGGGATTCAAATTAAGATACAGGTGTATCTGAATTTGAATTAACAAATACTTTCAAAGAATGGACTAAGATTCAAATTCAGATACAGGTGTATCTAGATTTGAATTAACAAATTATCTTCAAAAAATGAGCTGGAATTCAAATCCAGATACAGGTGTATCTGGATTTGAATTAACAAATACCTTCAATATGTATAGTTATACACATAAACAACAATATAAACGATTATACAAATCATATCTAAACACAAAAGTCCCAATTTAATACTGACAATTCCTTTGCGAGCCGCTGACAGGGGCTTCCATGGCTGCTCTCTACCCTTCCCTCTCTGAGTCCCCTTCCACTCTCTGAGTCAACTTGCTTCATCATCATTAGATTCTGGACCCCCCATGACAAGCCCTCTCTCTCTCTTTCAACCCCACCTCCTCAACCACTATCTCTTCTCCCTAACTCAAATAAATCAATTCCTCAAATGAGTTTTCTCTGATAAACCAGAAAAAGCTTCTCCCCCAAATAAAAATTTAATCTTTAATCAAACGAACCCTCAAAACGATCAATCCTCAAATGGTTCCTCGAATCAATTCGTGTAAACAATGGCTTTAATTTGAATTTAATTGCTTTTAAAAAAAGAATAAACAAACCAAATCGTAACCACCTCATAAATTAAGGGATTGGTTATGATATAAAAAACACAAATTATATTAAAGAGGTAAATTGGAGATTTCAATTTTGCAACCTCATGGGACTTGAGATGGGGTCCAAAAATCATTATTGATAAAAAAAACCGCCAAGGTGCAACCCCATCCCTTCAAATTATTATTATTGTGCCTTTTTTGTTGGGGGGAGGGGGGGGGGGGGGAGAGGGGATCCTATGTAAGTCTGTCCTTGCCTATACTTGAATAAATTGAGGTATAATACAATGACTGTTTCCCATGTAGTATAATTTTTCTACTCTTGTTTGTATCGTGATATTTCAATTAAATTTCCATTACTCTTTTGGTTTTGTTTATAGCTATGCCAGATTATTTTTTTATTGCAATTATAGTATATTTGTCAATCACAATATTTAGAAAATTGTTTAGTTAATTTAACCTCAACTCCTATGGTATTTTAATAGAGTGCATTATTAAATATTTATTTCAATTTCAATTACAATTCAATGAATTTATCCTAGTTCAGTAAACTACTTTTTTTTTATCAGATAAACAAATAAAAAATAATGTCTAGTCTCATATGCAACCTATTCGCAATGTACACTGATTTTAAGAAAAAAAATATACATTCATCTACTGTAGTGTACACAATATACAAATTGAAATATAAGATGCACTAATGTTTTTTTTTTTAATAAAAAAATAATCTAGTCTCATAACCCCTAATGTGGGTCCGACCCAGTTCTCTAGTCTACACATTCATTAAAGTAAACTTTGTTGGTACTCCCTTTTCAAATATTTCAATGATGAATGCCCTATTGTATTATTTGTCCATGACATTGTGCTTCATTAACAAAGTGTTGTTAATATAAAATCATTATTGCCATGTGCGCAATCCAACTCAGACGGGCTAGCTTGGTCTCATTCATTTAATGCATGTAATCCATACTGATTTCTGATTGTTGGAAGTTGGGACTTTAGGGAATGAAATACATTTTGAAATGAAACACACTTGGAATCATAACGTATTCAATTATATACATTGAATGCTAAAAAAATTCCCTGTTCTTCCACCAAGATCACCCAACGTCCAGCCTGCACAGGGAATGAAACATTTTGACTTACAAAACACAATTATTGCAAAACAACCACTCCACACCCACCCAAACATTATAATATGCTTATGATATTGAAATATATATTAATCCAACACATTGGTAACAAATACAATTGTGTGCTAGCTCTTTCAGCCTCCAAAGGCAAGAAACAATGGGAACCAAACCCATCAACAACAATGCTACTTTTTTCTTCTTGGTGGTTCTCCTCTCATATGCTTCTCGTGGTCTCTCCCTCCAACAAACCACCATTGATGACCTCCAGTACTACAAAAGGCTCCTCCTCACTGCGGTGGTTGGCCCCGAGAGCCTCGCCTTCGATCGAGATGGAGGGGGTCCCTACACGGGTGTGTCGGACGGTCAGATCCTCAAATGGCATGGCACGGACCGTGGTTGGTCTGATTTCGCAGTCCCTTCGCGGAACAGGTGATCTCTCTAGCTATCCCTCAAGTGACCTTAAGAAAGTCCAAAGAAACCACCATGTTTCAACCCACATTGTATCTACTTTGGTTGGTTTATTATTCATTAATTAGTTCTTGTATGAAGATTACTATGTTTACATAATGTTTGTGTGCATGAGATTGTGCATACCCATGCATTATTTAAATTAGGGTTATTTAGTTTCCACCCCTCCTTAAACATACAAAATATTAAAAAACCCCTCCAAAACACAATATTATTATAAACCCCCTTAAGATGTTATCAAACTTTATAAAAAACCCTATAGTCAACAAACTAACTATATTAGAATAATATTTCATCTCAACATATGTATATTGTTCATTTTACCCTCTCCATTAATGAAAAAGACCATAAATATATTTCTTCAATCTCTTGAAATCTCTTAATGGAGAGGATAAAATGGACAATATATATATGTTGAGATGAAATATTCTTTTAATATAATTAGTTTGTTGACTGTAGGGTTATTTACAAAGTTTGGTAACATCTTAAGGGGGTTTATAATAATATTGTGTTTTGGAGGGGGTTTTTAATAATTTACATGTTTTAGGAGGGGTGGAAACTAAATATCCCTTTAAATTATTATGTTATCGATCCATCTATTAATTATGACACGCTTTGTAACCTAAATACGTGATCCATTACTTGTACACCAATGTTCATTTATTGCAATGGGCACAGAAATAAATGGAAACATTTTTTTCATACCAATGTATACCATAAATGGAAAAAAAAGAAGATGTTCTTTAGAATTTGTTGACATGTACTGTTCAAATGTTCAAAATCACTGGTTTGAAGTCAATCTTGCTAGATGTTTGATCTTCTAACTATAGATTGGTTAATAACCATCAAACGTGCAACAAAAGTCATTCATATACGTATCATCAAACTAAATGAATGATTCAAGAATTCCAATTTTTGTTTAAAGTTAATGTGTACTGATGGATTTTTTTGTCAGTATTGAAAAAGTTTCAACGTTAATCAAATTTATTATAGAAATCTCATTAATACTTTTTTACAGACACATGTCATCCATTCAGACATATAATGAAAATTTTCCGTGATAATAATTGTATCATGTGAAATATAATTACTAGTTTATATAATTTATGAATTGTTGCCAACCAGAGATCAAGAATGTAATGGAGGCCATTATTTGCTGACGGAGAAAATATGTGGGAGGCCACTGGGATTGCAATTCTACAGGGCGACCGGAGAATTATTTGTTGCCGATTCGTCCTTTGGGCTGTTAAGAATTGGTCGGGACGGAGGAATAGCGACCATCATCGCCGCTGAAGCTGAAGGGGTGCCGTTTCACTTTACAAACGGGGTGGATGTTGATCAAGAGAATGGGATGGTGTATTTCACTGATAGCAGCACTACTTTTTCCAGGAGGTAACATGAATATTTTTTTTTTGTTCAAAGACCTGTACAGGGGCAGCATGTACAATTCCAAAGATAGTGATATAATCTACTGCTAGTACTAGATAGACATGAGCTAGCAAAACCTAGAACTGACTATGGGCTTATAGTTATAGCCCACAAGACAGCCTAGACTCGTAAAACAACATTTTTTTATCTGCATGGTGCAGCTTGACAATGGCCAACAGAAGCCAGAAGGTTTCGTTGCTTTGATTTGGAGTGATTTTTCTTGCTAATAAAATCCAGAGAGATCACTCCCATCTCACCTTAAAAAAATTTAAAAGGTTTTCCGGAAGTTATTTTAGGATCCTGTATGTCATGAAGTATTTGAAGTATTGTATCTATATAATGAAGTTCATGCTTGCACAAGAATGATGTATGTATCTAAAGATATTGCATATTTTTTATATTTTTTCTAATACTTGATTAGAAAATTAATATACTTGAGTAGGACTACAGGAATCACTGCATGGATGATTGAATGCATCATTACCAATTTAAAAAGAGAAATTAAGTTCATGCATGGTTAATTTAATTATCTTACTAAATCCGAATAAGAACTTCCATATATTACAAATTTTGTGGGGTTTTTCACCCTACAAATTAGAATTATGATGAAGGCCTATGTTTTATTGTTTTTACAAATGATGCACTTCAACATTTGTACTTGATTCTTGAATAGGGCTTGAAGTGGTTTTAATGAGATGGCGATGGCTGGTGTGGTGGTACAAAAATTCTATTATTTCCTGGTGGAGGCTATATGTATAAATATGCCATACTATAATTGCATGCTAAAATACAAAATTTTCCAAATATAATAATTGCCCTATCTTCCACATTGAATGGAAATTATTGAAAACTTTATACCAACAGATTATAATTGCCCTGACACAAAAGGATAAGAATTTATTATTATTAAATGGCTTTCTAGAAACTGGGGTCTCCCACTCAGTGGGTCGAGATTCTCTGAAAATTGAAATTAGTATTTGAAACTCGTATTTAAATATGAAAAATGTTAAGTTTTCGGTATACATTTATATAATAAAATACATAATTTTACAAAAAAATAATTAAACACATATTCAAAAATTGAATGCAAATCTTTTTAAATAAAATATATATACCTAATACCTATACTCTATTGTATGAATATATATTTATACTGAGTTAGGAGGACAGAAATAATTGCAGTAATTAATAATTAAGTGTATCTTCAATATGTATTCTTTCAATAATCGAAATCAATTTCTATGGTTTTACAAAGAGTTGTTATTATTATGTCACTTTTAAGCTTGAAATCTATAAATCAAAATGGGATCGGGTTAGATCTATCGGGTGTTGGACAATTTAATTGTCCAACGCGTTGGTGACCGTTCGATTTTATAAATTTTTTAGATAAACAAATTAATTGAATCATAAAAAGGAAGATTTAGAATTTAATTGCATTCTAAGTTTAGTTTTAAAATCTTATAAAATTCTCAATCAAAACCAATAAGAAAATCGAACTGTCATAAATGTACTGGACAATTAAATTGTCCAACACTCGGTGGACCTTAACATGATCCCAATCAAAATGTTCAAAAGCTCAAAAATAGAAAAAGAAAGAAAAAAAGTTGTACACTTGGTCCTCGTTGGAAATCTCAATCAAAATTTTCAAAAGAATAGGAAAAGAAAGAAAAAAAGTTGTACACTTGGTCCTCGTTGGACCTTAACCCGGTCCCAATCAAAATTTCCAAAAGCTCAAAAATAGGAAAAGAAAGAAAAAAAAAAGTTGTACACTTGGTCCTACTGAATCCTAACAAGAGAGCTAAAAAACAAGCGTCATGTATTTTAAATATTTAAAAGTATATATGATTAAGGCATACAATTCATATTTTATATATAGACACACACAAAAATCAAACCATGTCATTGTTTCAGGGACTACGCATTGTTAGTGATGAGTGGTGAATCCACAGGGAGGCTGATGAGATACAACCCCACAAACAATCAACTCACAGTCCTACTCAGAGGCGTCACCTTCCCCAACGGCGTCGCATTGAGCCGCGACAACACGTTCCTCGTCTACACCGAGACCACCAATCGGAGGGTCGTCAAGTACTGGCTCCGTGGACCCAATGCGGGCTCGTCCGAGCCTTTCGCGGACGACCTCCCCGGGTTCCCGGACAACGTAAAGAGGAACTCGAAGGGCGAGTTTTGGGTGGCTCTCAGCAATGGAAACCCAACCGGTTGGGATGCGTTGGCGGATCGAGCGGTGGCGGTGAGGCTGAGCGAGGAGGGGGTGGTGGTGGAGGTCAAGGAGGATGAGGTGGGGATCATGAGGTCTGTTAGTGAGGTTTCGGAAGTGAATGGGACTCTTTGGATTGGATCTGTGGACAATCCTTTTGTGGGTGTTTGTGAGTTGTAGGGAGGGAAGGGTGTTTGTGATTTTTGGTTGGAATTTAATCTGTCGTCAATGCATGTATCAATCTTGCATTACTTAGCTATTTCATTTAATTACGTTAACTAAAATAAATATTGTTGGTTGACAACACTATTTGTAATCAGAGACGGCGCCAGGTTGTGAGAGGTGGGGTCAACTGACCCCACCAAAATTTTTGAAAAAAATAAAAATAAACAAGCCCCTGTTTAACCCAAAGTTTAGCCCATTAATTTTTTTTTAATAATGTTATCAGTTTGTTTTACCAACCAAAATTCAGATCAAATATGTTTTTATTTATTTTTAAATAGTAAACATCATTTAATGAAGTATATGCTTTGATAAAAAGTGCATCTCTCTCCGTTTCAAATTAAATAAACTCATTTTTAGTAAGTGTAATAAAATATTTAATGAGGTATATACAACGTCTAACGAGATATATGTTTAACTGGATTTCTAATGAATTATATAGGACTGTATTTTGGACTAAGAAAAAAAATTAAGGGTTACAACACTTAAAATTTTATTGAAACAAACCAACGGCCCATCAATTTTTTTTTTGAAATAAATCAGCTTATAGACCCATTAAAAAGCCTACACCCACTTACAATGAAAAAATAGTGGGATCATTACTTCATTTTTTATAAAAAAAATCGCCGTTATCTATGAACTCGTCAATCACCTACACACACCAATAGAGACGTGCCGATCACGTAATAGAATAGGAGATCAGTGGATGAATGATTGTTTGATCGCATACATTAAAAAAAAATTGATAACGTTGATAATGAAATTATTATACAACAAATTAAAAATGTAAAATCTTATCAATGACAATTGTAAAAGTTTATATATTGGAATATCTCCTTTCTTTGATTTTTTATATATAAATTTAAGTTATATTTTCAAAATGAAAATTTATGTTTTTTATAAATATATGATTAAAATTGATTTTTTAAAAATTTTATAAATTAATGACCCCATCAATGAAACTTTCTAGAGCCGCCACTGTTTGTAATTTTTATTTTTTTATATATTTTATGACTTATTGATCAACTATTAATACTCATAACTCATGATTATCTCATGAGTATCATTTCATGCTTTTCATCATTCTCGTTCACATCACATACATTATCATTCTTCTATTTATACTTCATTGAACGAATTGGGCTGCAATATCTTCTATTTAATATTTCAGTTATGATATGAGAGTTAATTAAAAAAGAAATTTTTTTAGGAATTGGAGGATAACTATGAAATAATTCATTTCTTAAGAAAATGACATTGATACAGTATATTGTTTTACACATAATGCTCCAGTTATAGAGTGATAACGGTTTTAGTTTCAGTGGGCCCTCTCTGATAAGCACTTAAGCAGTAGTGTTATCTTACGAATTAGAGATCAGAGATTGTTCATATGGAGCACATGTCAAAGAGTATACTCGTAGGGAGCACATGGGCTAAATCAACCATTAATTTAGATGGATGTTACATCAATACTACCCATCACCTAAATAATTACTCTTGGATCTTCTAATTTGGCATCTTCAACTCAATCAACTAATTGTCCCCAACGGTTTTGGCCAGGTGTTCGACACCCCTTTCGAGGGGCTGACCGTGGTTCAATCCTTGATGTCAAGGAAGGAGAAAAAATTCAGCATTAGTTGGTTGTTTCTGTTGTTGTGGGCTTGACCCATAAGTATATTCTAGGTCTATGAGCCCTGTATTAGGCATGAAAAATCTTGTCAATGTATGTATGTGGGCAGCCCGGTGGCCCAGCGGGCCAGGCACGGCACGGCCCGTTTTACATCTACCCTGTCCGGGCCTTTGGCCTTTGTTGTACAAAAAAAAAAAAAAAATCAATCAACTAATTAACCTGTTTCAATAACTAAGTTATTCTTTTTCATGTAAACTTATATATTGTTGACTCGGTTCAAATACTGCTGGAATGATCCATATCGTATAAAAACTTATTGATAACATTTCCTCCGGAATATACATATTGAAATTTTGATTTTTATAATGAAAATATCTATGTAAATTTTGGGAGGGCCATATATTCAAATAATCACATGTATTGGCTTTTGAATGGTATGAATTTTTTTTTATGTGTATAATGTATAGGGTAGCCTAAGAGCCATTCTCATTGTTCCAACATATTTTGATTTTTTATGATTTATACTTTTGATAATGAAGTGTGTATTATCATGCATAAAAAATATACTTATAAATTATAATCATGAATTATATATTCTAACTTAAAAAAAAAACATGTTTTATATGACGAAACAAGTATCATATTTCATGTAGGACTGCAAGTAAGAATTATATATTTATATGTAACATGGCTTTATTTTCTTTGATCCAACAAGCGCTCATATGGTCTGAAGCATGAAGTATTCATATTACAAGTTATGATGGTCATTAAGGCGGGACTTTACCAATTATGATAATGCAAACATGGATGGCCAACCCTTGGTATGAGTGGCAAAATTCCCATCTAAGGCTCTCACTCAAATAGGTCTCTAAATCTAAAAATATATTTATAAAAAAAAATCAGATAATTTTAAGTAAAATTATAATACTTTTCTTTTTACTAAAATGATCTTGTTATCCTATTTGTTTTTAAATTTTTATTAACCCTAATTTTTATCTTCTATTTATGCGAGGTCGGAGCCGCAAATGGCCCAGTGGGGCAGCTGCCTCCCATGGCCCACTCATTTCTTTTGGCCCATACTGACTTTTCATTTTGGAAAAAAATACAGACAGCCTTCATTGCATCCCCAATTACAGTTCATCCCTCTTTTTTTTTAATCATATATTCACCATTTAAAGTGTATACTGTTATAAAATGAAATATATACTGAAATGCATTTGTGTATTTTTTTTATGGAGAAAAAATAAAAAAACAATTGAGTCATATACTATGATAGAACCTCATATACTATGATAGTGTATTATATACTACATTATTATAGCGTCTGAGACTGTAAAATGAGCTGCAAAATATATTTATAGCTTTGGTTGTATTTTAACGTGTTAAGATAGTTAATAATTTAGTTTTAATTGTTGAGTAAAATATTTGATTTTTATATTTATTAAGAAAGTAATATGTTATTATTTTATTATTACTATTTAAAGATTTTTAGCATGTAAATTATATAACCTTCGAAGAATCACGAATCACCAAACTCACACATCCACACAACATCAACATGCGCGCACACAAAATCTATTCCCAACATAAATGATTTCTCATTCGTAAAATATTATAAACTTCCATGGAAGTAATGCTCAATTATTTTTTAATATTTAGTAAAAATGAATATTTACTTTAAAATATAAAGTTGTAATTAAAAATTGTCCTCCCCAGGGGAACAACTTTCTAACTCCTCATGTTTCATTAAAAATGAATTTTAATTTATAGTATATCCATTGTATTTTAAAAAAGAAAACCATATCCATTTCTAAAGTCCCAAATTAAATGATCTATGTTGGAGTTTAGCTACTTAACACTCATTTAATATCTCATATGTTGCGTTATTGACGTTTTAGTATTTGATTTTATTTTTATTATTATTGATCAACTAATACTCAAATCTCATAATTCAAGCTTGAATGTCATTTCATGCATTTCATCATTCTCGTTCACATCACATTATCATTCTTCTATATATATAAATATTACTTTATTGAACGAATTCTACTGCAACATCTTCTATTTAATAGTATTCACTCAGAATTAATAAGAAAAAGGAATAATTTGAGACATTGGAGGATAACTAATTAATGAAATAATTATTTTTTGCACAGAATACCCAATCACAGATGAACATCTTGTGGAAACTTTAGTTATTGGATCTATATAGTCGATGGCTGGCTCATGTTTAAAATCAATTGGTGTAATTTAATGAAAGGCTAATGGATTTAAATAGTTAAATTGATAGGCATTAATAGTTACTAATAGTATATAAATATTCCATTTTTATGTCTGTAACTCTTATTAGATTTGTGGATAACTCAATCAAAACATAAAATTAGTTATATAGGAATTCACCAAATTTAAATGATTTTATTTTTCGTTGATATTCTTTTATTTGTTTGAATGAATTTTAAGGAAAAATGCATATATCCATATACTCACTAAAAGTTTGTTAATATTCATATCCCCTTTTTTTTTCTTCAAAAAATTTATATAAACCTTGAAAGTTTCTCAGTTTAAGCAAATCCTTAAATTAAATTGCCGTCAATTTAGGAAGAATATTCGTGGAATATTCTGCTACGTAATGATACCTTGAAAATATATATTCATATAACCCCCTGAAAAAATTACAAATGTGCATATCGACTATTCATTTTTTTGAATATCTATATAACCCCCTAAAATTACACGCTCATTCATATCACCCCCTATTGTTACCCAATTAAAATTTATGACTTAATAATATATTATAATTTATTTTTAACACATTGAAAAAGAAACACAGTGGAATATTTTTTTATAGAGGGCATTTTGATCATTTGAAAGGATTATTTTGAATTTTTCTTAAATCTCATTAGGTTATTTGGATAAAAGCATTTGCAACACCTTTAGATGAATATAATATACCCATGATATTCCGATAGAAAATTAGCTTAGGAGCCTAAATCTTTGACCATGAGAAAATATAGTGGTTACATGGATATTAAAAAAAATGAGGGGTCAATAATATGGATAGTAATGAATTTTAAGGATTTATATGCATTTTCCCCTCAAGTGTTGGGAAAAAGATAATTTAATCATATGTGGTCAAGTTAACTATACCCTAATTTCAAGGTGTTAACAATATGAGCATATATCAATATAACCAAAAAATTCAATGGATAATATGAATTTTTGAAAAAAAGTGGGGTCCATTGATATAAGCAAACTTTCAAGGGCAATGTGCATATTTTTTCATTTTTAAAATAATAAGCATCATCTAATGAATTATATGTTTTAATGAAAAATACTGCAATGCATAAACAATTCAAATGGATCCATTTTAATAAATGTAAAAAAATTAATAATATATATATAAATCTCTGGATGTCTATAAATGTATCCGCGTGATTGTTCACATGGGACGCGTGTAACATCGCTCATTGGCTAAACACCTAGTTATAATAGGTTAAGCTTTTTGGAGTGTCCTTAGGACATATATAAAGTTTACCTGCTTTACCCATACAGTGATATATTTTAGCTTTGGCATTGTTACACATATTTCCATTTATAGCCTCGCTTGCAAATGCAAATGTTATATATTAATATTAATAAATAAAACATGTAAGTTTTTATTTTTTAATAAGTGAGTTTATACAATTTATTAAAACATATATTTATTTTTATGAAATAATATTATATTTCATCATGTAAAGTATACAACTTCACGTAGGACGACTACACATGGAACAACAGCACACGCAAACATTACCAACATTAACCTTCTTCGAAACATTTCCCCAGATGCAATTTGTACTAACAAAACCATTGTTGAAACATTTATCCAACTGATCTGGAGGTCTGATCTGATGAAGATGACCAGATCAAGCTGGCCTGGCTGGATAAACAGTATCCATAGATAATTAGTCAAAGAAATACGTGTGGTACTCTGTGAGTTAGGATGGTCAACATAACATTAGACCCGATAAGATTGTTTTACTTTGGATAAGATCATAACTGGATATTGGAACCGGGTCAGAGTTTTCAAGGTGATTTATTGCCCATCACGTAATGGGCCTAACCTAACTAAGGAGAAAAAACTGTTGGACTGGTAAATGCTTGTATGATTTTTAGATTGGATTAACAAGAAAATTTGATCATTCGTGGTAATTACATTCTTGCTTGTCATTTATTACACTCAATTGAATTCTGGGTTCATCGAGACTCTGTGACTTTAATTGTACGCGGGAAGAATTTGATAATGGGCTTCATTTGGGCAGGAAGACTTTTTTTTCTTACCAAGGTAGAGAGAAATACCATGATTTCTATTAATAAATTTGATGTATTGAATTGGAGGTGACGAGACAGAGAGAAAAAAAATGATATATCCATCCCTCATGTGTAATCTCATTGAAAGCCTCACCGTTTTTTTTTCTATATATATTCGTCCATTAAAATATATATTGTTAAAATAAAATAAAATAAAATAAAATAAAATATATACTTTAAAAAGTGACAATTTTTTTCTTTTTGTAAAAATAAATTTATTTAAAATATTCATATACTACGCTATTGGAATAATAATACAATTCAATGATTGAACGTATAAATGGCTGGTGGACCAGTTTAGATTATAGACAGGATTACAAAATGAATTGAATATATTGATACTCTAAAACAAAAATAGCTAGAAGCATCTAATCGCAGAAGCGTCAACCAGACCTAAAGATCTGTATGTCTACTTCCACAATCGGTTCCCCTTCAACGTGACATGTTCCTTGTTATATTGTGACCCCAATCCTTGATGAAAATCATATGAGTCGCATATATTTTCAATATACAATTGCGACCCGTTGAACATCATGACTCGCATATATTTTTACAGAACATTAACATTTTTGTCGACTTACTTTTGTCACCCCTTTTTAGCAACTTCTTCCCGGCTTCCCAAAGTCCATCCAGGATTTGAAAGGGATCAGTTCCTTTTTTATTCTTTCCAGTGTGAAATAGTTGTTTTTCATGTAACTTTTAAATGTCCTATTAAGCCATTAAGGGGACAGACTATCCTTAAAAGAAAATCAAATGAGTCGCATATATTTTCAATATACAACTGCGACCCCTTGAAAATCGCTCAGTTCCGACATAACCAAATCATTCACATGTTCGTTGGAACATTTTTGCCACTTACATTTGTCACCCCTTTATTGCAATTTCTTCCCGGCCTCCCAAGGTCCATCCAGGATTTGAAAGGGGGTCCCTTTTTTTTTCAGTGTGAAGTGGTTGTTTTCATATATTTAACTTTTTATTAATGTCTGATGTGATCAAGGGGACAGAAAATAAATATTCAAATTCCATCGACGGTGACGTAGGTGATTATTTAAATAATTGTGTAGTTTATGGTGCCTATAAAATTGTTCTGGTTATCACGATGTCAAGAAGTATTTGTTAATTTGGCTTAACTAGTTTACTCGTGATTTTTTAATGAATATGTTTAAATGTGGGCAGTTTCATAGGGAAGCATTACTTTTTTCTCTGGATGGATTTTTATTGGTTTAGAAACCCCCAAATTAAAGATACAGAAGATCCAGATTTGAGTAAACTACACATGTATTAGTATACCCAATCCGAATATTATACATTGTTGAAATTTATTGAATACAAAATAATTTTATAGATGTTTATTTAACAATTAATCATAAAACCTATTCAACTCATTGTATTTGAAAAGAAACAAAGGTCAGTTTATGGGATACAGACAAATCACTAACATTAAAGGGAAAATGTATACACAGGCATTTTTTCCAGCCCAACAACACAAATAAAACTCTGTGTAATAATGCTCACACGTGAAACCCATAAAACTAGGAAAAACCACTCTGTCCAATTTCCGGTCCAAAATGTAAACTATATATATTTTTATTTTTTAAAATCATATATTTCATCTAATGAATTATATATTTTTACAAAATGCGAAATATATACTCAAATAGTCAAATGAGTTGAGTGATATTGTTTATAAAAAAATTGAAAAAACTATATAAGATGCCAATGAGATATATAAGACTACATTTGTCAGTAGCGGAGCTAGGAATTTCTCTAAGGGGAGCTTTACACGAAGTACAAAAAATCCATTATATATATAACATATCTCTGATATAAAATTAATTTTAAACAGAGACATTCATAAAAATCTATCATACTACTTAAAAAAATTCTATTTAGAATTATTCATTCATGTGTTTATTCCTAAATACATCAATTAAAATTTTTAATTCCACAAAATCTACCTGAATTGGATTATTTAAAAAGAAGAATTCCATTCTCAACTAGAATTACCAAACCGACTCTTAATAGTATACATAAGATGCATAATAAGGGTTGATATATAAAATAGAGGGAATGAATAACAATGTACGAGTGAATAAGATACACAGTGTATAATCGTGTGTAAAATGTATTTCACGGTGTAAGCGATAAAAATAGATGAAAAAATTTAGAAAAAATATAATCACTATTTAAGAGTGTTTTGATATACTAAAAAGTTTGAGAGATCTAAACAAAATAAAAAGTTTTTTTTAAAAATATTTGAGAATATTTTTTCAAGAATTTTTATTATAATTTAATAAATATATCCATATTAAACTCAGATTCTCAACTGTTCTTGTTTGTTTACTATAAAATAAAAGTGCTGATACACAATGTTTTTATTTTAGCCTCACTTCCAGTCGTATATATATGCGCGATAAAAAAATTATCAAAGTATATACTCGCTTTAGCGAGGTAGATGCTTCGACAACTTTCTTTTTACATTTTCTATAAATGCATTCATGCAATTCATTAGATTACAAACTTCATTTTTTTATAAAAACATGCACCTCATTAGATTAGTTATACTAATTTTAAAAAATTCAAAACACTTATAGACTGGATTTAGGACTGAAAAAAATGGATATAATATTAACAAAAAAAAACGAGGAGGGGCTTGAGCCCCCCCTTGTCCCTACATGGCTCCGCCCCTGACATTTGTGATAATAAAAATTACTGAGTGTAGCATAACTCTAAATAAAACTCTTGTTCAAACACACCAGGCGCATTAAATGAATGCTGAGTTAGACGACAGATTATTTTGAAACATGATACATCTAGCTCCCATTGCAGTCCAAACTGTTTTTTCTTCGTTTTTTTTTTAAATCATACTCTTTCATTGAAATGTATGTTATATGAAATGATGTATACTCTGATATATAATAGTGTATTTTTTTGTTTTGAAAAATTAAATAATTGTGTTATACACTATGATAGAACCATATATACTATAGTAAAACCTTATATACTATGGTGACACAATATATACTATAATATTATAGTGTATAAGACTGAAAAAATGAATTATAAAACAGACTAAATATATCATCTCTCAATTATTTTAACATTAATTGTCATAAAAGAACATCAAAAAGTTAAAAGTTGATATTTTTCTTAATAAAATTAAATAAAATGAGACTCGGTGTAATAAAGGCGCATCATGGCGCCTAAATTAAATAAAATAAGACTCGGTGAAATAAAAGTGCATCATGGCGCCTAAATTAAATAAAATAAGATTTGGAGGGCCATATAGGACTCTCTTCTATTGCTACCCTTCTTCCATTTTATGTTCGGTTAGTAATATATTCTAAGTAGACGACAAATTGTTTTTAATTAAAGAACTTCAAATTTGATTTTTTTTTTAACAAAAAAAAGGTTGGAATGTTTATCAGCTCTCCAATAGTTCCAAGATTTGCATTAATCTTTTGAACACGGTCATCATAAATCATTATTTTTTTGTCCAACCCCCGCTCAGCCTAGGGGTTAGGAAACCCCCCCAATTAACATGGGGGATGCATGGTCAAATTCTATTGAAGACAAAAAAATAATTCTAGTACCGTGTGTTTCATTCATAAGAAAAAGAAAGTTTTGACACGTCATTTAATTTTTATTTGTAATAAAACAAATAATTTTTTAATTTTTAAAGTGAGTTCATATATTTGGTAATCCGGTGAGGTTTAATGAACGTTGAATAATTTGATTGTCTAACGCATTTGTAGCCATTCAATTTTATAATTTTGAGATACACAAATTAATTGAATCATAAAAAAAAAATTAAAATTTGATTACATTTTAAGTTTAATTTTGAATCTTATAAAATATCTTAATCATAATACGGCGTTAAACAATTTAATTGTCCACGCTCCAATCCCAGTTTTTGGTTGTGCAAAACACACCCTCTCATAAAAAAAAATTAAAATATACGCAGCTTATCTAAAACTGGACGACCTATTATACCTAATATTATCTAAAAAAAATAAAATAAATTCAAAGTTAACCAAAATGTTGTTCAAACGTCCATATCAATTAAATTGACAAGATTCACGTTATCCATCTAATCTTATTCAACTTTACGGGTGGAGGAACACACGTTACCCGTTTTAAGCAAATCACAACATCAGTTTATTCGCATTCGCATCTATTATATATACACACACAAATACGAAAACTTACATTACCATTTCGAACATTTTTCACATGATTGAAAGAAAGTTTCAGCCGAAACCATGAGTGCAAAATCTGAGCTTCCTCTCCTCCTCCTCCTCCTCCTCCTCTTCTCTTCATCCACTGCACCCACAACCGCCGCCGACGATTATGTCCTCTACAAAGATCCTCGTGCCTCGATCGAGGACCGAGTCTCCGACCTCCTCTCGCGCATGACCTTGGCCGAGAAGATCGGTCAGATGACCCAGATTGATCGCATCGTCGCCCCTTCCGACGTCATTCGCGACTTCTTCATCGGTAACATTTGGGTTTTCTTTCATCTTTTCATGTTGTGTTTGGGTTCTCAAGAAACACATCAAGATTGGTGTTTTTCGATTTGGGTTTTCTTTCTAGCTTTTTAAAATACCAAGAAAAGGTACAAGTGGGTCATTAAAAAAACCTCATTTGATGATGCATTTTGTGAAAATGAAGGGAGCATATTGAACGGTGGGGATAGCGCGCCGAAGAATGCGAGTCCGTCGATGTGGGCGGATATGATTGATGGCTTTCAGAGGGCGGCCTTCGAGACCCGCTCGGGATACCGATCATATACGGGACAGACGCCGTGCACGGCCACAATAACGTCGTCGGGGCCACCATATTCCCCCACAACATCGGACTCGGGGCCGCCAGGTACAATTCATTATAATAATAGACATCATTTCATGCTTTTAAAAAAAATTTATATATGTTTTTGTTTTTTTGTTTCTGAAGAGATGAAGATCTGATGGTGAGGATCGGAAAGGCGACGGCTTTGGAGGTCAAGGCCACCGGAGTTCCGTACGCCTTCGCTCCTTGCATTGCTGTGAGTCTTTTTTATCTTTTTTTTTTTTTAATTTGGGTTGATTTGATTGTTTTTGGGTGCACTCTAGCGCGAATAGGACATTATTATTTTTTTGTTGGTATTAAATAGGACATTAATTTTTAGTGCCTATGCCATATCATCATCAATAATTGTGATGGTATATAAAATTATTACTTGCTGATAAATAACCAATTTTATTTTTAATAATAACTAGCAACAAAATTGTTTATATATTATTTGTTAGAAAAATAAAAATTATATATTTCATTTTTAATGTATTTCAAATAAATAAATATAGTTAGAGAAACAAGAATACATAGGAGATCGGAAATAAAAATTAATGAGGTGTGTAATATGCGCTCCACACTCCTTAAATATACTTTTTATAATATAAGGGAGAATTTTTTTTTTTTTTTTTTTGGTAACGATAGATCATTTTATAAACTAAGAGAAAGTTACATACAAATTTGGTCTGAATGTGGATAAGAAGAGAAATGTAGAATTAGTAAGTTATAAGAGGATTATAGCCTTGTTAAAACTAAGAGAAAAAGTTATACTATCAAGCTACAATTATTGTTGCACTATCAAGAAGCTACAATTATTGTGATGGTTGAAAACATGTTTTTCTAATTTTTTTTTTTCACTACAAGAGTTCAAATTAAATTTTATATTAAATCAAATCAAATCTTGTAAAACAAATTTTGAAGTGATATATGTAATTTAATGTTTGATAAAAACGTGCAACCGAAGGCAGCCTAATTGGCTCCCACCTCTTCAACGGCTCCACCGAATGGACCGGATTTTGATTCGTTGACAAGACCCCTCCTCTTTCACCCCCTATTGGATATATATCTGTGTCAATCATTTCATTTGCTGTACCTGGTTCCTTCCCAGGTGTGCAGGGACCCACGGTGGGGCCGGTGCTACGAGAGCTACAGTGAGGACACCGAGATCGTGCGGAGCATGTCAAAGATCATCCTTGGCCTCCAGGGTTCTCCACCGTCCGATCATCCCAAAGGCTACCCATACATTAATACGGCCACGTGAGTCAATTATCACCCTTTTTTATTTTTATAAATGTTTCAAAAAGTATATATAATATATCGTGTTATACTTCACTTTTCATTTTAGGTATATATTTTATATTTTATTAAATTAAATATAAAACTTTTAAAATGAAATATAAATGTTTTAATATTGTGAGTGTAACAAAGAAGACCCATGGGCTTTGGCAGTGGCGTGGTAGCCTGCGCGAAGCACTATGCGGGGGACGGCGGCACAACGGGAGGAATCAACGAGAACAACACGGTGGCGGACTACCCGACGTTCTTCGACGTGCACATGAGGCCGTACATCGACGCCGTCTCCATGGGCGTCTCCACCGTCATGGCCTCCTACTCCAGCTGGAACGGCGTCAAGATGCACACCAACCGCTACCTCCTCACCCGGGTCCTCAAGCACGAGATGGGCTTCAAGGGCTTCATCATATCCGACTGGGAGGGGGTCGACCGCATCTCCTCCCCTCCCGGGTCCCACTACCGCGACAGCGTCCGCGCCGCCATCAACGCCGGCATCGACATGGTCATGGTCCCCCACGACTACCCGAAGTTCATCGGGGACCTCACGGACCTGGTTAACTCCGGGGAGGTACCGATGTCGAGGATCGACGACGCGGTGACGAGGGTGTTGAGGGTGAAGTTCGTGATGGGCCTGTTCGAGAGGCCCATGGCGGATAGGTCTTTGGGTGCGGTTGTGGGGCGGAGGGAGCATAGGGAGCTGGCGAGGGAGGCGGTGAGGAAGAGTTTGGTGTTGCTGAAGAACGGGAAGCCCGGAGGGAGGCCGTTGCTTCCGTTGGATCGGAGGGCGGGTAAGATCTTGGTGGCCGGCAGCCATGCGGATGATATCGGGTACCAGTGCGGGGGGTGGACCATCACATGGGCCGGTGGCCAAGGTCACACCACCAATGGTACGTAATTAACATTATAGCACGTCCGGTCATTTTTTCTGTCCTATTGACATAAATATATTTTATATTTTTTCATAAAACTAAAAACATCATTTAAGTGATATACTATTAAAAATGCACTAAACAAGATGCGGATTGCAATGAGATTGAAAACAGTGTTGAGTCTCGCGTTTTTTTTAAAAATTTAATGGTTTTTTGTCCTTTTATGTGCTTCATTAATATAAGTGTATGTTTAACTATTCATAGCAATAACAATACCTAGTTAATTAGGTGAGTATATATATATTTTATATAAAAAATCGAAAAGATTAAGGATTGTAGACATGATGTAAACAGTCACACGTCATTTTCTATAAATAAAGCACTATGACACACAATTCTTTGTTTTTTTCAGCCACTTTTTCTAACGGTACATGCATGTTAGAATTCTTTTTACATGTTTTTATACAAGAGTTATATATTTTATATTTCATAATTTATAAAAATACATAGTCCATTTGACGTATATTATTTTTAAAAAAAATCCAAACAGTTGATTTGCTCCGGACTAAAAAATTATTCACATGAATAACAATATTGTTAATGTCGTCCAGGGACAACAATCCTGCAAGGGATCAAGAACTCAGTGAGCATGCGAACCCAGGTGGTCCACAACGAGAAGCCCGACGCGAAGTTCTTGCAGACAAACCGCGGATTCTCCTACGCCATCGTCGTAGTCGGCGAGAAACCCTACGTCGAGTCCGGTGGGGACGACGACAAGCTCGAGCTACCCAAAGAGAGCCTCGAAACCATCGAGACCGTGTGTGGGTCGGTCCGGTGCCTCGTCATCATCGTCTCCGGAAGACCCATAACGATCGAAACCCACGTGGGCTTGATGGACGGGCTGGTGGCGGCGTGGCTGCCCGGGAGCGAAGCGGGTGACGGGATCGCTGACGTGATATTCGGGCGGTACGAGTTCCAGGGGAGGCTTCCCCGGACCTGGTTCAGGCGCGTGGACCAGTTGCCGATGAACGTGGGCGACGAGAGGTACGACCCGCTCTACCCGTTTGGGTTTGGGCTTGAAATGGGCCTCCAGTTGCCTAAACGTGGGCCTCGAATTCGCTCTGCGCCGTTCACTTCGTCTTCCACCGCCTTGTCGTCTTGGTTTCAGATTTAGAGATCTGATTGATTGGTGGTTTTAGTGATGGACAGAATTTAGTGGATGATGGAATTGTATTTTTTTTTTTTTTTGGGGTACCTCTGTTGATTTATATTATGTACATATGGTAATTGCAGGCGTGCTGCCCTTTGTGCAATCAGGCCTCACTGAAAAAAAAATTTTAATCAGAAAATATACATTTGAAACCAATTATAGAATTTATTCTGCTAGCTGTTGTAAAATTATTCTTCTAAACTTCATTTTTTTTTTTTATATTTGGGTTTTTATGCCTTAAAATCAACGAAAGAACTTATATGAAGAACAGTTGACAGTTGTTACGAAAACGGGTTGAGAATAATTTGATGGAAAAACTGATTCTGAAATTCGGTTTTAAACGGGGTTTATATATGTCCGAGTGCTGATACACTTTTACCATTTTTGTAGCTCGTATGCAACAAAGTGTCTTAGATTGCATTTGATTGCAGGATTGCGAAATTGATTTTAGATAAAAATTAGGTTTCAAACTGATTTTACAGGAACCATCTTTCCATATCTTCTTGAAAGCTTAGGTTCTGGGCATTTTTCACATAAATCTATCTACAACTTTTGACTTCAGTTTTTTCTATTTGAAAAAATCAGTTTACTGCAAATCTAAAAGCTGTCCAAACTCATTTTCAAACGGGTCCTTCGCCACCTATACATTATGATTGTGCAATATACATTGCAATGCCGCGTGTATTTTAGTGTATACTTCACTTTTTATAATTGTATATATTTTAATGGATAATTATATATATATTTTTAAAATAAGAGAACTGATGTGCACTGCGCACTGCATAGTGGGGCCACACTAGGTCTGCCAATTGTACGGATATGTTAATATCTATATCATAACTTTCGAATTCAGATACATATATTAATTTTTAAATTCAGATCCCTTAAGATACGGATAAAATATTTTTCAAATAACTGACATGTTTAAATATTGACATTAATTTGAATAGTCAAACGATATTTTAAAGATATATGAAAATTAAAATTAAAAATTTATTGTTTACTCTTTTTTATATATCTTATATTAAAATTTAATAGTATTATAATATATTACCATTGTGATTGAAATTTAATAGTATTATAATATATTATCATTGTGATCGATCAGATAAGATAACATGAACAATATATAATAATATATGTCGAATACAGGATTTTTTATTTATTTATTGATATCCGTATCCGCACTCCAAATATTCAAATATCGAACATTTCTGAATACGGATACAAATTCAGATTGGATTCGGATTATTTTTGAATAACTGATAGGCTTAGGCTGCACACAGCTGTACATACCATCTTCCTATATATCCACATCATACATTCAATATGATTACGGTTAGTTGTGACATTTATCAGATATTAGTACCAAAAGTAAACAAAACAAACTGGAACACAAGATTACACAACCCAGCACTATTTCTTGACTATAACAGGAGGTATGATATTGGCTTTGTGAAATTTAAAGCTTATGTGCTACACTGGACCACTGCATATTTAAAAAAATATGGTCCAATATGAGGTTCATCTGCCAGGGATGGCATTTATCTCTCATGCAGGGATGGCATTAGGCCTGTGTTCCTCCTGCTACTAGAAAACCTGTCATCGACTAATTTCAATATCTCTCATGTAGGGATGGCATTAAAACATGCACATACCCATATTAAACTTTCAATGAATTCAAAATCACCATGAACACCCGACTCAGGCCTCGTAAAGCATGCCCACCTCCATCCGCTGAGTGAGTGGTATACCCAACGCAGGCAAAGAAGATCTACAGTTACCGTGCAAAAACTCATAGAACCCAATCATGACTTTATCATACCACCTAGTCGCCTTGCCTATATGGAACCTTGTCTTACCTCGAACATGCACCACTCCTGCCTCTTTTGCTTGCTCCAACTCCAACATTTCCTGCTCAATCGACATAACATTCAACACACCATCCGAGCAGCTCTGAATGTATTCACACAAGTGGTTTGTAACTTGTTTAACAACTTCGTCTCCTTCGAGGTTGAGTGAATCAGCATAACCATATTGTATAACACACCCATAGACCCCTTTTAGGCCTAACCTCTTCACAACAATTCTTTCATGCGCTGCGACTTTAGCAACCAACAAGTACCTGAGAGTCGTGAATATCGTTACTTGATGAAGTGATCGCATGTTCTTCAGATAGTGTCCCAGTATTGGAGTTAGGCCGTCTTGTATTTTGCTATAAAAGAAACATAGACCGGGGACTCTCTGGATCTCTGGACTTGATAAAAGGGCGCCAAGGCTCTCCAATTCGATCTTATTCATCATTTCATACTCTACCTTCCTCTGCCTCCCGTAATACCACCCAAACATAATAAATGCGAGGATGATGGATATAGCGAAGGGGAGCCATCCACCTTCTGGTATCTTCGTGAAGACTGCACTTACATACACGCCTTCTAGAATGAAAAATGAAATGAAATATAGACAGATTAGGATCGGTGGGGTTCTCCATATCATGATCATGACCAGAGTCAACAAAATTGTCGTAATGAGCATCACAAGTATAACCACAACACCTGCAAGTAGAAATTATGAAATCATTAGATGTCACATTCATCACAAAATATTCAGAGTAGACAAAAAAGAACAGCGGGCAATTGTTTTCTTCATACCAAAAGCGTTTCCGATATCTTTTCCATCTCCAAAACCGAGTATGACAGCAACGCAAAGGACCATGAGAATGTAGTTTGTCTCGGGAGAATAGACTTCCCCCTCTTTGCATGGGGAAGTGTGTACCACTTTAACACGGGGAAAGTAATCCAGAACTACTGATTGCTTAATTACAGAAAAGGTGGCAGATATCAAGGACTGGCTTGCAACAACTGCAGCCAGTGTTGCCACGATGAAAATGGGCCAGTAAACTGGACCTGGTATGAATTTGTAAAACCCATCATCATGGTCATTAAGGTTGTTAATTAGGTAGGCTGTTTGCCCTGCGTATGTGAGGACCAAAGAAGGATAAATGGTGAAGATAAAGGCCATCTGTCAAAAGAAAGTGTGTGAGATGCTATAACAATATCAAATTTTTCCTAGGTCTTGTATACATGCTCAAGTCAAGCACCTGAATTGATCGCTTGTTGAAGTGGCCAAGATCTGCAAACATAGCTTCAGAACCTGATATTGGAGTATCATGTTACAATAAACTTTGGTTATTGATGAGAACACACTTTTTTTTCTATCATCTACGGACGAAATTTCCCCCCCAAGTTGGCGTACCTGTGATGCATAGGACAGTACCACCTAGTAACAGCCAGCCTTCCTTGCCATTTCTCAGAAAGAACTGGATTATATAACTAGGTGATATAGCCTTAAATATGCTTGGGTATTGAGATATGATTCTGTATATTCCTACCATTGGGGTAGTGATGGTCCAGGCAGCCATGATAGGAGAAAAAAGAAAACTTACTCGGGAAGTCCCAAACTTTTGCACCATAAAAAGAGCAATCAAAACTACAGCAGATATAGATTCAACAGCAGCTGCAGGATATAGAGGAGAAAATATGTAAAGCAATAAAAAAACACTTTGAAGAAGGGATTTTAATCTTTGGTCACATCCTTGCCTTTTGAAACAGAAGGAAATGGCCCCCTTAGTCCATCAATTGCTGACAACACTGCAGCATATGAACATATTCAGAGGAAATATGCATCAATAAGAAAGTTATTGGGCATTTATCCCAGGACTGAAAAATAAATTCTATTTTTTTTAATTCTTCTATTGGTCAAGTTTTATTCAATGATTGACCTGAGATTGCAGGAGTTAGTATTCCATCCCCAATTAGCATGCATGTTCCCAACATCGCTACAAATAGAAGAATCCTTCTTGCAACTAGACTCCGTTCAAAAAACTTCCCTAACCAATTTTGCTTCTGCCCGTCTATATACTGGCTAGGAAGTGATAAGCCTGAGTTTGAATGCACACGACGTAATGGAAGAATACCGATATTCACATGCCTGCAGAGTAAAGAGTACAGTGCAAAAGTGCCACCTGCAATTCATCATTTTGCAGCTCCAGTAAAAAAGATGGCCAAAGAACTCACTATTCACACATTAAATATGAAATAGTAACATCGATGTGCAGTGTCACAAATCTACGGTGTTAGGGTCCTGGGTTCGAGACAACCCATATGTGCTTATCGAAAGAATTTTCTAACCGGGTCACAAGCGGAGTAGCTTTTCCAGCTCGACCCACAGCCACGAGGAGTTTATAAAAAAAAAAAAAAAACGTGACACGAATGAGGAGACAGTGCTTATTAAACTAAACCCACATTTGGTGCAGATGGATAGGGTGAGAATTAAAATCGTAATAAAAAAAAACCGTTTGGTTAGGAAGAATTAAACCCGATACCTATACTTGGATAAGTTAGCATAATACTTGATAGTATTTCCGAGGGAGGACCAGAATAGCCTATCCATGCCTTATGCAATATAAAAAAAAGTACCAAAGACAAAAATAATGATAAATGAATAAAAAATGCAACCAAATAGAAACTGTCGAGATAACTATAATATCAACTATACCAGATTATACTATTTTGCACCCCAGAAGGGGGCTAAACGAAGGGGGAAAAAAATCAATATTCCTCTCACATAGTAAAACATGTCAACTGACTAGAACTAGAAATTGGCATCACCAAACTAAGAACATGTTCATGATTCTCAAAACAATGCATGGTCAATTAAGCAAAGTTTTAAAACACCATACCACAGTTACTAAGCAATAATCTAAACTGCAAAAAGAACATGGACTGATGAAGCATCAGTAGATAAATGTTTACATCTGTAAACTTCATATCCAGATTAGTCATCTAGCCATAAAAGTCCAGCAGTAGACACATTAAGAAATACTATTATTAGACTTTGGATGGAGACTTCCTACTTCAGATTAACATGCATCACATTGAGCCCTTGATATCATATTGTTGAAACAACCTGCCAATCGCCGTTGCATGAATTTTCTAATTCAAATAAAGATAATCAAATCATTGTAGATTGTCAAAGGAATAAACTAGAAAACTAGAATGCTTTCAATAAACACAGAATGATAGTGAGAGGTAAAAATTGTTTGAGACTAACAGTTTCTTTTGAAAGGCAAATCCAGGAAGCAGATTATTTAGTGTAGAGAAAAATGTGATTTTGTGCAGTAAAACCTAGTGATTTCGATGAAAACCAGACACAATAAAACAGTAGAAAACTAGAAGCTGGTTATGTGTCAAGATAAAGGCATCATTATTAGTATAAAAAAAAAAGCCAATATGCAAGCAAACTCTCTACTCAATGAAAGTACTTCAAGCTGTGCGAATTTTTAATGACTTTTATGTACTGGAAAGTTGTTTCTACTGTAATAAAGTGTGTGCTTAATCTAGCATCATCCTATTATATGTAGAAAAAAAAATTAAAACAATTATCTCATTTTTTATTTTTTTTTAAAAAAACTCGATCTCAAGGTAAATCATCAAATCAGAAGAATGCATGTCACTCAACTACTCCTTGAAAAAAAAAAGCTTATATATATGCATGCTAAACTACAACTGATTCCCCAACAGAAATTCAAATATATGCATGCTAAGTTCCTTCTGCATGTCACTCAACTACTCCTCAAACATAACAAAGCTTATCACACGATTACTTATATGAACATGTTAGTTATTAACTTATTATTCATTTGTTAAAGGATCTGTAAAGAAGGATGCAATATCAAATAGATGCTAGCAATATGGTAACCTGTAAGTGATGCATCTGAAACTGAATGTAATACTATAGTCACGAATGATAAAATAGAAAAGAGTACAGTTGAAGAAAAAATGGAATCCTAGGACAGAAACCATATAAGAACTAGGGGTCCCTCTGGAAAACCCGGAATGAGAAACTATTCCAAAAAAACAGTGCTATGCGGAGAATACATGGCCTCTTCTGCTCTATTTTCTGAGGAATTGATACAGGTATTCTTGAAGGGTGAAAATCAAATTACTATATCTAATGGTTGTTTTCATGTGGAGTAACAGTTAAATCAAAGAAAAAGAATAAGGGGTCCCAATATCCCAATCAAAGAACTCATTCCAAATCCTTGCATAACTCACAGAGCAACAGACAAAAAAAAAAGGATAAAAAAATACCATACTAGTGTGATGAACTAATCATATGGAAACACCACCCTGATGTCTTATGCATTATATTGCCATTAAATACTGAAACACATTCGTTTGTACACAACAGGCTTAGTTACAGAAAGGAGAATTACATGTCAGACGTGAACATGTCAAACTATAAGGAAATTAGAAAGAAAGATGAAGAGCAATTAAGCAAAATATAATATCACAATCAAAGGATTAAATGGAAATTTTTTAAAACACATTTAGATGATTCTGCTTTTGCAAGAATCAGACTTCACCTGAGCGTGTTTACAAACGCCCCAAGTGGCCTAAGGCCCCTTATGAAACCAATTATCAAAAGAATTTTGCTTTTGCCAAAAAATCGGTTCCAAATTGTATTTTATAGTTTCAGTTTTTAGTTTTTATGTTTTAAAGGTCAATACAATAAATTTTATAGAAAAAATTGGGGTTGAGAATAACTTTTCCATAATCAATTATTTTAATCAATTTAGAGCATAACATGTTTTCTGAAATTATTTCCAAACAGCGCCTAAGCTTTTAAAAGTAAAAAAAGAAAAATAAAAAAATAAAAAAAAGCTTTTTAGGAATCTAAAAAAGAATTTATGCTTTCTGGAAATCTAATTTCAAAAGCAGTTCAAGTGAAAAGCTCCTTTTTCAAATTAAAAAATGAAAACGAAACATATACCCAAAAAGAAAAGCATTTGATTACGATAATCACCTTCACCCTGGTCATCGGCCTTGAGAGCAATGCAGACATACTTGACGACCCCAATCAGAGTGAGGGTCCAAAATATGATACTATAGATTCCCAGATAATCAGACTCTGACGGCGATTTGAGATTCATCGATGGGTACACATAAAGGGGAGACGTCACTAATCCACCAAAGACAACTCCGAGTGTCCTATATGCCATAACCAAGTCCTTCCACACAACCTTCCCCTGCCACCCAAACCCATCACAGATATTAAAAAACAAATACTGGAGCATCCATAAAAATCCAGTCTTTGATCGAAAAAAAAAAAACGATAATGAAAGAGACCCAAATGACCCATCTCAAGAAACCCAACAAAAACAAATAAAAAAAATTGAAGGTCGCTTACATTTCTCTCCTCTCTACGGTCGTGAAAGCCGTCACGGGCACCGTTGGGAATGGTTTTGGAATCGGAGAGGGTGATTGTGTTTCCCCCTTCGACATCCATTTTCGGAATACGATTGGAAGGGTTTGATTGTTTTTTATATAAAAAAAATTGTGAAGAGAGCGCGCTTTTGAAGTTCGATTTAGAAGTTTCGTATTGAACACGGCACGCCCCCACCAGCAAATAACCACACAAAGATCACGCACTGTAGGCAAAAAAAATTTTCTTCCTTTATATATGTGTGTGATATAAACTTTGTGATTTGTTGTAGCATGTAATTTATTAATATATATATATTGATGTAATATATTATTTTGTAAAAACATTAAAATGTGTGTGGATCCATCTAATTTTTTATTTATTTATGACACATGTCGGTATAAAATGAATCTTTTTAGATTAGGTTGATATGTAATAATGTTTCTTACATATTTTATAATAAAAATGTATTTTTATATATTTTTAAAAATAATATAGTTTTAATAAAAATAAAATATATTTTTAATAGATTACAGGAGCCTAAAAAATATAATTTATTTTTAAAGAAAGATGGATACATTTTTACTGCGAATATATGAGATATATTGGATTATATTGAGGCTAAAAAGTTATTTACTTGTGGATGGATGTCACTAACCACTAAAAGAGAAAAAAAAACTCTAATGTTCAAGCAAAGACACCACTGTTGACCTGACAAATAAATAAAAGGATCAAAGATATTTGAATCCTATATACATGGTCGCGATTACGTGCGGTATGCGGTCGGTGCGGTTTACGACGTGGGCCGTCCGATCGTGGGTCCATCGCATCCAACGGTCGACGTGAATCGCACCCGACCGTTCGATGCGATGGACCCGTGATCGCGCACCGCACCGACCGTAAACCGCACCTAATCGGCTCCCCCTATATACATTCATAATCCTATATAAGTTTCTGCAAATTTAGAATCAGACAAATAAGTTCTTTAAACTGTTATAATTAATTAATTAAGTCATTGATTTAACTTTTTATCTAATTTAACTATATATTCTCATAATATTACATCCGTGTGAAATTAAACACTTATATAAATAAATAAAAATACTTTAAAATATATATAGATTTTTTAAATGACCATTTTACCCCTGATAAAACTCTCATTTTTACTTTCTTTTTCTATTGCGATTTTGTTGTTATTATTGGCTACTACACCATTATTTTTCTTTTGTACTTCTATTTCAAACAATGGTAATCATGGGGATGATTTTATTTACTGATTGTATTTAGTACGCTATAAATATTATTTATATTTTTATATTTTGATGAAGTAATTACATAAGTTAAAACACTCATATTAATCACTATGTTTTGTATTATAGAGGGTATAAATCACACTTATGGTGGAACAATAGTGATTAATAATAACTATTAAAGATGTATTATACATTTTTTATATTTTTAATAATATAATTATCATACCTTAAATTTATAAAAACTTATATGAATTTATTGAGGTGTAATATCTTTCACCCGTAAATAAATGAAATGTACAACTCGTTTTTGTTTTCCACGAGTAGTTTATAATTTATATATATAAATAAAGTCGAATGATAATATGCGGTGGACCGTAGGGTGCGGACGCGACGTCGTTCGTTCGATCGTGGGTTCATCGCATTCAACGGTCGATGTAAATCATACCTGATTGTCTAATGCGATGGACCCATAATCAACGGTCCGTGATCGATACCGCATGGTGCGGCCGATCGCACGATATCGCTACTCATAATATACAAGTGGTGGATGAAACATAGCTGTTGAACTTTACTTTTACAACATTGTCATTTGACATTGACAGTTTATTGCTGGACAGATCCTCTACTCTTGCATCTACTCTACTTTACATCGTGGATTGACGCCAATAATAATAAATAAATAAAAAAGAACAATCACAGTTATTCACTTTTTTTTATTTCCACACAAACATCATTGTTACAACCGCTTTATCGAGGACCCACTTTTCCTTTTTTTTTTCATTGAATTTTAGGTAGCGCATACTTTGATTTTGAACCTGTTTTAAACATGTTCCTTTTTTTTCTTGAATCGGGTTTGGGTGCGGCTAGAGCCACCCCCACAACCTTTCTTACCCATCTCTTTGTTTTTCCACCCAGCCATATATCTTGACTTCAGAAGTCCACCCTTATATAAATATTCAATCCAAATCATTTCCATCCCACCCCATCCACTATTCTAGAAAGCCATGGAACATGTCGAATCAAATGAAACACTGAAGACCTAGTATGTCGAACGGGATACATAACACTTCAAATATTTTTTTATTTCAGAAAACCTTGGACCATGTCGATACAAATCAAACACGGAAGACATATAGCATGTCGAACGGGATACAGAACACTTCAAGCCCCCGTATGTTTGGAACAGGAATAAGCTCTTGGGTAATTTGATATAAAAGGGAATAAGGGATAAAGGGTGTTTGAAAACATAAAATATGTAGGGATAAAGTATGTCATAATAAATTAGTATAAAGTGGTATATGGATTCTAACCTACCCTTAAAATTAAAGTTATTATATGTTATTTCACCCAAAGAATATATGGGTTCATTGTCAAATCAACTGTTTTCATCTCTTATAAATCACATGTCAAATTAACTATTATTATTTTTTTACTTTTTATAAATTATTATCCATATTTTATTCACATTTTACCCAAACAACAAAACATTTATTACAGAAAAGCCATGGATCATATCGAACCAAATTGCACACGAAAGACATAGAGCATGTCGAATAAAATGTTTTTTTATTCCAAAAAGTCATGGATCACGTCGAACCAAATTAAACATGTAAGACATGGAGCATGTCGAACGGAATAGTGAACACTTAAAAAGTTGGGGTGGGTTAGGGGTGACAAAAAATGTAACGAAACATTTTTATTTATAAATAAAAAGGGTGGGTAGGAGAAGTTGTGGGGTGGCTGTAGCCGCACCCATCGGGTTTAAGCATAATTTTTTTTTAAAAATGTCTATGAAATAATAAAAAAAAATACATTTAAAGTTGATAACTTAAAATTTAAATATAAAGAAGAGAGAGACTGATCATTAAATAATTTAATTTATAAAGACTTAAAAATAAAAATCACATTTTACATACTAACGACACATAGATAAACATTTGACGGAGGGATTAAAAATGAAATAAACGGTTGAAGGTGAGGACTTCAAAAGAAATACGGAGAAAGGATGGATCGATCATTAAGAAAACATGTTTATTGGGGCTTAAAACTAAAAACCCAAATTTATATAGACAAATTAATATTTTGATTAATGAACATTTTAAATGCATTTATGAATATAACGCAGCGAAAAACTAGATAAAAAGATCCAACCAGCGTTGAGATCTCATAAACACCTTGAATCCACAAGGAACCCTTGAATCCACAAGGAAGAAGCCTCAAAACAGAGGAAAATTCAAAATATTATTGATAAAAACTGAAAACCCTAAATTACAAGTCTGCTATTTATACTAATAGCATAAAATAAAAAATTACTAAAAATAGTAAAATCCGAAAACTAATTTTTCAGATTCTATGAGATCCTAAATGATCATGGGAATTGATAGAAATCAATTCCGATCTATTATGATTGAGATATCACAAATCTAAAACTTACTAAAAATAGTAAAATCTCTAATTTAAAGCCCTAAATAAATGAATTTTTGAAAAATACGAATTGTTAGTTGTATAACAACTAATCCAGAAGATCTCCTCGATATATTTCACCATGTCAAATTTCATGCGATTCCGAGATCGTGACCATTGATTTGAATTTATTTGGTGGATCACTTTTGATAGTCCCATCTGCATAATCTGTCCTACATCAGACTCCTCTTCTTCAAAAGAACTCGTCCTCGAGTTCTTCCGCTCTTCAATTGATGTTTCTTTGTATTTCACCCTTGGCAAGAGAAGAGACGTTTTCTTGACTTCAAATTTATTCTTAATAAAATTGATCATGTAAAAATTTGAATGCACTTCGATTTGTAGCCCAAATTTCTTCACCATAGTAGTAGCCGCAAAGTCTTCATTGCTATCATTGTTGATGATGACATCCAAAATTCTCTTGTTGATGGTGCATATCTCTTGCAACACGAGCTTCTGTAGGGGATCTTCCATCTTGGGGTTCATCGTTAAGGAACGTAGAAACAACTTTTCTTGTTCTCCTCCAATGACATCTTTGGAATCACTAGAGAAAACAACATCCCCTTCTTCTTTCTTGCTCATGTCCTCATCGATCTCTGGTTCAACGATGAGGTTGACCCGCTCTCCTTCTTCTTCTGCAAACTCAGCACCATCATATATATCATCGCCGTCAGTTGTGTTGTTACTTTTGTCCTCATCAATATCTGATTCAACCAGATGTTGATCATAGGATTCCATCTTCAGACTCTTCTGAATTTTTGAAGGACTTTCTTTGGTCGCCTCCATCGATCCATCAACCATAACTTGCACGCTTGATCTCTCTAATCGTGATTCCACCGTTGCGGCTTGGCGATAATTTTGATACAATGGGGGCACATATCGTTCATAATTTAATGGTAGAAATTGATCCATGAGGAGTTGTTTCATCTTCCTCCACGTACGAACTAGTGCCCTTCCTCTCCGTTGTCGGGTTCTCTGAAGTTGGTCCCACCAAGCGGCGGCCCCGCTCTTCAATCGAAAAGCCACCAATTTGACCATCTTTTCTTCGGGAACCTCCATCATCTCAAAGAATCCTTCGACCTCCGAGATCCAATCGAGAAAATCCTTGATCTGCATATTACCATTGAAATACGGGATATCCGCTTTCAATCGGTAATCGTTGTACTCCATACGCCGCCCTCTCGGCTGATATACTTGAAACTCTCCTTCATCCTCCGAGTCTTCCTCATCATCGGGTTGATAACGAGTGGGACGTCGAACGGTGTTTTGAGCAATAGGTCGGCCTTGGGCGACTCCCTCGGCGCGTCTCCTATCACCTTTAGGACGTGTGTTATTGGCGTTGAGGTTCAGACCAGCGATCATTGTGCGGATCTCCTGCAGTTGTTCTTGTATCTGATCTCGTTGTTCCCGCATCTGATCACGTTGTTCCCCGACCGCCTTCCACAGATCCTCCAATCCACGACCAGCGTCGCTAGATTGGTCGTCTCCCCCTCCATTATTTGCCATCACAACAAGGCAAATCCTCGCTCTGATACCAACTAACGCAGCGAAAAACTAGATAAAAAGATCCAACCAACGTTGAGATCTCATAAACACCTTGAATCCACAAGGAACCCTTGAATCCACAAGGAAGAAGCCTCAAAACAGAGGAAAATTCGAAATATTATTGATAAAAACTGAAAACCCTAAATTACAAGTCTGCTATTTATACTAATAGCATAAAATAAAAAATTACTAAAAATAGTAAAATCCGAAAACTAATTTTCCAGATTCTATGAGATCCTAAATGATCATGGGAATTGATAGAAATCAATTCCGATCTATTATGATTGAGATATCACAAATCTAAAACTTACTAAAAATAGTAAAATCTCTAATTTAAAGCCCTAAATAAATGAATTTTTAAAAAATACGAATTGTTAGTTGTATAACAACTAATCCAGAAGATCTCCTCGATATATTTCACCATGTCAAATTTCATGCGATTCCGAGATCGTGACCATTGATTTGAATTTATTTGGTGGATCACTTTTGATAGTCCCATCTGCATAATCTGTCCTACATCAGAATATTTAAATGTACACGGTAGGGATTCAAATTATTTTTTAATATATTTAGATTCATATGTTAGGTTTTAATACATAGACATCAATGCAAGACGTTATTGTATGTTAATGATATATTTATATATAGTTATTGTTGATTCATGTATGTGATTATTAATGCATGTAATAAGTATTGAATCAGGATGAATCTCAATTATGAATGAATGCATTCATGCATATAATTGGGTTTTTTAAAGTGATGCTTGGGTTTTTTAAATTAAATATCATTAAGGTCTTATGCATTCGGTGATATGAGTGTGGAGTTATACACTGAACATTTTGTTTTAAAAATTTAAGCATTTTCTTTTGTTCAATAACAAAAGAAGTGGTTTAATATGAGATTGATTGCATCCCAGAAATAGTCACAAACTTTAATTGATAATTGATATTCACATAAAAAATATAAATGCTCCTTTAAAAAGTTTAATCTATCACACTTGTTGAATTCTCATTAGTCCATACATGAATTTTTTTTGTCTTCAATATAGAAGATGTGTGTTTATGTTAAGTCGGCAAGCACCTCCCCATTCTATGAAATAGGGTAATGGGTCAAACCATGGAGAAATTTTATCTAAAGGGGAAATCGGTATCTCTATCTCATTAATTTGTTCTTATTTTTAGTCATATGCTAGTTGCAATAAAATATCATCATTAATTATATATAAAAAATTAATTCTATAAAGAATCCATTTAAAATTTAAAATTAAAATATAAGAATAAAAAAAATCCCCACAAAAGAAGAAGAGGCATGATTACAATTTACAAATATTCATGTCTAAAAAAAATATCCAAGCAGCAATGAACGGGTAAAACTAGTCCAGGGCCCGTTTTCAAATTTAAAAAGGGGGTTATTTTTAAAAATTATCATAAAAATTGTTAAACAATCAATCAATTAACAAGAAAAAAAAAACAGAGAGGGAAGGCTAAGTTAAAAATACTACTACAACAGATGTTTTCCTCAATAAAAGCATTTCAAAGCATAATATGTACACTTCAAGCACATATATATAGCAATGAAACCAAATACTGACACCCTTCAACACTGTCTAGCTCGAATTGTAGGGGACGTTTTTGGAAGGAGCCACAAATGCATAAATAAAAGGACATTCTTTATGATACTAAAAGGGACATGCCCCCTCTTCGAGATGAGTAGAGGAGACCATTATGCATATTTTGTTCTGCAAGAGAGAATTAATGGATGAGGTGAGAGTGGTTTTAGTTGGTTTATTTGATTTGCATTCAAGAGAAACGCATGCATGTGAAACTTATGAAATAATCATCATCTACTTTTATATAATTTGGGCGCTATTGCACTTAGTCCTTTTTATAGTCTAACATGTAATTCTATATTACATTGTTTGAAATTCAATGAAACATATGAATCATTAAACAATGTATATACCTCATTAATTTTTTTTACATTTATTAAAAATAAGTTCATTCAATTTGAAATAGAGCGAAATGCAATTTTTATTAAAACATATACCTCATTAGATTATGTTTACTATTTAAAAAATTAAAAACATATATGATCTGAATTTTGTACAGTAAAAAAAATAAAATGTTGAGCATGATTTTTGCTGCATAAGGGTACTTATAAGTTATAAAAACACAAAGACATAAAGAGGGATTTAGAAAAAAATAAAGATAAAAATTCAACCCCTATGTAGTGGCAAAGTTAGGATTTTTATGGGGAGGGGGGGGGGGGGGGGGCTAATGTAACTTATATAAATATTTTCTAAATTTATATCAATAAATATATTTTTAATTTCCATAGCATAGATTAAAAAATGAATATGTATAAAATGAAATAAAAACATTCACACAAAGCATATTATTGAATAATTCTAAAAGATAATTGTCATATTTTAAAATAATATATCAAATTTCACATCGATGATTCACAAAAAAATTTAATACATAAATGATAAATCTAATAAGCAATGCATACTTTTAAATCTAATAATATAATAAGCAATCATTCACCCACTCGTCACCCATTGGATTGCGCAAATATAGTAAATTTTAAATAAATTAGTAAAAATGACAATAAGATAAAAAAAGAAAAATTATATACCTTCAAAGTGTTGATGGAGGGGGAAAGATTGACAATTTCCGATCGTAGGATGGGGAACAAAAAATAAAAATTAGAGTTTTTTTTAGAGATGATGATTTATATTAGTAACAGTTAGATATAAAAGAAACAAAATAAAAAGTTAAAAATTTATGTTTTTTAAGATACATGGATGAGATGCCGAGGAGTGGGTTATATTGTTTGGTTTTTGTGGAGGGGAGGGGATTATTAATTATAAAAGAAGGGGTGACTGGATACTGGATAGTGAGGGCGATGAGGGCATACGTGAATTAATCAATGTGAATCATGGATATTTTTTTTATTATCTATTTTGCATGGTGGGTGGGTTGTTGACTCCGCATTTGATACTGAGAGGGATAGAAAAGATGTCAGTTTGAAAACAAGTTCGAAAAATTTAACTTCTGAAAAACATAAAAATATCTTCAACCCATTTCTAAATTGAGCCATAGTAAAATTGAAACGTTTCCACTTCCATCAATTAATGTATTTGAGTAATGGGTACTCATCTACCTAAACTTGATAGCGAATACTTCCATGAATAATGAGTTAATGACCGCACCCAACAAAGTGGAATAAATTAGTGATACATCCAATGCTCTCATATGTGGTTAGTATTATACACACATATATATATTGATAATACAATGACCCGTAAGATGATTACAAATTATAGGCCCCGTGGGGCACTTACAAGCTTAGGTGGAGGAGTACACTCAGCTCGTGGGCTGTTTTCACTTTTTATCTTCTACTGGAAGCAGGAACCGACCCCAAATCTTCAACCCCTCCACCAAAAGACTGGGTGTCCTCTCCACTGCGCTAAGTCCGTGGGGGGACAGTATCATTAATATATTTGATATTTGATGTTGAGATATGGATTCAGTCCACATTTTGTCATTAGTTTTAGTAATATTCAAGGTACCTGAATCATTTCAAATAGATTCAATGGGTGTGTTGTTTTAGAAGAATTATCCATGACAGCAAATGGGACTCAATATGCTGTATCCAAATAAAAAAAAGTGGGACTCAATGTACCACCGTATGAGTCATCATAACTTGACCGATCATATTATTATATATTTTTTTTAAGTATAAAGTTCTTATGCATTTTTTTTTTTATATATTGGAGGGACTCCCCGTGGGGACCTTACGGTCGAGCTGGGAAAACTACCTCTGCCTGTTTGCCCCGGTCCTACGGAAAATTCTTTCGAATAATCGCCAACAAACAAGTGTGTAAGTCAACGCCAAGACTCGAACCCATGACATATCGGTAACACCGCTAAACCCTGAACCGTTGTGCTATGGACACTGGGGACAAGAATTCACACATCTTTTCACATGTGTTCTTATGCATTGCTACTTACAAAAAAAGATAATTTATATCATTTATACCATGTACATCATCAAAATTAGAAGTATGGTTAACCTCTTCTATACATCTATGCATAGTGTATATAGGGAATAATCCACCTACCCGTCTGGCCATTTTCCATGCCATTAGTGATCAAGAAAAGCTGAAATCGCACAGCCTGTCTCGCAAAATTTTCCGGTGCTGTTATAGCATCTCTAGAGACCTTGTGAATATATACAGGTTTTCTTCCCAGTTTTAAAGAACTAATTCGGGAATGAGTGTGCTTGTAATTATGGAGGTGTAATTCTTTCTCCCTGAAGAACTGATAAAATGGCCTCCGCATCACTACAATATGAATTTCCTGTAGCCCCAAGCTGCGAGCATGAGTATGCCCCCATACGGATGCCCTCAGCCTACATTCGAATTGGAGAGGACCGATGGTGGTGTCAGGGTTTTTTTTATAGATGGTGTCATTTAAAAAAATAAATACCAATAAATTTTCAAAAAATCAATACTTATTATATATTTATCAAAACCATAAAATTTTCTTTTGAAAGTAGAATTACTAACATTAAAAAAAATCATCAAATTAAAAAAGGAGATCAAACATTTCCAATATATAAGCTTTTACAATTGTTTTTGATGAGATTTCATATTTGCAAGGTCTTTAATTTGATGATAACATTAAGTAATTGTTTCAATTGTGGCTGCATTTACAATGTCCTTTTAAATATCATGGTGACATAGTTTGTTATTTTTTAGAGTATTATGCAATACAACTTCATTGATAGAATGAGCCAAAAACTGAAGAAGCTCTAAAAAAAGTTCTTTTATTACTTGAGTCATCAGATTCATCATGATCATGAAAAACTAACCCTTGATGCAAAATGAATCTTGTGTAATCAATTGTAGCATTTAAATGAGTTCGATGTTGAATCTTCATTTATTCTAATTGTTTTAAAAATCAAAACAATTCAGTCCCGATTCTAATCCTACATGCATTAATAGAAAATTAACAAAGCATATCCTTACAGTCATGAGGAATATGCGGCAATAGATTTTTTTAACATTTTCTATAAATGCATCAATGCAATTAATTAAAACATATGCTTCACTTTCTATAAAAACATATATCTTATTAGATAAAATATACTATTTTAAAAAATTCAAAATATGTGTAGATTGGAATTAGTGCTAGAAATATAATTGCATGTAACATTATCCTTTCAATTTTGCATTAATGTAGAGGTAGCCGGATAAGTTTGTTTAAAAAATATTGATGGACAACATTACTTGTGTATCACCCATTCACTCCACCCAGTCCAGTTTTTTTTTCCTTGTTTAAGTGAGGTTTTGGATGGGGGTAATGTTTTTTATTTCTTTGGATGGGGTTGATGTAGGAGTAATGTTTAATGTTTTTTAAAATACAGACACCCATGTGGCGCCGCCGCCCTGGAGAAGACCACATTCTACTCAGACAGCCAGTGGCTAGAATCTGCCAAGGATTCTCCCTAACAATAACATACGCAGGTCTTCCAGCCCGAGAACTTATATCAACACTACCATTAGAGATAATGAAAATTCACCCCTTTAAAACACCCCACTGAAGTGTTATTTTGGGGGGTCTGCAGTTTATCCTTTAATCTCCACATCTGGGCCTATGGTTCCTTTTTTCATTAGATTAGAAAAGCATTCTTTTGCCATTGCCAAGGCCTTATTGGTGGTAATAAGAACGATCATATTATACTTAAAAGGAAAAAAATACACGCAGCCCTCGTTGACATTGTAGCCCCAATTACATTCTATTCTATTTTTTTTAAATCATGCACTCATCCTTTGAAATGCATATTGTTATAGAAAATGATATATATAATAAAATACACTAATGTATTTTTTTTATGATAAAAAATAAAAAACAAATTTGGATCATATATTATGATGGAATCTCATAAATTATAATAATACAATATATACTACATTATTATAACGTATAAGGTTGTAAAATAAGCTATAAAATAGACTGCGTGTATGATGAGGTGCTCTAAGGCACATAGTTCTCTCTCAAAAATAGTTTAACGAATTATTTTTCATTGGATGATTTATATACATCGTTAGAAATTTTAACATTTTCTATACAAGTCTATATTTGCCAGAGTATTATATATGTTTTATTTAACATACACACACACAAGCCTGCGACATTAGGTGAAATATATTATCTTTTAAAAAGTCGATCAAAATGTTCATGGAATGCAAGCGGAGCTATAAACGGCCGTGGGGTTGTGTCTAGTATTTTCTATATGAATATTTTTGTGTTTAGTCCTCTTTGCAACATTTGTTTGTAAGCTCATAGGTTTTGATTTGGAAGTATATACTTAACCAACGAACGAAATATTTTTTTAATAAAAAAATATATATATATTGTATGAATTATATCAATGCCCTATAAATATTGTTCCTACCGAGGAGATAAATTTTATATAGCTCTACATGTAGTCTTGTACATCTCATGATTTTGATCAACCCAAACAGTTACATTTACCTAAATATTTTAGGTTCCATGCAATGTTTAAACAATTTAGAAACATATTCTATTTTCAATAGCCAGTTATATTTTATAGAAAGTGTCAAACATTTTTTTTTTGTGTGATACATTTAACAAATATATGTATTTGACTGTTACATTAATAAATGTAACAAAAATAAATTACTATTTTCATTGAAACAAATGCAATACACGAATAAATGTTACATTTTAGACTATATTCTTGTTCCAAACGGGGGCTAAAAGTTTATCAATACATGTGATGGAACCATGTATTCAACGACAATTCAATGCAAATAAACTTTAAAATGAGATCATAATATTGATATACTTGATATACTCAGTCATTTATGCGGTCCTCACTTTTTTCTATACAAAAATGCATCCAATTGATTTAAGTATATATATATATAGGGAAATGATACAGTGCGGGACGTGCGGTCGTGCGCGAACGACCACGGGCCGTCGATCACGGGTCCATCGCGGGTCCATCGCATCGGACGGTCGGGGGCGATTCATCTCGACCGTTGGATGCGATGGACCCGCGATCGGACGAACGACGTCGTTCCCGCACGACCGCACGTCCCGCATATTATTACTCGCGTATATATATATATATATATATATATATATATATATATATATATATATATATATATATATATATATATATAATTAAAAGGTGTCTTTTTAGACAAGTATATGTCTTGAAAACATGTTGGTACTTCTATTGAATGGAGGAATGGAGGGATGATTGTCCCTCACTCCTATACTATATATGGCCAATAAACCTACCTACACAGAGCGTCCATAGCCAACAACAGTAAGGAAAAGAGCATTAATGTTATGTACAGTTTTTATTCCAATCCTACTTTCAATCTTATATGCGTTAATAGAAAATTATCATAGCATATATTAACTTTAACAAAGCATACATTCATATAATTCATTGAAGTATATATTTCATATTTTATTATCTCATTAAATAAGGTATACTATTTTTAAAAAAATCAAACACTCATGCGCTCTAAACAATGATATGGTTTATGAGAAGGGAGCCCAGGTATGGTATAGTTTTCGTGGGCCAGCTTCACATGGGTTAGAGATGGACTGGGCTCGACCAAATATCTTCAATATTACCTTGGGGGCTGTTTGGCTAGCGGAATAGGTGAGAATAAAAGAGAATAAAAGAAAAAAAAAGTGTTTGGGTGGAGCGAATAAGAATGTATAACTATGTAGAATTAAGTGAAAATAAGTTGATATTTGTATTTCAAGCCTCCCCATGGAATTCTTCCACTGATATAAGGGGATCCACCTATCAAATCGCATGTCATCACATTAAATCACATGTCATCACCTCTTATACATTAATGGAGCATACATATTAAATCAACTTTTTACACCTTGTTCACATTTTATTCCTCATCAATTAAACACTCCAACCTTTATTATTACGTTTTCTAACGATAATAACTAAAAACACAACTAAACACAAAATCACTTATTCCATTGATAAAGTCAACAATTCCAGGAATATGTATAAACACTAGAATAGCTTATGCCTCTATCCAAACGAGCCATTGAGATATAAATTGGAAGGAAAATATTAGACTAAAAGTCTCGTTTTAAACCCCGATGGTAATTGACACTCATTTTAATTTTTGAAAATAACATATTTCATGTAATAAGGTATGTATGTTGTAAAAAATGAAGCATACTTTTTTTTTTAAGAGAAAGGAAGTATATTCTATTCAATTGTATGAATTTATTTATAAAATATGTAAAAAAGATATGAACAAGATATACACTTCTTTTATTATTAATTATAAAAGAAAGGGATTATTAATTTAAAACTAATTTTGTAGGAGACTCACACCTCCCTTGATACTTGAAAATTACAGTTTTTAAATACTATTTACTTAAAATCTATCTGTAAAAAGTTACTCCAATAAACACTATTTAATTATATGATCATGAAAATAGTTTTTTTTTTTTAATAATAGATGTGCAATCATGTAATAAAACGTTGTCTGAGATGGACTTCACAACTCTCAAGGGTGTATGCAAATGTTGATGATCATTGGAGACGTCATCCATGACACCACACTTTTATTTTATTTTATTTTATTTTGTTTTATTGATAATATTTGTTTGACTATATGGTTCAGTGCATCTCACAATTCCAAACAGTGACTCGTCCGCCATGAAAGACCGGCTAGTCCATTTGCCGCCTTGAGGAAAAAAAAGGTAACACAAAAGTTCCCCACGTTTTGAAAAGAATTTCACCAAACAATTCTTGTCATTTTGTCATTGATGATGAACATCACCCAACAACACAATTACACAAATGTAACATATCCACAATTATGATTTTTAGACATTTATATATTTTGTCTATGTATAACTTGCTTTGCTACTCAATTAGAAAGCATGAAAGCCTTTCTTTTCTAAGGTTCCATTTGGGTACATGGTGGGCGACGCAGCGAATTAATAAGCGGAGGGGCTTTGGAGATGCAATGTTCTTACGCTTTGTTAAAAAAACAGAAGAAATACACGTAAAATGCGTTGGTTGGTGATGAAACGCAAAAGTTGGTCTTGATGTTTGTTTTGACTATAGCGTCCCTCGGTGTCTGGTAATGCAGACTCGGCCAGAATACTATTCCAAACGGAACTAAAGACTTTGTGCAAGTAGGCATTGATGTGATGTTCAAATCATACTTCCACATTAAACTGCAGCAAGTAAACATTGTTTGAATTCATCTCAAAAGAAAACCCACCTTGAATGCTAGTCTGGATGAGATGACGACTGCTAGACTTATTGAAGCAAAATCAAATTTGAGATCACTGGATCATGACTCAATGGGTCCGTTTGGATAGAGACATAAATTATTATGGGGTTTATATTTATTCCAGGAATTGTTGACTTTATCAATGAAATAAGAGATTTTGTGTTTGATTGTGTTTTCAGTTATTCTCATTGGGAAACGTAATAATAAATGTTGGAGTGTTTAGTTGATGAAGAATAAGATGAGAATAAAGTGTAAAAAATTGATTTGACATGTAAGCCCAATTGATGTATAAGAAGTGATTACAGATGATTTGATGTGATGATATGTGATTTAATAGGTGGGTCCCCTTATTCCAGTGAAGAAATAATACAATTCCATGGGTGGACTTGGAATACAAATAACAACTTATTCTCTCCTAATTCCGTATAGCTATACCCCCTTATTCTCTCTACCCAAACACCTCTTTTGCCTTATTCTCCTCAATTCCTCCCCTATTCCACCCCTATTCCTCTAACCAAACGGGGTTTATAGGAATATTTATGAATGAAGTGGGACAGTGGGAACAGTCTCAAATAATATTAATAAATTGCTCAGTATGGATAAAAAAAAAAAAAAAACTGAATCACAACAAATCAAAAGAAAGAAAAATCACAAAAATGGATCACGCAGTATAAGATTATTCCAGAATAACAATTTTCCCCAAAAACACAGCAAATATTAAATTATTTGAACCATTATGTAGTCATGTAAATTGTGAGAAAAAGATGTAACAGAGCATCGAATTGGGTGATCGATGTTTCACAGCAGCCAAAAACAAAGGTAAACCATACAACTCCCATGAAGTACAAGAAACAAGAAACCACACAGATTCCATTCTCTCAATCTCTAAAAACCCCTCTCATGGATCAAAAGTTACAAACCTCAACTTGTTCACAAAATCTTAACATGGACTAAAATAAATCCACATGTAACACCAGATGGGTTGCCTTTCTTTCTGTTCCAATCCCCTTCATTGCTGGATCAAACAGCTCCCCTGCATCAAAGTCTAGGATCTGAATTGAACATGCAACTTAATTAGTGAATAGTACTAAAAATGTACCTCAACAGTTGAAGCAGTTCTCCATTAGATTGTCTCCAAGTCATGATTCAGAGGTGATTTGGCGCCGGAGACTGAGGAGGAATGAGAAGGTTTCGTTGAGGATGCGGTGGAGAATTCGACCCCGCTTTGGGACGACACGGGGAGGAGACGGCGTCGGAGTCCTTTGATCCATTGTGAGGACTAAATTAAAAAGTGTTGTTTGTGAGAGACTGAGAGGGAGAAGTATATATGTAGAAGAGCCAAAACAGGACTGGTGACACACACAAGTTAATATAATGCTAGTTTAGAATATGTTAATTAAAAAATATAAAAAAAGCTGTATTTAATTTTATTTGAGTATTTTGTGAAGACAGGAACTTTCTTATATAAGTATATATATATCTTGAAAGAAAAAAAAATCAAAACATGTTATTAATGCAAAAAGGACAGCAAAATATGTTGTCTTAAGTTATAATTATCATTGAAATTAGTACTTGATGTCCCACAAAGTATAAAAAGTGGACAATTATCTAAAGTTTCTTGTTATCAGGAGGCGATGCAGATTCATTTTTTTTAATCATTAATTATTTAGCAACTCAACTGTTTTAGTAAAACCTTTTCAATTTAGACTGAAAAAAGTGTCAATGTCATGAATATAAATTATACTATTCAGAGTTTGACTGAAAATAAAGCTTATTTCTATAATTGGAACAACTCATCTTTGAAAATTTCAACGACTCATGTGGTACATGAAGTAGGATTAAGTAATGATTTTAATGTTACGTCCCAATCGGATGTGAATGAAATTTAGAATTGCAAAGCAGTGGATTAAATGTGTAGGCCATATGAAGCACCACGTTTAGAATCAAGAGAAGTGGAAAAAAAAATTAGGTTGTCAAGGACCAGATAAATTTTAATTAGCACAACAAACCCATCAATTTGACCGGGCACCTTAGCACTCACCAAGTGATTAAATCAATACCACAAAATAACAGAGCGTTGTTCCTAATAGCCCCTAGTACACCTTTGCATGCAGTCTCATATATTGTGACTTGAATAACCGTGTTTCAAGGTTTATTAGTTTATATGCCACTTCAATATTGTCAACTCCCCCTCTTAATAAAGATATGGGGTTAATTAAGCTATGAATTGAAGTAACTGGATTGTGTTCCAAAGTTTAATTAAGTTGATATACTTAAATATTGGACTACAAAATAAAATGAGGACTATGGTCCCACACGATTTTGGATTCAGGGGTGTCAGGAAATTTTCAAGGGAAATTTCAGGTATAATACTAATTGGTTGAGATTCATATTCTATTCTCCCATGAAATCACACTATTCAATCCCCCTCTTAATAAAGATATGGGGTTAATTAAGTTATGAATTGAAGTAACTGGATTGTGTTCCAAAGTTTAATTAAGTTGATATACTTAAATATTGGACTACAAAATAAAATAAGGACTATGGTTCCACACGATTTTGGATTCAGTGTGTCAGGAAATTTTCAAGGGAAATTTAAGGTATAATACTAATTGGTTGAGATTCATATTCTATTCTCCCATGAAATCACACTATTCAATGATCAAGGGACAGTCTCAATGTCAACTTGCGTATATGTGTGTTTATATCTCAAAGTCTCAAAGTCCTTCAACCCATATATTCCCTTCACACACACTGTATAATTCCGAAAATATAAAAAGCACTCATTATATACTCTTTACACTATGATCCTTCAACAATTCCCTTTGATATGTTAAGATTGTGTTCATTGCATGCAATCTTATGCATGTCTTTTATTTATGAGTTTATCTTATATCTTTAGTAATCATCATTCTTTTTATTACTAAATAAGTGATATAAATGATTCTCGTTAAATTACCAACAGTGATATATTGTCTTGACGTTTGTAACTTTGTAATTTGTATGTACGATGTTTTCTGTTAGTTTTTTTCAAAATTCTATCTTAGAAAAAATTTACCCCCGACAAAAGTAATGAAACTTTTTTTTTTTCGATTTAACACTAACACTGAATATTTAAATGATAAAAAATAAAGATTTTAATGTTTTTTTTTATGCTTAAAATAAACACAAAATATAATGAAGCTTCGTAGGAAGAAAAACAAAGGCTCCGTTTGGTTGCACGATTGGGTATGATTCCGCTTTTTGAAAAGCTAAAATCCCAAAATCGTGCAGCCAAACGGGTCGGATTCCGGCGGAATCAAAAGCTGGATTCCTTTTAATTTCTCTCTTGAAATCCGTGTTTTTAAAATCTCAAAAACAACGATTTTTGGTCGGAATCGATTTTTTGAATTGAAAAGCAACTTTTTCTACCAAACATTAAATTCCTTCCAAATATTGATTCCTGAATTTAAAAAAAGCATCCAAAAAAAGTCAAAGTCTAAAATCATCTTAAAAAGCAACTTTATTCCAAAATCTACTTTTCAATCTGTCTTTCCAAACGGAGCCAAAGAAGAAAACTATGTTAATGATTAGGTCACGTGGCACATGGACAGATGTCAGTCTCAGAGAATATTTCTTTTCTTGTGAACACCAAAAATGGGGGCCCGGATGCTGGTTTGGCATTTGATGGAGCTCAACATTTCAGACGTGCGGACAGAGAGAAAACTGTTTACCCAAAGAGGGCATACGAAAAAATATAATGAAAAAGTAGTGGCGGCCTTTTTGTTTGTTTGCCCATGGATCAAACTCATCCATTTCTCAAAGGAACCAGTAAACAGTCTAAGATCCGTTTAATAACACATTTAAAAAATAAGATTCTGAATAAAATAATTTAAATAGATTTGATAATTAAAAAATGTAATTTTTAAGCTTTTTAAGTAATCTTTTTATACTAAAAATTATAAGTAACTTTTTAATTAAATCTGTTTTTTAAAATGCGTTTGACAATTTCTTTTAATTTTTTGTTTAATTAAAAGTGGAATTACATGTTTTAAATGATATCAAACGAGAAGAGAGCTTTCATGCGGCTGGTATCACTTTTGATTTACTTTTAGTTATATTTTTTATTTATTTATATAATTGTGTATTTATATGGAGTCATTTGTTATAACTGTTTACTTTTTGAAATAAAGATATACACACCCAACATGAAATAAAAGTTGGGACTCATGCAACATATATAGCCGTGTGCAAATTGGATGTGATGGGTTCAGATCACCAGTGGTTCACCATAGGGTTCTTCCTTGTTCTAATCAATGTGATCTGTCACCTAGTGATGAAGTAATCGAATGCACTGTAAAAAGAATATATATTTTAATGAACTCTCACTTGTAAGAGATGAACTCTCACCGATAAGAGATTGAAACACATTTTTTTTCATGTACTCTATTATTCTTCTATCTTATCTTATGTGGCAGATCACCATAGGTCGCTATAGGGGAGAACCTTGTAGTGAACCCACATGTGATCAAATGTCGGGTATGATTGCATTTTAAGGTGTATTTCTACATGCATTTTAGAGCATCAACCACCCTCTAAATCTCCAAATTTGGAGGGAGGCTTGCTCCAATCACTTTCTAAATGAATTTTTTAATTTGATGATTTAGATTTTAGTCTCTAAATTTGGAGTTCATTTAGATCCGCTAATCTATATCTAACAAAAATTGTATAGTTGGAATGGTCTATTCGAGATCTTTAAAATCAGATTATTATTAAATTATTTTATAATTAATAAATCCCCATATATTTGGTTATTCAAGATATGTTATTTTATTTAATTAAAACATTACTAATTTAAAAATAACTAATACATTATTTAATATTACACTTATTTTAAAGGTCAACAAGACATTTTCAATAATATAATTTTTTTATAAAAATATATTAATATTAATAACATTTATTAATGATATAATATTAAAAATAATATTAATGATAAAAAAATTTTAAAGAGGAATGGTTGGAGTGCAACCCCCTCTATAAAGAATCGCATGAGAGATGCTCTTAAAAAAATGAAAAAAAATTAAAAGAAAAATGATAACATTTATGAATGATGTAATATTAAAAATAATATTAATGATAGAAAAAAAAGGAAGGAGATGGTTGGAGTGCAACAAGACGCATAGGAGATGCTATTAGAAAAATGAAAAAAAAAATAAAAGAAAAATGATCATTTAAAAGACTGATATTTGTGTAAAAAGTATAATTTTTTTCTCTCTATTTTTTGCTTTTTAAAAAAAGAAATAGACCTCTGCAGTGTATACGATAAAAAACAAGAGAATTTTTATTTTTTTCTATTATCGTCCATCATGCATATAATAGAAAAAACTGATCAAAGTAAAATCAATGTTTTTCCTTCATTATCTATAGACTCGTAAATTAATTTTCAGTCTACCACTTTTTTTTAAAAATTATTATTATTATTATTTGTTTAGGGGAAAGACTCTTTTTTTTGTATGATGGAAGGGCCTTCCGTGGCTGACAATATGGCTAAGCTGATAGGCTACCTCCGCCTATTTCCTTGTCCCACATAAATTTTTTTCAAATTTCGCTAAATAAACATGAACTTTGATATGGTGTCAGGACTCGAATTCAAGATCTAACCATAACACAGCAAGATTTGTTGATTTTGGATTGAATGTGTCCACATAACTTTTTATGATAGGTTTTCTGCGGGACCGGAGTAAACATGTGGAGGTAGTCTTCTCAGCTCAACTGTTAAGTCAGCCACGGGGGGTCCATTCGATATTAAATTTTTTTTTATGATAGGAAGTGTTTTATTATTTCGTAAAATATAGCGGATCAAAATCTGTTTTTAAAAATTTTATGATAAAATCTGTTTTACAGTCTTTCATCCAATAAAATAAATTTTTTTGTACAAGTCCATCACTTTGAAATTGTCTTCAAATAGATTAAGAGTTTTTATTTTTCAGTCTCCGTAAACTATAGGATTTAGTAATCGGTCCCTCAATTCTTTATATTTTGATTTTAGTCCCCAGATTTAAAGGATATGTTCCTTTTAGTCCCTCGCAGGGACTTATCCCTAAATTGTTTGATTTTCTTTTTAATCTCTCCCAGGGACTCAAAAGGAACATATCTTTTAAATTTGGGGACTAAAATCAAAATATGAAGAAATGAGGAATCGATCCCTAAATGGGTATGTTTACAGGGACTGAAAACTAAAAACCCTTAGATTAATCATAAACCTTGTACGGATGGTTGAGGGCTGTTATGCCTCAATTTTTTTAACAGTGAAAAACCTGTATCTATATCTATTATCTCGTCGGGTTATCCTTGTGACGTTTTTCATTCAGTCATTCCTTCTTATAGGCTTATATATCCTTTGATCTATCTACCTCTCTTTCATCTTATTCAATCATGTTCTTTCTCTCCATAGAATAGAAAATATTTTGCTTAAAAAAAAGCTGTGTCCGTTTCAAAACAAACTCCATTAAAAGAGAGGCCATGAACTTTAATGTCTACTATAAATAGGAATAAAAATAACATTATCTTTCGTAGATTTTAAAGATTAGGTGGAAAGGAATCATTTTCAAAAGGAAGGTCTAATATTTTGATTATAAAGCATTACATCAGTCGTCCTTTTCTCTACCAAACTGTCCATATTTGCATTGATGCTGTCACTGGGACCATTTGCAATATTTTCCGACATCTCAGTTGGTTGGGTTGAGTGAATGATTTCAATATTAACTATAGCCTAATTAGATATATATTAGAGGGGGACTATAGCCTAACTATAGCCTAATTAGATATATATTCACTACAAAGAATCTCTAATACATTTACCCCTATTTAAGGTAAAGAATAAATAGGGAATATGGGTGAATACTGAAAAATTGCCTTTATTCAGGGTTATTTTGTCCGAATAAACCTTGATAACTATATTTGGATAAACTAAGATAAAATATAATAACTATTATACGAAATGCTGGAATTACTTATCATGACTGATTTATGTCAGAGAATTAAATTATCCCTCAATGTCATTATGAAAAAAAATTTCACATAATTTTACATAATTAACCCAACCATACACCCATCTGATAAGTGCATTGGCTCTTTATGATTAAATCTGGTCTGTCTATAAAACACACATGGAAGGATTAATCCAGAGCGTTCAATGAAACCTGCAACCCTCCATCTCCCGACGCGTGTCCCTGATTTGTCAAATTACATTTTTTTGATGAGCTCACTTTGAAATGGTCTTCAAATAGATTGACCATGGTGGAGGGCTGTTATATGTCAATTTTTTCAAAAGTTAAAAACCTAAATATGTTTCAGAACAAACTGTGTGATCATTGTAAATTTTTTTCATTTGTAGTGAATTGATCTTTGGTGTATTCTGTGTAACGATTATCGAACCATATAAATTTTTTTTGTGTTTACATGATTATTCTTTAGATTTATTGTTTCCAAGATCCTCAATTCGTAGCATAATTGAGATTCACAATTCTTATACCAATTTCCACTCAAATAATAATATTCTATTAATTATGGATGGAACTTTACAATTAATAATGATTAAAAAGAACAACTAAACAAGCAACAAAAAAATAATGAAAGAACCATATCGGACAAAGGCATATATCCCATCAATGCCTCAAAATGGGCCAACTCTACTGGAGCCATATACATCCCTTGAGTCACCATCCTTTATTTATAAAAGCACCCTGTATGAACAACACACACAAAAAGACAAAGAAAAAAACTCAGATGTAATAGAATCATACATTGTCAGATGCAATAAATCATCAATTAAAAAAATATCAAAGGGTACATTAACATTACATGACAATCACCTACCCAAAAAAAAAAAAACATTACATGACAATCACATACATGAAAGTAAATATGGTTTTTAACTTTCTTTAGCTGATTATATATCAAATTCATATAAGAAAATTCCATCAAAATCATTTTTGTTTATAGGAAATTTTGGACATTTCAATTTCAAAAATTGATATCACAATTAGTGTTCCCGAGATAGATACCAATAAGTGAATGAAAAATCAAAGAATGGATACCTCACAGTCGAAGCGCGCCTAGAGGCACGCAGAGCGGATGCTTCGTCGGAGCTCTACAAACACCGATCGCGTCTTTTTGAGGATTCGGAGGAGAATTCGACCCCTCTTGGGAATGATACGGGGTTGGGAAGTCATGTTTATGAACTGGAAATGTATAGACAGATCAGAGAGAGAGAGAGAGAGAGAGCTTTAGATCAATTTTTGCAAATATTTGTTTTTTTTTTTTCTTCTCTGGAGGGGACCCTTCTTTATAAATGGATTTCAAGAACCGGACACATCATCATCTGCCTATAACACGAGAAGTTCTGATTAATTTAAGAAAAAGTATTTCCTCTCACGAACTATCCACGCGTTGTTTTGGTTGTCCCTACAATTTGACTCGTCGGTCTGACATGCTATTAGTTGAACTGATTTTGAAAGGTTGGATTAGTGGGAATTTGACAAAGTGAGTGTGGAGTGTGGTCCATACGTTTAGATTAATATGAGGAATCTGATTGTTTATTTGCATTTATATATTATATATATGACTTTATAATAACAAACACATATGCTAATTTAAAAATTGATAGAATGCTGTCTATCCATATCCATATTTTTCAAATATAATGTGAAATCAAATAGCATATTATGCTCAATTTTTTTTTACAGTTTTAAATACGGTTGTCAAAAAATTTTCACGTTTAATTTTATAAATGACTCTATTCAGTTCATTGGATTATTATATATTTTAATTTTTATAAAAGTTGTACTTCATTACATGATATAAATAATTTAAAAAAAATTTAAAACATGTGAAAACTGCGTTTGTGAATGTAAAACAAATGACGATAACATTTTTCGATATCAAATTACAAGCATGGGAACATAACAAACCCATGGAATGTAAAAAAAATTCCCTTATTAAATGTATGTAATTTTTAGAAATTAAATATTATTATTTGTCTTCATTGCACATGCACTGTGATAGCAAAGAGGCAGCAGTGCATCAAATTAGGTGGAACATAAGCAAAACATAGAAACTCCCGAAGTATGACAATCAGGAGTCAAACAATTTCCATCTTTTGCTTTCCTTTTGTGGAATAAAATCTACAACTTGTTCACATAAATTAACAAAAACATGAAATGCCTTTCTTGCTATTGAAATCCAATGTGGACCCCAATCCCCGTCATCAATTGCTAGATCAAATGGCTCTTGTACAACAAATGGAGACATCATTAGAGTCCATCAAAAACATATATACAATATAGAGTCTAGAATCTGACTTGGACATGCAACTTATAAATTAATGAACAGACTATAAATATACCTCAACAGCCATGATTCAGAGATGATGTAACGCTGGAGTCCGATATGTGCCAAAAAAATAAAATGAGAGAGAGAGAGAGAGAGAGAGAGAGAGATTGCTTCTTCTAATGAACAATTCAGACGGTTTATGCCGCGTGGTTTTGCTCCCTCTTGTATCGATTTTATATAATATTGATCAAACAGTGAATGAGATGTATTATATATTCTTCTTGGAAGGTTTAAAATAACTGCTTCTGTTTAAATTATCATTCATTTGTTTAATGAAAAACATAATAGGAGCTCGATCTTCATATAGTATATTAATGTAAATACTCCAATGATACATAGAAGAGATTTCTTCCACACCAAGCAAAAAAAAAGAAAAGATTTCTTCCACTGACTAAATTAAAACAAAAAGCGGGACAGTTAGTATCTAATCAAACAATGATTACTAAACCATTTACACTGAGACTAAGTTATCCACATTTGAAAATGGCGGCATTGCGAGCTAGTCATATGAAACAGCATGTGGGCTAAGATTTGGGTTACCTTAGCTTTACAAATCCCATCTTCATAGTTATCATTGATATTAGTATTTGATTTTTTTTTTTTGAAAAGTAGGTAAATGTTTGCTATTTGATATTAATAATTAAAGTGCCACAATGTTTTTTTAAAAATAATTAGAATTTCTTTTGCAGAATTCTGACAGAATGCTTAGCTTCTATATTGTTATCAAGAGGATGAAGAGTCATTTTGATCTTCATTTTATTTTTGCAACGTTATAAGTGGTCATCAAAATCTTGGTTGGCTAGAAAAGTTTATCTTATATTCTTTGTTTTCTTGTCGTACTTAAGTACTTAACCCCAACAAAAACTGAGGAATATAGACTGTTTTTGTGAAACCTTATCAATTCAACACCCACTCAAAAAGAAAAACTATAAATATGTTTTTTTTTGTTTTTTATTGGTTAACTCTCGTCCAAACACATTTAACTTCAGAGTTTTGATGGAATCCAGTGCATTAGTGCTGATCATGCTGATATGATCGCACTAAACTATAAATGTCATGAAGAAATCATTCAATTCAAAGGGTGCGTTTGAAAGCACAGTTTGAAAAACAACTTTTAGTTTTATACATAGATTTTTAGATTGTAATCTTAAGGGTTGTTTTTTAATTAATCAAACAATCATATTTGTTAATGATAACACAGTTTCGATGCATTTTTTTTATTGTAATCATGAGAGCAGTTTTTTAATTAAATTGATTTGTTTGACAACCAATTTAGGGTTTTTAGTTTAAAAAAAAAGATAAAAGTAACAGAAAACAGGTTGCAAACGGGGCCAAAATAAGACTACAAATAAACATTGTTTTCATAATCGGGACCACCCATCTTTGAAATTTTCTGTAACCCTTGTGGCCAAGTACATAGAGTAGGATTGAGTGAATGACTTTAATATCAAGTATCCCCTAGTGGATATGAAGGAATATTTGGATTGCAAAGAATTGAATTCAATGATCAGATGTGGTTTTGGTTGGCCATATACAGATGACATTCACAAAATTTTGTTTGCACACAGTACTATTGGGATTAACACAAGAACAGGATGTTAATATCTCGATTCAAGAGGATTAGAAAAAAATGGCTATAAAAAATGGTTTTATAACCATTTTGGGGTTTTGAATCCCAATTCAGTCACCAATTTTCAAATCACATTTTTTTCTCTCTTTTTGTTAATTTAATTTTTAAAGTGACACTAATATATATAGTTTGTTTTGCAATCTTGTTTGCAATCATTATGTCATGAATACAATGTATGAAATTGTCTAACATAACATGTATTTTTCAATCTAAATATACACTCCATTTAAAAAAACATAAAAATAAATGCTTTCAATTTTTATGAGTATTTATTTTTTATTTTAATTAGCTAATTGATGAGTATAAAAAAATTTCAAAAGACGCATGAATTGCAAGAGGATGATCCTAAATTGTTTGGTTTGAGTCAACAACCTCACAAAATAAGTTTTTGTCAATCTATTGTATGTCCCAATATAACTCCATCAGATCCATCTATGATCTAACGTGTTTAATACGTCTACATTAGAACAGGTAATTAAATGTGGGATCCATGAATATCCATGTAAATTTTTCTTGGTTGGTTGAAAATGCTATAGATTGTTTCGCACAGGTGGGTTGATTTACATCAGTTTCATTCAATAAAAATATGATTGTCACGTAAGGTCACGTAGTAATTGGCCTCAAATAGATTAATAATAAATCTAATATAGTTTATTGTGGGGCTGTTATTCATCAAATAAAAAACATCCCAGTAGTTTTTTTTTTTGGAAGAAGGTAGAAATAGCTACACGATTTCATTCCTGATTTTGAAATATAATTTTGATGGGAATGAGAAGACATAAAGAAAGAAAGAGAAATACAAAGATAAGGTCCTGACGGTCGATTTTCTAGTTAGAAGAGGAATCTAACCCGAGCCATGAGCTGTCGTCGTCTTCCTACTATTCTATGATCGTCATTCGCCCATTTGGGAAATTCTCCTCGCAGTAGTTGAAAATTCTATATGTTTCATAATAAACTTGATTCAACAAAAGGCCTTCTATGAGTTATAAAACCTTATCTTCCGAGCTCCACAGGTTTTTTAAAGATTAGGTGAAAAAGATTCATTTTCAAAAGGAAGGTCTAATATATATTTTGATTTGGAATCATTACATCAATCCCTTTTTTTTCTTTTTTTCTTTTCTTCCGAAAGGTCCATAATTTTAAAATATACAGTTCCACGTTAAATTCTGACATGTGATATTTATTATACTCTTTGAGACCCATTTCAAGGTTTTCCACACGTCCCAATTAGTTTAGTGATTTATTTTAATAATAAGCTTTAGCAGACAGAATATTTCTCGGATATGTTTCATGAATGATCTTTATTTATATTAATTTTCTATTCATCACTTATTTATTGTCACAAACCGTTGGTTTTCTATGGTCTCAAATGGTTTTGGCTTGTTTCTGAAGGTGGTATTCCCCAATAATTTTGTTTGCACATGTAGAAAGATAGCAACATATAATTGAATTCAATTGGAACAAACTGTCACTTTTGTGCTGCGATCTTATGTTTTTCTCATCTTTCAAATTTGCTCATCCTATTTGATTAATATAGGATGGAACGAAAGATCTAAACCATCAATCTGTTATTGAAATTATGGAATAAAATCTAATGCAGATTCCCAATTCAAATACCAAGTTGCACTCAAATGAACATATTCTATTGTGAGTTGCAAACTTACAAACAAAGGTGATTAAAAAGTAAAATTATACAAACAACAAATTTAAATAAAAAAACAATGAAAGAACCATAGTGAACAAAACCAAAACACGCATCACAAAGTCATTTATTATAATCTTTACTGGGGTATGCAATCATCAGCCACCATCTTTGACTAATCAAATAACTCCCTAATTTAGATTTATTGTTTCCAAGATCCTCAATTCGTAACATAATTGAGATTTACAATTCTGATACCAATTTCCACTCAAATGATAATATTCTATTAATTATAGAAGGAACTTTACACTTAATAATGATTAAAAAGAACAACTAAACAAGCAACAAAAAAAATAATGAAAGAACCATATCGGACAAAGGCATATATCCCATCAATGCCTCAAAATGGGCCAACTCTACTGGAGCCATATACATCACTTAAGTCACCATCCTTTATTTATAAAAGCACCCTGTATGAACAACACACAAAAAGAAAAAGAAAAAATCTCAGATGTAATAGAATCATACATTGTCAGATGCAATGAATCATCAATAAAAAAAATATCAAAGGGTACATTAACATTACATGACAATCACCTACCAAAAAAAAAAAAAAAACATTACATGACAATCACATACATGAAAGTTAATATGGTTTTTAACTTTCTTTAGCTGATTATATATCATATTCATATAAGAAAATTCCATCAAAATCATTTTTTTTATAGTAAATTTTGGACATTTCAATTTCAAAAATTGATATCACAATTAGTGTTCCCGAGATAGATACCAATAAGTGAATGAAAAATCAAAGAATGGATACCTCAACAGTCGAAGCGTGCCTAGAGGCACGCAGAGCGGATGCTTCGTCGGAGCTCTACGAACGTGTTTTTGAGGATTCGGAGGAGAATTCGACCCCTCTTGGGAATGATACGGGGATGGGAAGCCATGTTTATGAACTGGAAATGTATAGAGAGAGAGAGAGCTTTAGATCAATTGATGTGGAGGGGACCCTTATAAATGGATTTCAAGAAGTTCTGATTAATTTAAGAAAAAACATTGCCTCTCACGAACTTTTCATGCAGAGCGGATGCTTCGTGGGAGCTCTACGAACACCGAAAGCATCTTTTCGAAGTTTGGGAGGAGAATTTGACCCTCTTAGGAATGATGCTGGGATGGGAAGTCATGTTTATGAACTGAAAATGTATACAGAGATCAAAGAGAGAGAGAGAGAGAGCGTTAGCGGATGCTTCGTGGGAGCTCTACGAACACCGAAAACAAATAATGATAACATTTCCCGATATCAAATTATAAGTCCGAGTCCTGGAATGTAACAAACCATACAATGTAAAAAAATTCCCTTACGTACTATATGCATGTAATTTTTAGAAATTAAATATGATTATTTTTCTTCATTGCACGTGCACTCTACGGCAAAGAGGCAGCAGCGCATCAAATTAGGGTTCAGAACCTCTGTTTTCAAAAAATAGAGAATCCCTTTACGACCACTTAAAACATGACGCGTGGCCATGTCGAGCACGTGAGAGAGGTCGCACACGTGATCTCACTTAACAGATCCCATTTCATTTTTTTCCGTTTGCTTCCGTTAGGTCGTCTCTCCCCTCCTCACATCCACATCTTCTCTTCAACCAAACCTCTTCCAGATGCCCTAGCTAAGCTCTCCTTCATCTCTTCAACATCCATCACAACTTAAAAGACCTGTTAGAAGACGAGGACACAGCCTTGAACGCCGCCGCCGACCCGGTTGAAGAACGCCCCTTCGATCCGACGATCAGTAATTGAAGGAAATCCACTACATAAGGAGGCTTTGATAGTTGGAGCTCGGAAGGACAGGTTTTTGATCTTTTTGTTGCTCTGTATCTTTGGTAAAGGATGAATGTTTTGTATGTTTGATATAACACAATATGTCTTTGTTTGTTGAAGATTAACTCATGAGAGTGTATGCCATATGTTTGTTGTAATTCCTAAGAGGGTGTCAAAGAATTAGACATTTTGTTTGTTGGGTAATTCTATAAAACTTTTGGTTCGTGGGTTTTCGTTCGTGGTCAGAGTTTATTGTGATTTGCAATCTTGACATTTTTTTTGGGGGATTCTTATGTAATATTTGGTTGGGGTTCATGTTTTATGAATTATGTCTCTGTGTGTGTATGTGTTTGTGTTTTATGAATTGTCTCGTTTTTGTGTATGTATTTGTGTTTTATGAAACTTGAGATGAAATGATATGAAGGCACAGACTTTAATTTGATATTTTTTTGGAATGATATGAGACTTCATTTTTTTTTGTTAGAAACTTCAGTTTTTTTTGTTGTTGTTAGAGACTTCAATATCATTTATTTGGAATGCTATGAGATGAATGTTATGATTTTTTTAATTATTTAATTTCATGCTAATATATAATTATATTTTTAATTATGTCTTTTTCTTAACAAGTGATTATTGATATCAATATGGAAGGAGACAATGAGTGTACTGATGAATATGAGTATAATGGTGTGCCAGAAGTTGGTATGGCATTCGATTCCGAAGAAAATGTATATCAATTTTACAACGCATATGCAAGATCAGTTGGATTTAGCATCCGAAAAAGTGGTGTATCGAAGTCCAATGGCATAGTGACAAGGCGAAAATTTTGTTGTTCCAAAGTAGGGATGAAAGAGGTTGATAAGCGAAAAGTCTTGCACCCGCAGCCGGATACAAGAACATGATGTGAGGCACATATGATTATCATTTATCAGTCTTCTGGTGCTTATTGTGTCACTAAATTTGAACCAAACCACAATTATGATCTTGAACCCCTTTGCGTCATAATTTGAGGTCTCACAGAAAAATTGAAAAGGCTCAATCTGCTCAGGTTGATATTATAAATGGGTCAGGATTGGCACCAAAAACTGTTATGGATTTGATGAGTGGACAAGTTGGAGGCAGAAGAAATCTTGATTTTGTTTTGAATGATGTGAAGTCTTACTTGCGCACCAAAAGGGAAAGTAGAATGGAAAATGGTATTGCAGGTGCTCTTTTTCAGTATTTCAACAACAAGCAAAAACAAGATCCATCATTTTTTTACTCCATGCAACTTGATGCCGATGAACAAATAACCAATGTGTTTTGGGTCGATTCCAGGTCTATTGTTGATTATGCATATTATGGTGATGTAATTTATTTCACACGACCTATCACACAAATAATCATGGGAGACCATTTGCACCATTCGTTGGAGTGAATAATCATAGACAAACAATTGTTTTTGGTGGTGCATTGCTTTACGATGAGACAGCTGACTCATTTATTTGGTTGTTTGAAACTTTTCTTCAAGCAATGTCAGGGAGACGTCCAAAGACTATTCTAACAGATCAATCAGCAGCGATGGCCAAAGCTATTTCAGTTGTCCTACCAGATACTCATCATCGGCTATGTGTGTGGCACTTGACCCAAAATGCAACAAAACATCTTGGACATCTTTATGCTATTGAAGGTTTTAGAAGTTCCTTCTATGCTTGTATTTATGGGTACGAGAGAGAGGATGAATTCCTAGATGCTTGGGATAACATGCTTGAAAAGTACAATCTTCGAGATAATAAATGGCTTCAAAAAACTTTTACTGAGAAGGAAAAATGGGCTCTTGTATATGGGAGAGACACATTATGCGCGGATATGAAGAGTACACAACGTAGTGAAAGCTTCAATGCTCTTCTGAGACGCTACCTGAACTCAAAGCATGATCCATTACGTTTCTTTCAGCATTTTGATAGGATCATGGATGATCGACGTGAAAGTGAATTGAGTGCTGATTTCAAAATGATGAATACAGTACCGATAATTCCATTTCACGCTTTGATGATGACATGTGTCGCACAGGTTTATACGCCAGAGATCTTTGAGTTATTTCAAGCAGAGTATGGAAAATTTCTGAATTGTTCTATCTACATTCATCGAGAGGTGGGGCATATGATAGAGTACAAAGTTCGTAGAGATAGTGGCAACCATTTTTTATAATTTATCTGATGAGATGATCAGTTGTAGCTGCAAAAAATTTGAGTTTATGGGTATCCAGTGTTGTCATGTTCTAAAAGTTCTTGATCACAGAAATATCAAGAAGCTTCCACAACAATATATCTTGAAGAGGTGGACAAGATTTGCAAAATCTGGTGTTGTGCATGACATGTGTTCTTCTTCAATACAGGTTGATCCTATTTCTGAATTGGGAAGATGATTCCAACAATTAAGCCATGGTCTCATTCAGGTGGCATCCAAGGCATCTGAAACATATCATTCAACAGAGTTACTTAAACGCCGCACGAATGAGATAATGGAGGAGGTTGAGATAGATTTGCGGACATCATCTCAAAATTTACAAGATGATAACGAGCAACATAAGGTGGAAAGCATTCTGAACAATGAGATTGCTAAAGGCTTTAAAAGAAGAGGAAAAAAGGCTATGGGGGGGAAAGCCTAAAAAAAGATGGATCGGTGCATTGGAGAAGGGATCACGAGGTCAAAGCTCTCAACATGCGTCCCATATTGCGATTAAGAGCCCTCAAACATTTGTGCAAGGAATGAGAGGCCCCATAGTTGGGAACTACGATAGTAGTCAAGGAATGACTTCAATGACTCAATTGCTTCAGGTACATTACATTTTTTATCTAGTTGATGTAATTTAAATTTCATATATACTTCAATGACTCAATACATTGTATCATAGGCACAGGAATCCCTTTTTTATCCAACTCAAATGAGTGAAGCATCAAATTTTTCTGAAGAATAGAGGAGGAGCACAGATTTTTGAGGGTTTGAATGCTGGATGTACTGAACATTTTATTTTGAGTTTGATTCATGCGGGTTAAAAGCTGATGGAATTTAGATTAAATATATACTTCAATAACCCAATCCATTGTTTCGCAGGCACATGAATCCTTTTTTATTCTACTCAAATGAGTGAAGCATCAAATTTTTCTGAAGAATGGATAGAAGCATAGATTTTTCATGCTAGATGTACTGAACATTTTAAATATTATGTGTTTGATTGCAGGTTTTGGACTTCTAGTTTATTTGGTTGTTTGATGTGTAAGTTATTTTGTGTTGTTTCTCTTATCATGATATCTGAAACAAGCTATTTTATTTTGTGTTTCTCAAAGTTGAGTTTGATTTATCTATTATCATGATGGGTAAGTTATTTTTGTTGTTTCTCAAAGATGTGTTTGATTCATGTGGGTTCTTATCATGATATCTGTAAGCTATTTTATTTTGTGTTGTTTCTCAAAGTTGAGTTTGATTTATCTCTTATCATAATGGGTAAGTTATTTTTGTTCTTTCTCAAAGATGTGTTTGATTCATGCGGGTTCTTATCATGATATCTGGAAGTTATTTTAAATGCCTCTTGAAAACTTTTTCAAAGGGATGATGAAATTTGATAGCCTTGATTGATGTTTGTTGCGTCCCTCGGATAGCTTACTTTCTAGTAAGTTTATGGGATGTAATTTAAAATAGAGTGGATGTTTGTTGCGTCCCTCGGATAGCTTGCTTTCTAGTAAGTTTATGGGGATGTAATTTACAACAGAGTTGGTGATTTCATTTTACCTTTGTAAATAAGTCATAACAAAGAACATGAAAAACCATTACAAACTTCCACATCCATAATATTACAAACTTCCACATCCATAATATGTTGTTCCAACAACAATTACAACTCCAAGTCATCGATTCCAAACAAAATTACATGTTCTTGATTCACAATACATAATCTGGACTTACTTACATGTGATGCAAAATGAGAATGAGAATTGTGAGAATGAGGACCAACAAGAAAATAGTGCAACCGAACATGGTAATTATGATATAATTGATAGGCGAAACTACCTCTCTTCGAAGAGGTGGTCAACATTGGAGTGGAATGGTCATCCAGAAACTCGGTCTCTTCTGTTTGAGAACCAACTAAGTTGGCACTTGAATTCGACACACAAACTGCATACTTGGTAATAAACTGATTGGCCTCCTCTAGATTTTGAAACCCCCTAAATACTGGATCCGAAAAACCATGTATTTGTGCTTTGCATTCAGGCCAACTCGTATACACATCCGGGATTCTGCCTATTGCTACTGCATAATATCTAAATCTTGCCATGAACCTACAATAAAAATAAAAATCAAATCTATCCATTCGATGAGATCTATTTAAAGATCACACATATTTGATTCTCATTTAGTTCAAGCACATAATTTCTCTTAATATTAATATTTACTACCCTAAAAACTAACCCAGCAAAAAAATAATTTCTCTTAATCAATGAGCATCTCTATCACCAAAAATAAAATTACAACACAGAAATGTTTGCTAATCCAAATATTCAAACACAGAAATATTCAATTCTCTTAACCATACAGTCGTCCTAAAAAAACCCATTTCAAGGTTTTCCACACGTCCCAATTAGTTGAGTGATTTATTTTAATAATAAGCTTTAGCAAACAGAATATTTCTCGGATATGTTTCATGAATGATCTTTATTTATATTAATTTTCTATTCGTCACTGATGCAGCACGATCATGGACCATTAAGGACCACCATATGGAGGATTATGAATGATTTGTATTTTTAGTATTTTAGTTTTATTTGTTAGGATTTATTTTTATTTGTTTTAGTTATTGTATTTATATTTGAATTTCAAATCATTATTTGAATTCAAATTTAAATTTTAGTTAGGATTAGATAAAGATTTGTTAGATTTGTTTGTTAGTTTATAGATTTAGATAATTAGTTGAGATCCTAGTTGGTTAGGATTCTCTTCTATAAATAAACATGTAAACCAATTGACATGGCAGAGATTATTGAATTTTGAAGTTTATTTTATTTATCTATTGTATTTTGTTAGGAGTACTGACATTTACATAGAAATACCAAATTTCTGGCATTTCTTAGGAATTCAACAGATATTTGAAGCCCAACATCCCTGGTATCCTTCTATTGAAGAATCAACAGCCTTGTTGGAGCCTGCAGATCCCATCCCTGGAGGTCGATCGAGTCAGCAGAAGAGCGTGACCCCTCACGCTGCATCAGTTGGTATCAGAGCAAGTTATGACACCACCGCGAACCGCCGCTACCGTCGAGCGCCGCCGCCGTTGAAGCCACTGCCTCCGAGCCCCGCCGCCGCCGAACAGTCGTCGTCGCTGAGCATCCACACAGTACCGCTTCTGTCGAATTGTCGTGTGCCGTCGTCGTTGTCGTTGCTGAGCCATGCCACTGGTGAATCAATCCCATTTATCTATCCATTCTCTATATTTTATCCACAAAAAAAAAAAAAAAAATCACTCCACCCCATACAAACCCAGATCCCACCGAGCCCACTCCTCTTACTTTTAAAAAAAAATTACTTTAACCCCTCATACCCAAGTCTTCCTTCCAAAACACCCATCCCCACAAATTTTCTTTTCATTCCAATCCAATATAGAAAAAAAAAATCCATGCCCCGGAGATGAAATAATGCAAAAGTCGATTTGTTGAATGACAAATCAAAATTCATGGAACACGTCATCAACTTGCTCATCACCAAATTTCAAAAACTCGAGGACGAGTTTTTCTGAAGAGGGGGAGAATGATGCAGCACGATCATGGACCTAAGGACCACCATTGGAGGATTATGATTTTGTATTTTTATATTTTAGTTTTATTTGAGGATTTATTTTTATTTGTTTTAGTTATTGTATTTATATTTGATCAAATAATTTGAACATTTAAATTTTAGTTAGGATTAGATAAATATTTGTTAGATTTGTTTGTTAGTTTATAGATTTAGATAATTAGTTGAGATTCAGTTGGTTAGGATCTCTTCTATAAATAAACATGTAAACCAATATGGCAGAGATTATTGAATTTTGATTATTTTATTTATCTATTGTATTTTGAATACTGAATTTATAGAAATACCAAATTTCTGGCATTTCTTAGGAATTAAGATTTTGAAGCCCAATCCCTGGTATCCTTCTATTGAAGAATACCCTTGTTGGAGCCTGCAGTTGCACTGGAGGTCATCGAGTCAGCAGAAGAGCGTGACCCCTCACGCTATCAGTCTATTTATTGTCACAAACCGTTGGTTTTCTAGTTCAAATGGTTTTGGCTTGTTTCTGAAGGTGGTACCCCAATTTTGTTTGCACATGTAAAAGATAGCAAATATAATTGAATTCAATTGGAACAAACTGATTTTGTGCTGCGATCTTATGTTTTGCTCATCTTTCAAATTTGTATCCTATTTGAATTAGGATAAAGATCAAACAACTGTTATTGAATTTAAAAAATAAAAGATTCCCAATTCATAAAGTTGCACTCATGAAATTCTATTGTGAGTTGCAAACACAAACAAAGGTATTAAAAAGTAAAATTATACAAACAACAAATTTAAATAAATAAATAAGAATGAAATAACCAAAGTGAACAAAACACGTCTCACAAAGTCATTTATTATCATATTTACTGGGTGTGTAATCATCAGCCACCATCTTTGACTAATCAAATAGCTCCCTACATGAACAACCAAAAAAAAAAAAATTAATATTTTAGATGTAAAAGATTTACATTATAAAATTTTTAAAAAATCAACATTTAAATCAACAACCATAACAATAAAAGTATCAGAGTACCTGATTACTACATGAACAACCACTTGAAAAGTAACATGTTAATTTTTTTTTAATTTCAAGAAATTCCGTTGGTCTCTAGATATAAGCATACCCAATTAATTAATATTAACCATTAAACAACCAAACCCACGTAAGAATTTGATTATCCTCTCAAGAATCATTTTTGATGTCCCCTTGATGTAGTTAAGATAACAAATAATGGATTATGAATCCATCAAAATCAAAACTTGATGTCAATATATATACATAAACATGGACACAAGAAATCCAACACCATCACAATTAGCCATGAAACTCACCAAAGATATATGCCAATGAATCAAGAACACAAAAAAATGGGTACCTCAAATAGCCAACAAAGCTCCCCTAGAGTCCTAGACTGCTAGAGGCGCACCGAGGAGACGCTTCGCGGCCTTCGCCCGAGTTTTGCGAGCATCGAAAATGTCTCTTCGAGGATGCGAAGGAGAATTTGGCCCCTCTTGGGAATGATACGGGGAGGGGAAGTCATCTCCATGAACCTAAAATGTTGAGGAAGAGAGAAAGCTTTAGATCAGTTGATGTTGGGCACAGCTATTGCAATTTTTTTTCTCTTGTATTTATGGAAGGGAACCTTCTTTATTCAAATAAAGACAAATACATCATCTTCACCATACACTACTTCTGATGAATTTCCTACGCGTTGTTGTGATTGTGACCCTTCAATTGCACATGTTGAGTTGTGGTCTGAGAAAACATGAGAAAGATGGATGTTGTATAACTGAACTGGTCAGTTATTGCAATTAAGGTCAGGTTAATTTTCAAATGGTGGGTGTGGTCCACACGGTTATAAATGTTGTTTTGGACACAATTGTGGACGCTTCACCCTAGTGAAGCAGAACTCACAATTTCAAGCAGAAAAAATTTGTATTACATTACAAGTTGATTGATGAGTTTTAGTTCAATGACTTTTAATATCTCTTTTACGTGGCATATATAAATTTAAGGGAAAAATTCATCCAACCCTTTGAAATCTGACTGAAATCCATTTATGTTTCTTAAAATCCATATTATCCCCTAAAAACACTTACTATATCTAAATAATCTCATGAATAAATTTTTTGTTAATAGATGATGAATATTTTGTGAATATCTTATTTAGTTAACCCTTACTAAAGACACAATATACTAAAACACCACTCCATGTGTTAAAAATGTAAAAAATCGTATGAGAATAACGATTTTATTCTATCTAGATATATTATAAATTAAAATTCTATCCAAATTGATAAAATCGTCATTCATAGAAGATTTTTCACATTTTTAACATATTATAAATTTTTTTGGCATACACTATTTCCTATTAAGATTAACCAAACACAATATTTATAAAAATTTTATTATTTGTAAATATAAATTTTATTTAAGAGGTTATTTGAATTTAATGTATGTTTTTAAAAAGCAATATAAATTTAAAAAAAGAATCACGGGGTTATATAGATTTTAGAGAGGGGCATCTGAGCCACGGATGGTTTACCAGAAATTTTTGTCTTGTACACCGAATAACGACAAGAGATGTCATATATGCATCTACTCGTCTCCGTATTTTGAATTTAATATGATTGCATGTCGTACTATAAGTCAGAATAAAATTAAACAAATAAAGAACTATCTTTGTAAATATATCTATAATTATTTTACAAATAAAATATTATTTGAATGCTTTAAGATTTATTTCAATTAACACGCATATAACTAATGTTCTACTCAAGGATACGCATCTACTTTTTAATTAATAACGGATATTCAATTAATAGCGTTTTCCAACCTTTACATTAACGGGTTATATATTTTATTAAAATTTTTTTTACATTCTATAAATAAATTTTTATAATTAATTAGAGCATTTTTTTTAATATCAAAATACATACATCATTAGATGTGTTTGTATACTTATTTTTAAAAAACTAAACAAAAATAAGAAATGTGTTTGAAGGTAGACACATGTCATAATCTAATATTTTTCTACCCAAATAATCCAGGATTGAGTTCTGATTAGGAAAGGCAACATTTTTATGTAGTCTCATCTGCAATCTTATAAATATCAATAATTGTCCTACGAGATAGTACATTGTTTGCTATTAGCTCATTGGAAAACTTGTTTGGACAGCTTTTGAGTTTGTAGGAAGTTATTTCTTTCAAACCCGTTTAAAAAAAAAAAACTATGGTCAAAAGCTACAAACAGATTTATGTGAAATAATATTCAAAACTTGAGTTTTTAAAAAATTGTGGAGAGACAGTTTTTTGTAAAATCAATTTTAATTCATCTTTTATCTAAAATCAATTTTGCAATTAAATGCAACCTAAGTCAAGTAGATCTGATATGATGACACAAAATTATTTAAAGTAAGCAAATATGCTTTTAAATAAACGACACAAAATTGTTTTCATCTAATAAATCTCAATCAATCATAATCGTTTTGTTAAAAATAATATTATGTCACATATTTTATATTTGACATTCTCTCATTGGCCCTCTCTGAATTCAGGCCAGGCCAAAGTCCAACTATCTGAGAGTAGTTGGTGCTAATCATCTGTTCGTTGAAAATGTGTATACTACAAATTTCTAATGCAGATTGTGACTCACTTAGCTTTCATTAATAAGCGTATGAAATTTCTTTCAGATTTAAAAGTAGAAATTCATAGGAAACAATACTCAATCCGATGAATCAGGGTCCTTTTTCAGTTCTCACACTCTTTCCCCTCATCATCTCTCTTTCATCAGCCATTTCATCCCATTTGTTCGAAGAGGCATAAACATTTAATAACAAAACATAAACCAAAGAATTGAAGCTCCATAAGATGATCCATTATTTAATTTTGATCTTTGTTAATTCCCCAGTCCTTGATTTGATGCTCTTTTATGCAACTAAACTCTCACAGAGGATCGGTCTCTATTTGTTTCAGCGTTATTATACTTGTGACGGTTTGAAATTGACTTTGAGGAGATTCATAATCACATTTTATAACATATCAGTACCAAATATTATTTTTGTCCCCCATAAATTACGATATCACAGCGATCAAGCTTACTTGTTAATGGTAGGTCTCGGTATGAGTCATCGTGAGACCGGCTACGACGAGTCCTTCAATTGTCAAAGAAATAAAATAAAAAATTAACCTTTTAATTTAGGGAATTTTGCATTTATATCCCTATTAAATAAGATATTTTGCGTTATACCCCCTTAAAAAGATAATTGCATCTATACCCCTGAAAAAATCTTTCGTGTTGCAACTATGCCCCTAAGGTTAAATTCCGTCAGACAACAGTGGAATATATCGGGAACATTTCATTAACGGCATTAAATGGACCGTAGGGGCTTGAAAAATTATATTTATACCTCTGTGTCCGTCTAAAATTACATCTATGCTCTTATGTCTGCATGATGCTTATAAAATCCCCTTTCTTTAACCTCCAGACTTGTTAAAACACTTTTTTCTCATATTCTTCAATAATTGATTAAAAACCTTATAATTATTCAAAAGACTAAGATAAATATTGTTTATTTGGGTTTCATTGACAGATTTTTTTTCATAACATAAAATCTACCAACAAACACTATTTCAATTATATTACCATACCAGAAAATAATCACAAAATTCATTCTGAAATAAAAAGGCAATGACTAATTGCCCTTAAAAAATTATGAAGTTTTAACTCTGAGTCCTTTCATTCGTTTTGAAACTAGAAGTTAGATATTTCATTATAAAGTGAAAAACAAAATAAAAAAAACATTACTAAAATAAATTTTTTTATTATGTTTGTTCATTTAAATTAAAAATATATTACAGAAAATAAAATAATACAAAACTTTAACTGTTATGATTTTTATTTATTTATTTGATATTCTGTATAAATGACACAATAGTATTAAATAGGAATTAAATAAAATAATCAAAATTACATGTTATAAAAAGAAACATAACGTGTTTAAAGACTTTTAATATCAAATTATATCTTCAATTTTAATCAACACATTATAATCCATAAAAACATGCAATTTTAAAAACAATGTAGTTTTAAAAAGAATCATAAAATTAATTAGAAGAAATATTGATAAATTGATAATTATTCAAAAGACTAAGATAGACAGTGTTTATTTGAGTTTCACTGATATATATTATTTTTCACAACAAAAAATCTATCAACAAATACCATTTCAATCATATAACCATACCAGAAAATCAGTTTTGATAACAGCGATAGATGAAGGGGCACAGTTGTAACACGAAAGAAATTTTTAGGGGTATAGAAACAATTAATTTTTCAATGGGGATATAACGCAATGTATCATATTTAATAGGGGTATAAATGTAAAATTTTGTGGGGTAGAGTTTGGTTCGTAACCATGGTTGGCTCCGCCTTGGTAACGGAGACAGATGGAGGGGCACATTTGCAACACGAAAGATTTTTTCAGAGTATCGATACAATTAGCCTTTTAAAGGGGTATAATGCAAAATATCATATTTTAAGGGTATAAATACAAAATTCCCTTTAATTTATAAAAGTGACATAAAATTGTGAGATTTTATATCTGTGTACATTTTGTTGTTTACCAAAACTAGGTCAATGAGAGTAATATGAGGAATTTGTCAATGATTCAATGACAATGTGATTTTCAGAAATGACCTTCATCAATCAAACAAATGGTCTCCTAAAAAACTCTTTTTTTTTTCCCTTTTTTGGTGAATGGAAATTCAAATTCTGTAAACAAGTAAATCCAACAAATGATTTGATGTGCCCATTAAAAATCCTTTCCATATGACATCCCCTTCTTGGCTTCTTCATAACCCAAAACCATGAACACCCAACCTCTCAATGCAACTCCTCCGCACTCGCCGCCACGCCCGTCTCCCACCACCACCACCGCCTCCGCCTCCGCCGCCGCCGCCGCTTCTCGCAGCCCTCCGCCGTTCCTCCGCGACCAGAAACCTCCGCCTCTGCCGCGCCACGCACGCCCTCATAACAACCTCCGGCCTCACCTCCGCCCTCTCCCTCACAAACAACCTCATCTCCACCTACTCCCGATGCGCCTCCCTCTCCGACTCCGACCGTCTCTTCCACCTCTCCCACAAGAGAGACCCAGTCACCTGGAACGCCCTCCTCTCCGCCTACGCCTTCCACGGCCACACCAATGATGGGCTCCTCCTCTTCCGCCGCATGCGCCGCTCGTCGGTCCAACCCAACCGTCTGACCTTCGCTTCGGTTCTCAATCTGTGCTCCTCCGGTCCAAAGCCCCTCTTGAAATCATCGGAGGCTATTCACTGCTGCATATTAAGATCTGGGTTTGACTCGGATTCTTTGGTTTCGGGCGCCCTTGTTGGGTCGTATGTGAAATTGAGTCAGATTGACAGTGCGAGGTACTTGTTCGATGGAATGTCTGAGAGGGATGTCGTGTTGTGGAATGTGATGATCAGTGGGTATTCGAAAATGGGTTTTGTTGGGGAAGCGATTCTCTTGTTTTCCGAGCTTCATCGGAGCGGTCTGCGTCCCGATGATGTCAGTGTTCGATGTGTCGTTGAGGTTGGGCAAGTTCGGGCTCATGGGATCAAAGCGGGGGTTTTTATGGACCGTATTTCAGATGCGATTGTGTGGAACAAAACGATGTCAGAGCATTTGAAGAGCGGTGATGGATGGTCTGCACTGAGATGCTTCATCGGGATGAGGAGATCAGGAGCGGTGTGTGATGATGCATCGTTTGTAGTGGCACTCAGTGCAGCTGTCACTATGGGTTGTTCGATTGTGGGCGAGCAGATTCATGGTTTTGCCGTTAAAACAGGTTCCGTTTCAGGCATTCCTGTGGCGAACTGCCTCATCAACATGTATGCCAAGACGGGTTGGTTTGATTGCGCAATGAAGATTTTCGGTGAGATGGGAGATCTTGATTTGGTGACATGGAATTCGATGATTTCGAATTCCTTGCACTTTGGTTTGGCAGAACAATCCGTCTCATTCTTCTTTGATATGTTATGGTCCGGCTTTAGACCAGATCAGTTTACATTGGCGAGCGTTCTTCGGGCATGTGTGGATGTCAATGTCGGCTCCTCCTCTCTGTGTGAACAGATCCATGTCCATGCCATAAAGGGTGGCCAATTGGAGGACATTTTCATCCAGACAGCTCTTGTTGGTGCCTACGTGAAGAAAAACAGAATGGATGAAGCAGAGCGCCTTTATAACAAGTTGGATGGTTTCGATACGGTTGCTTGCAATGCGATGATCTCAGCTTATGTGACTAATGGTGACGGAGAGAAGGCATTGAATCTATTCTCTTCTTTACATAAGTCTGGTGCGAGAGCCGACGAGTCTACATTATCAACAATCTTTAAAGCCTGTGGTGCCCCTATTGCCTTTGAGAAGGTGAAACAAGTCCATGCTTATGCTATCAAACTCAGTTATGATTTGAATTTGCGCGTTGCAAGTGGGATATTGGGCAGTTATATCAAATGTGGAGACATGGATAGTGGGTTCACCATTTTCAATTGCATCTCTGATCCTGATGAAATCACTTGGACAACAGTGATTTCAGGATTCATGGAGAATGGCGAGGACATGCGTGCTTTTGAGCTCTACAAGCAGATGAGGCGATCAGGGTTCCTGCCAGATGAGTATACACTTGCAGCCATTTTAAAAGCTTGCTCTTGCTTGGCTGCACTGGAGCTGGGGAAGCAAATGCATGCAAATGCAGTCAAATTAAACTGCGCCAGTGATGCCGTTGTGGGGACTTCAATCATAGACATGTATGCCAAGTGTGGCAGTCTCAAAGACTCGGACCGCCTCTTCCAGGGATGAGCTTGAGAAGCATCGCCTCATGGAATGCGATGGTTCTGGGTTTTGCTCAACACGGCTACAGTGAGGATGCTTTAGGCCTTTATGAGAAGATGAGGTCTTTCGGTGTGACTCCGGATCGAATCACCTTTGTAGGAGTTCTCTCTTCTTGTAGCCGCTCAGGACTGGTCTCTGAAGCCAAAGCGCACTTTAATTCGATGAGTAGAGACTACAACATTGAGCCCGAGATGGAGCACTACTCTTGCTTGGTCGACGTGCTTGGACGTGCAGGCCTCATCTCAGAAGCAGAGACATTTATCGAAGCGATGCCCTTCAAAGGTTCTTCTTCGATGTATAGAACGCTCCTCAGCGCGTGCAGGATTCAAGGCAATGCAGAGGCTGGACATCGCGTGGCGAAGAAACTCATTGAGCTTGAACCTTCTGATTCTTCGACGTATGTTTTGTTATCAAATGTTTACGCCTCTTCGAACAAATGGGATGAGATGGCTGATGCAAGGGAGATGATGAACGGAATGAGTGTGAGAAAGAATCCTGGTCTTAGTTGGATGGAGTGAGGAATGATACACACAATGTGTGATGCTTGAGCAAAAGAGATTTGTTTCTTGTTGTATGAATACGTAACTCTTTCTAATAAATTTTAGCTGAATATGAATTAAAGAAGGATTAATTGAATTTCAGTCCCATCGATGACACTAAGCCCCGTTTGCAACGAGAATATGATTTATTCTTGGAAATACATTTAGTCCAGCATAAGTGAGTATAAATATAGATAAAGTGATTTTGTGTTTGGTTGTTTTTTGAATTATTCTCGTTGGTAAACGTAAAAATAAATGTTTTGTTGTTTGGATAAAATATGAATAAAGTATAGATAAGATTTATAAAAGGTGAAAAAATAATGATAGTTAATTTAACAAGTGATTTATAAAAAGTGATGATAGTTGATTTGACAATGGACCCACATATTCTTTGGGTAGAATAACCTTAGGGTTGGTTGCAATCCATATACCACTTTATACCATTTATTCTGCATAAGATATTACAGAATATATCAGGCAAACAAACAGGTTAAAACCCATATTCCAATCAATAACAGGTTATTGAGGGCTTATTCCCATTTCAAAAGGGAGCTAAGTGAGTCAAAGTCTGCATTACAAACTGGTGTCTTTCACATGTTCAATTACCATTTTTTTTATTTTTTGTACAGGGTGGGTTAGGGCGACACAATCGCACATCTGTCCCAACAACATAACTAGGCCTAATATGAGCCTCTAAACAAACTGTGGGCAAGGTCTACTAAAACCAAGATATGTTTATCGTTCTTACCAGCTGCAGCTTGGGTCATCTGGCGCACAAGAAATGAGGTGGTGTTTCGGAATAACATGTTTTACTTCGAGAACTTATGGGAATTGATGCGTCAAAGCATTCGTGAGTGGGGGAAAGTACTAGCAGGCGTGCGTACAGGGGATATACTTTGAAGAAGATAGCTGGCGGTTATTGCACTAGCAGGGGCGGGTGGTTAGGAGCCACAGTGGGGTAGAAGACTCATCTACCACACTGTATGTGCTAATGGGGCGAGGATCTTAGTGATAAGGAGACTACAGCGGGGCTGTTATGGAGTTCCTTGGATCGGCCCTTATCATCTTTTTGCTCCCACCACAGAATCCTGATGGTGTTGTACTTCCTTTTATGTTTATCTTGATTTTGACTAGGATTACTCACGCATGTGAGTGACTTATTTATTGTTGTTTTTTTTCTCTGTATTTCTCATCCCCTTCGGACATTGTCTATTAACTTTGCAATAGAAAATTACCACAGTTTATCAAAAACAAAAAAGGTCCACTGAAACCAGTCCAACTAGGCTGTATTGTTACATTTTTTTTCACTTTGTTTAAGGCAAGGGTTGAACCCGGGAGAGTGAGAGTGACCCCAATAGGGGAGGCGTCCATCACTTTGTTTATAGCAAATTTTTTTGTCATTTTTTTAATTAAAAAATATGCTAATTTATCTCGGTATCTATTTAATTTCATATGACGACATGTATTTTAATGAAAGAGTATATAAATTTTTTTATTTAAAAAAAGATAGTAGGTGTGGACTATAATTGAGGCTGCACAAAAGACTGACATATCATTTTCCTTTGATCTTCTAAACCCAAACTTTCATAGACTTTTAAGTGGGTTTATGGGCCTATAACCCACTGTCTGTCTAGGGCCCGATAGCCCGAGTCTTAGACCTATTTTATAACATGGACTATGTAGTGGGTGCCTCTAATTGCACCCCTCTTTTTGAGGTGCACACCCAAATATTTGCACACCTATCAAAAATCAATCGTATTCTTTAAACACCTTTATATATAAATGAGACATTGGGCTTTCAGTGCACACCCAATCTTTCACAATAAAACAGCAAAAACCTTATTCCCTCTATCACTCTTTCTCATCGTCAACACCCAGCTGTCCCGCTCTCTCGCTCGCCGTCGACTGCCGAGCCTCCCCATGCTCTTCCTCACCATGGATGATCTAGCCGTCCGTGCTCTCTCTCATCGTCATCTCGTCATGATCACCATCTCTTTTGCTCATTTGTGATTATGCCCATTTTTATGGATTGAAGGTCATGTTCATTCCATGATAAACTTTATTATTCTATTTGTATTTGAAGTTCTATGAATATTGTGAGTTGTATGTTAGAGTTTCATTTATTTATTTTTCTTAATTTTAGGGTTTCAGTATTTGTTTTTGAGATATGGACTGACGCCTCAATTTTAATATGTTTGAATGTATATCAGTTCAGTTAATAATGTTTGTATGTTTTGAGTGTCTAATATTGTTTAATATATTGTATTTCTATGTTTCAATGTATATATGGGTTAAATTTAGAATGTTTAAACTACCAAAAAAATTAAAGAATGGGCTCTAGCTGCTAGTAATGACACTGTTAGTGTCGAGATATATCAAATTTGTTGACACTTCTATTGTTGACGGCTCAAAAATTAAATGAATATTTAGACAACCTCAAAAACACTGAAACTGTCGATATAATATTATTACGTTGACAATTATTATTCAATATGTTCAGAAAAAATGTTTGAAGGTAATGGTTGATGTGTCGACCAATCTTGTGTCAAGGTATTCTATTCCACTAGACATCACTTGTATCGACCAGAGTATCAAACATTCGATTTCACTAACTATCTATTTCAACACTAGAACTGTCAAATAAGATACATTCGCTCGACACTCTAAATGTTGATGTATCTTAAAATGTGTGGAATTTTTTTTTTGAAATATGAATGTTATTTATTTGGTTTTTGAAATGTGATTCGCGTTCTTTTATTTTTATAACAAATATTGATACTGATAGTGTCGCGAATAATCCAAATGTTACGGGTTTAGTTTTCTAAACCCTGCGACATAAGTTGTCGACATAAAATACCTAATATTGACACTGATAGTGTCGCGAAAATTCCAGATACTATAAGTTCAGTTTTCTAAACCCTGTGATACAAGTATTGTCAATATAAATATCAAATTTCGACACTGATAGGATTGTGAAGGATCCAGATGTTACGGGTCCAATTTTCTGAATCACGCGACATAAGCATTGTCGACATAAAAATCAAATAATAGAATATACACATGATCCGATTATAAATAGATCTTTTGTACACTATTTATTTATGAGAGGTGTGCATCCTAGTTTGAGAGGTGTAATTAGAGGCACCCCTGTATAGTCCACTAGGGCCTATTCGAATGATAATGATCTGTCACCAAAAAGCTTTTGGTGACACTCGGACGAGCGTCAAAACTGAGGCTGTCATCATAAGTTTAGTTTCGGAGGTGGTCGACGCCTGCCTACCCCCAAAAAAGTTTTTTTTACCAACTGTGAAACTTCAAAACAATTGGACAAATAAAGTTAAAGAGTGTAAAAGATTATTTTTGTCTTATGGTCCATCTTTGACTATCATATATACTGTAAGTTGTTTGTATTTGATAACATTTTTTTTAAAAAAATAATTTTCTATTTTTTTTAACTATTTTAAAGTGAACTTTAAATTTTAAAATATTAAAGTGAATTTTAGAATTTATCATAGTTTATCTTTTTATTTTATTTTATTTTGAACGATGTAGTAAATCAAATTTGTAATTTTGTGTGAAACAAACTTTAATATTTGACTTGTTTGCACATGTGTGACTTACACATGTCCACCATTCATTTAACTCTAACATTTTTAGTTGTTGAATCATCTCATTGTTGTTTCATTTTAAACTTTTACTTTTTATTGTGAATTTGGACTAGTATGGCTTAGTTACATTATTATTTGAGAGTCTCGTGTCTCTCGTGTGAGAACGAGAAAAGAGATGTATGTAGGAGATGTGAAGAGTTAATATAACATACTTTAAAATATGTATAAAAATGCCAAGTGAGTAACATAAATAACATGAAAGGGTATTTAAATACATTAATTCATATGGCCAGATAAATGTGAATACAGTACAGATTACAAAGAGATTTGAAAATACTAGTCACATTTGAAAGTGTGCGCATCAGGCTAAAGTAATGATACCAAACATATATATAACAAGGAACTAAACAACCTATATATGAAGTCCTAGTACCACCAACCAATAAGAAAGGCTAATATGGTCTCTATCAGTAGGTTTTTCTTAATATGGCGCATGCACTTGGACATTAAACCTGAAACGAGTTACAACGTTGCTACTCAAAAGTAGTTTTGTTGTATATTATTAATCAAGATATTGCTAGAACTTTACAAGTAACTCTTTACATCATACAGAACTATATTATTAATTAAGTTGCTTACATTATAGACTAGCGTCAAGTCGTAATTTTTGTACTGGAGTGCATGGAGGTATTATAGTTCAATAGAAACTATTCTCTGCAAACATTGTTATATAATGTTGAAATTAATTAAATCAATTATATTTATTAAAAAATATTTACATCAATTGAATTTTAAAATTAAAAAATAAAATGAATGGACGCATGACTCCCGCCGGCTTATGGGCCGCGCCGGAATGGGTCTAATTCGGTTTGGCCTGTGAGTCGACCGACTAGAAACGAGTCAGACTTTGAACGAAATGATGACCCTTAACTACAATCCTAAGTTACTAAGTTTTTGTTTTAACTCAAAGTCTGGATATTTTGTATTACTGATAGAGAAACTCCGAAGGACAAAGGCAGAAAAGATTTTCAAAATCAACCATTTATTGTAATCTACTATTTTGATAAATGTCATCAGTTGGAGTTCTCTTAGTCTCCTTTTATTTCAGGGAGGTGAATTTTGAAATATTAAGAATTATGTTATTACTAAGAGTGTTATTGTTTCAGCAATAATTTATCAATAAGAGTGTCATTACTATTTGTGGCATGAAAAAGGAGTGACTGATCTTGTATGATAAACTATTTTCACATTTTTCTTTTTCTTTTTCTTTTTTTCGCATGTGGATTCAATGTATTTTCTATGAACACTAGCCAGCTTTATATAATATTCTTTACAGTCAACTTAATAATTAATCACCGAACCTCCTCTTGGTAGGATGTGAGAGGTAGCCCCTCTTTAGTGATGAGGGGTCTTGGGTTCGAGTCTTGCCGCCTGTTGATAGAGAAAGATTTGACCAAGGAAAAAAGAAAAAAAAATTTACCCACACAAAAAAAAAACTTAATAATTAATCATCTATTTTTTTTGGGATGGGTGATGTGTATGTTCATTAAATCAATATAAGCTTGTTTCAACCTACACTTTTTTGGTTTTGGTGCAAAGTCAAAGTATACCTTAATTGTCTGATGTTGGAAGTAATCCTTCAATCCCTGTTTGGATAGTGGAATTGCGATATTTTGGATAGATAACTATGCCAGTATAGATAACAAATCTACATGAATAAGAGATTTTTTGTTTGGTTGTGTTTTTTTTTATTCTCATTAGAAAATGTAAAAATAAAGATTGAGTTGTTTGGTTGATAAAGAATAAAATATAAATAAAGTGTAAAAAGTTGATTTGACATGTGAGCCATTTGATGTATAAAATGTGATGATAGATGATTTGATGTGATAAGATGTAAAAAGTTGATTTGACATGTGAGCCCATGAGAATAGATAAAATGAGTATAGCTTATCCTAGGGGTTACTTAGAATTGTTATACTCTCTTATACTCGTTTAAACTGGCTTAGTAATACCAAGTTATACCCTGCAAACAAACAATTATTTTCCCTATAATTCTTATACAACCCTTATATTACTCTTATATTCGCTTATTCCGTTTCCAAAACGGGGCTCAGGTTTTAAGGACACGTTATAAGACTAGCTTGAGTGAGACAACCAGCTATAAGAGGTAAGAACAAAACATATTAGTACTTAGCTTCTATAATGATAACTCTTATGTAGATGTGACAGTTGTGAAATATATGTCACGCCCACCATTATTTATCAGTTAATATGTCATCCTGTCCTCAAATTCTAACCAACCTTTCAAAAACCTACAGATGAACTTGCTGAGGATGGCAAATACCTAACAAGTAACAACCAACGACCTCTCCTTTCCCCTCATATTGCACAAGTTTGGTTTTTTTTTTTAATTTATTGTGTAGGCTAACAACGCACGATTAAGTTACATTAATTATTAGAACATGTTGATTCATCCATGTTTAGTCACCCTAAAATTAAGGTAACATATATAGAGAGAAGAATGTCTCTCTCATACAATGAGAGAGAGAGAGAGAGAGACAAGGCATGCCATTCACATCAGCTCTTCCTTGGAGAGTTGGTTTATTTCTATTTAAAAAATGTAATTAACCAATTCAGTTGAGTGGGGACGACCATCAAATTAATACCAAGTCTTAAGATTCTAGTGCAAGGATCAAGTGACATAATTTATATATATAATTAAGTTGTTGACGTAAGCAATGATTGCGATTGCAAAGAAGAAAATGTAATATTTATTATTAAAATCTGTGGAGGTGTTCATGCAATATAAACTCGCGTGGATGTAGACCTAATTCAAATTTTAACTTATTATAATATGTTGGAATACAGGGTGAAACCTTTGAAGGGGGAAAGTATAAAATTTATAATAACTGATTTGTTGGAATGTATTATATAGAGAATGAATACATCACATGCAGCACCTTGAGCCCGAAGCAATGGCTCTCGACCATGCATGGCGATCTGCTAATTAAAACACCACACTTTGTTATGGTGGCTGGTTTAGATGACATTTGAGCAGATTTAGCATTTAAAAAACGAAGAACATTCAAACATGCATGTATCTAAACACCCTTGCTTATTGAATTATTCAAACACAATAATTATATAATGTAAAACACTCCGTTTGAAAAACTGCGTGTGTTGAGTGGAAATGTATCCCCCCCCCCCCTCGCTAGATGGATATGAAATATGTCAATCTGACGGATCGATCCGCATTCGAACTAGATATCCAAAAAAATATTAGTATCTGATATCCGATGGATATTGAAAGTAAGTATGTGTATCCAATCCGAAAATTCAGATTCAGAATACAGATAATTATATGAAATATCCAAAAATTCAAAACAAATATGAAATGATTAAAATATCCAAAAAAAAATCATATAACTAATATTTGAAATATGTAAAAAAATCTAATAATTACCTAATATAAAACACAAAATTATAAGTATATGCATAAAACATTACATGCTTTAAAGTAACAATAAAAATAAAAACTCATATTAATCCTAGTATCCGATCCGGAGATTTTCGATACGGATAATTTTTTCTGATATGGATATGAATTTTTCAGATATTGAATATTTTTTGAATTTTCGGATACGGTTACGAATCAGATACATGTATTTTTCAGATAATTGACAGTCTTATTCTTGCCCCTGCGAGCGATCCTCCCCAATCCGGGATGAAATGGACGGTATACTCTCAAACATTCTAACATAGAAACAGTTCCCCCCTGAACACCATGCCTTTCCTAGTAAGCCATGTCACCCATAACGCCAGCGGAATGTGATTTTATATCAAAACATGCGATCTAAACGTCCTCATGCTAGTGTCGCTGCTCAACCTATCCCACAACTCCTCAACTCAATATTTCTCTGTATACCCTGAGACTGAGTGATTAAATTTTTACATTACATGAGAAATAGGGACCTTGAGGTTTAATGCATGAGAACAGTATTTAGCACTTGATAATCATTCATAATGGATCGATGGTTTACTCATGAATCTATTGTTGATATACCTTACGCTTAACCAGGAAAAAGTTAACTCAAATTTGTATAAGAATGCTGTTTCTATATCACAAGTGCAGATACATTAATTAAAATTCATCGGCAATGAGATATTGTCACGTGGAGGTAGTTAAAAAATTTTTTATTGAATGCTAACTAATAGCTAAATCTCACGGACTTAGCTAAATCTAAATATTAAAAAGCTGATCTCACGGATCTAGGAAAAAGACATGAAATCATTAAAGAAAAAGGATGAAGATCTTTATTTTTTAATGTTACTAATTAACTTGATCGTTTGATTTGTATGTCTCCATTTCTTTGACACCGATGGTAATATCTACCAAGTACCAACTGCGGGTTGCATTCTGTAACTGTTAAAAAAATTTCTCGACAAACAATATTGTTTGCTTAAGAATATAAAAAATGATATAAAATATCATAATTTCAATTTTTTTATTTATTTGGCATGGTTTCAATTTTAATTTGCTATAGTGCTGGATTGTGCGTATAATCAAAACTATTGAGTAAAGATTATTATTCCTTAGAAACTAAACGCATGAATGATTATATACTCATAGAGTAATAGATGTTCTACCAAAAAAGAAAAAGAGAAATAGATGTATAATTTTCACACCAATACATCCAATGAACTACTACAAGGTAGTATGTCAATATTGCTTTTTTTTAGCATTCTATCAATGCAATTAAAAAAAAAAAGATTAGGTAGTGGGTCATATATATTGATCCTCTCTTTTCGAGAATTGCATTGAGTGAAATATTGTAGAATTTAGAATACGATGGTGATTTGTGTCATACATCACAAGTGTACAACTATAAAACACGCAAATTCAAAAGAAAGATCATAGTGTATAACCTATCTTTGAAGTATAACTACTTTCTCTTCTCCATGGCAACTGCCACTGTATGATCTACACTAAGAAGTCAATGTGTGTGTATATATATCTTAGTGTGCAAATGCCTCCGAAGATCAACTTTAAACAATCAAGAAGAGCTCTCCATGGCCAAGAAATCTATGAATGGAACGGCGGCCTCGTTGTGGCGCCGCTCATTATCTACATCTCCTTCTTCTATGGTATCATCTCCTCCCATGCAGTTCTTCGATTGCTTTTCACTATCCTCAGTATTCACGCAAAGAAAATCATAGAATTCTAATCGAATCGTTCCCATCTGCGACGTTAACCAACATTAGTTCCCACTATGACAACAAACAAGAGAATTAATGTCTCATGGCATAACAAGATATGATTATATAATAGACATGTTCAAGTATACCTCTAAGCATCACTGGATGACAATTATGGATATTGTGATAAAACTCCTCAAGACTGTGACAGTACTTCTCTATAAAGCTAGTGATATTGCTGTTCGACTCAAGATTGGTTGTCGAAGCACTTCCCGATGGAGAGGTTTGTTCATCGATATTCCGAAGAAGAGGTGCACTCTTGATGCAGAATCTCAACCGTTCACGAGACCTCCTCGCCCTGAGCACATGCCAATGGTTCTTGATCGCGTTGTCAGTCCGCCCGGGGAATTGGCGGGCAATGATAGACCATTTGTTACCATGGATACGATGCGATGCGATGAGCCTCTCCTCCTCCTCCTCGGTGAAGGGGCTCCGGGTGATCCTTGGATCCAGTTGATTGAACCATCTCAGCCTACAACTCTTACCTATACCAACAATTCTTATATAAACAATTCATATATACAATTTAGATTCAATTAGATCATAAACACAAAAATCTTACGTTACACTATTGAAATGGAAAAAAAAAATTAAGGATACTAATTGGTTGGTGTAGCTCACCTGATCTACCAGGAAGGTTTTCAGCTATGGTGTTCCAATTATGGGGGCCGTATCGCTCGACGAGCTCTTTGAGCTTCTCGTCTTCGACCGGCCTCCAGTGACCCCTCGTGCACATGGTTGTCGAGTTCTTTGATTAAAAGAAGAATTTAAGTTATGTATGAGTGAATATCTGTAATCACTTTTGGTGTTCTTGTTGTCTTTGATCCAAGGAAAGCTACACAGAAGATGTAAACAAGAGATGAAGATCGTAGAAGTTCAAAATGGATGGAGTCTGATAAATAAATATATAAGAGAGGATGATGAGTGAGGGAGAGGGAAATGAGAGAATTGGTGGTGGTATATATATATGTTGGTTGTTGAGGGGAGGATAGGAGGAGATCAGTTTTTTCCATTAGGGTTAGGAAATATGTTGCACCAGCGATGATGCGTACTTTAACAAAATTGTTATTTTAAGAAATTGTAGAGTGAGCGAGACACATATATGGTGGGTTAACTATTCAGGTCGTAGGTGGGGAAAAAAATTGAAGGATGTTGAGTGGAGACCAAAAATTCATCTATTAATCTTAAGCAACACCCCCTCTAGAAGTCTAGATAGATAGATGCCTAATTAAAAGAAATATTTTAAAATCCGACCTTACCTGGATTGGTTTACCCATTGAACCGTTTAAAAAATTTAGTTCACTCTGTTTGTATTCCAGTTTGATCTACCCTCAAAATCTATCAGTATAATAAACCAGTAAAACAAATCAACTCACCGATTGAATCGATGATTTTAAAACCATGCGCTATGAGTTGATTAAACTATTTGGTTCATTATTAACGAAATTGTGATTAATTAATTTTTAAAATATTAAACTAAAATAATATAAATGTATATGATAAAAGTATGCTTGCTATGATGTTAAATAAATTTTTAAAAGTATTATGATTTCAGACTTGGTATTTTGCATTCAATTCTTTTTTTATAAATTTATTCATTTATATTATTATTATTATATTTATTATGTCATGAAAATGTCATAATTCAAATCCAGCTAATTCAATTATTGAATCAGTGATATTTAATGGTTTAACTTGTTTATTTTTTCATGTTAATGAACTGTTCGATTTTGATAATATTAAAAAAAGTGATTGATTCAATTCTGGTTAAAAATCATTAAGTTATTAGAATCTTGTATGCTTTGTATGTGAAAAAAAAATTTAAGTTGCATTTCTTCATAGAGATTGACTAGACCTAATGGATTTAATCCAGCCTTGCTCTTAGAATAAGCTTGAATCCTTTTTTTAAGCTGCATTTGAATACGTTAAGTTGAACGTGAAAATTTAGAATAAGGATGGAAACCGAAATTTTATGTCACTCCCAAATCTCTCCTCAATTCTCATCGATGTCAACTTCTTCCCATTCTGGTACTATTCCTATTCTTTTTCTCACTCAGTATTTACTTGTTGTGAATAGAATTTCTACTTATAATCATGAAAAGAAAAAACAGTTAGTCTAAAAATGTTGGGCGATTTAGCTCAACCAAAATTCAAGTCTATGATCAAATAGTTAAGTAATTTTGCACGCGTGCATGATTCAGCATGCACATAGATTTTGAAAATACCATGTTCGGATGTCAATTCAGCCATGGAATCAATTCAAAAATATGTGGTCCATTTGAATTCCAAATTATATGGGAATTGAAGGAACCTCCTTGTCGAGTATCATTTACTACTTTTGAACTCGTGTCGATTCTCACTAAAATTATATGTTGTATAACAGAAGGTTCTGGATCTTTGTAATTTGGAAAGTAAAAAAAAAAAAATTCATTATTTTTGTCCATTTAATTGTTTTACAAAAATTGTTGTTGTACACTTGATTAATAACCAAACTCCATTCATGGTACTATCTTAACTTTATTTTAAGTGATGAATCATAAATTCAAATTCTCATGCACACTGTATTGAATTATTTTTAATTTTTTGTTCAGTACATGTTCTTCCTCACAAATTTTGAAAGATTAACCAAAAAAAAAATTGGTTTATTGTTTCTTTGATACCCACCATGACTGCAGACCTAATTAATCAGATCTAATAATCACCATATAAAATTAAGGCAATAATCACACGTACGCAGAAGAAAGAAAAAAGAAGATGTAGCTACGGTTTCGCCTCTCTGTATGCTTTACAAGGAATGCAAATTTCAGTCTCCATAAGTTTGCATCACTACATACAAGTACATTCTATAATGATCTCGTTAGTCCTTAAGAAACCTTATTATATATTCTATTCAATTTGATTGGATGACAAGGTTGCATGTGGAAATGTATGAGAGACTGGGAAGACTAACGGTTGGCCTAACCTTTCTATCCTATCGTGATCTTGAAGTTATTAATTCACGGATTATTAAAGAGAAGACCTTGTAAATAAGCAATTACAAATTAACTTTTGCCATATATATTTTCCAAGCTACAATTAACAGGCAGCGTAATATGACAGATAACAGTCTGTTTCTAATAAGTTTTCATGCATCATTTTTTGTTGATTAACTACCACGGCATCGATATATGTGTGGTTCGATGTAATGTTTCATGATAAGAACATGAGAACTATCAATAACTTGATCTTTTTGAAAGCTAGTTTTGGGTTGTATGTCCATACTTTCGTCATCAACAACATTAATATTATCGTCATCATCTAATTAAAATCGATCATCAATAAACATTCATAATCGATTATACGCTGCATAAGATTTAGATGTGATTAAAATAAAAGGTTCATCTTCTTCTTGTGTACTCACATTATTTAACTGTTTAGAAAAAATGAAAATAATTTTATTATCTGTATATGCTTAATAAGAGAATTTTGAACCTGTGGTAAAAGGCACGTTATCATTTTTTTTAGAATAATAGATTATCCTTTTATTGATCATCCATTTTAGTTGGGTTATCAAATTAATCTTATTGTGAATATATAAGATAATTTTCATTATCAAGTTGTCATATTGGATTACAATAATGAAAAATGGGAAAAAATGGATAACATAAAAAAAAAGTTATTTGAAAATTTTTATACTCGATCTTTTGTGCAGTCATTTTTTGTAAAAGTATATACTTGATCAACAAAATATATTCTTTATTTAAAAATAAACTGCATACTTGTATAAATTAAATACATATAATTTTATATTTTTGTAATAAAGCATAACAGCATAAGTGAAATATATACTACATTAGGTGATTCATATATTGTATTAGTAACATCACGTCCACAAATTAAATAACCACAAATGAAAAGGACATAGTGTATCAGCCCCTTAGGTAGCGTTTGGTAACGCGATTGCAAAACTAATTTTCTGTAATCACTGAATTTAAAACTGATTCCGCAGGAATCAGTCTCCCCCAGCTTTCTCAAATCGCAGTTTTTGTGCACTAATTGTCTGAAATCTGTTTGCAGGAAGCTGCGATTGCAAAACTGTTTGGTTGCACGATTGCAGAACTAACTTCCTACGTAAACGCTACGCAATCGCACAACCAAACGCTACTTTAGTAAAGTATTATCTCCTGGGCCTCATATCTACTTTTGCAAGAAATTAACTCTACTTAAACAAACATGCTTTCTTTCTAAAAGTTTTTGCAAGACCAAAGAATAAAAAAATTGTATATATCATGAGAAGGATATAGTCAATCATGTAACTAACTATATAGCCACAACTCCCAAGACTAGGAAGATTAGGGTATTTGATTTAACTAACCATTCTGTAAACCTGACCGCACCAAACTCAATTACCTTCTTTTTTTTATTTGGAGAATTATGTACATGGCAAGAAATGGAAGCTTTAGGCCATAACCATTTAAACCAAATACATATAACTTTTTCATCCAAAAAGGGGAATTCAGAACAGCTTACCTAACTTGCCTTCTCATATATCAGACCTACCAAAAGCCTAATTGCAATTTAATCAAACGTGGGATATTATCAAAATCACTGTGGTCCAATGCAGCATATATACATCGATCGAAGGCCTCATTAAACGAAAAAAAGTAATTGGCACGCATATCAAACGGTCACCCTTCCTTATCGGGATAACAACATGTCGTAGCTCTGAAAAAACAGAGTTTCCATTGATAGAAAATGTAATTCAGTCATTCATGCAGTCATTTTAAATACCACACTGTTGAGGAACAAAAAATGACAAACTGCCCAGATCTGACTTGTTTATGTTGGTCGACGGGTATGAATGGGCCGTTGAGCTAATGGTTCAATTTCGTGAATTGCGGGCTATTCGGGTCATGTGCCCTAAATAATCGAATCATGGGTCATGTACACATGGCGCTCTGTCTCTGGACTTTAAAAATATTCCCTAGTGTATTAAATGAATATATTTTTATATTTTTTTAAATAGAATATATACTAACATATTAGAATATATAATGATCTGATACAATATTTGCAGCAATATATACCTGTAAAAGTGTACGAGTGAGACAACAACTTTTTAATGTCTTCATACAAAGATCATCTATAGGAGTTAAATACTTGTCTGCTCAATTGCACGAACATGAAAATATATAGTGTTGTTATTCCAAACACGAAAAGCAAAGATTTTTTTTCTAGCTCTTTGATTTTCATGGGAAAAGAGTAACAGACCATATTATGTGTTTTGGGAATTATAAATAATTCGGTTGTATTACGACAATGGCAGAAGACTATACATTTTGATATGTCGTATAGATAAAAAGAAACTACATGACCAATCTACCTGTTAATGTCTCATAACATAATTTTTTCCAACAGTATTTTATAGTTTCAAAATCAAACAATTACGCAATTTTAAAAGTCAATCCATCTTAAATAAAGCAATTGCTTTCCCATCTGCTTAATTAGGGCAATCTATATTCAAAATCAAATCCTATATTGATGCACCAAGAAATTGCCAACCCATATTGAATGTCTGTCTAATATATAAGCTGAACTGGTGATCAGATTGTTGAAAGGAAGACAAGATTGTTTCTTTCAACAAAAGCATGGCATATACACAATTTGGATCACTTGCTAAACAAAGACAAAATGCGGCCATTTGTCATTGTCGAATATGGCCGAAACTGGGAAAAGAAGCAACAACAGAAAGAAATATTGCATTAAAAATCAAAAGTTGGAATAACGATATATATATCCTTTCTTTTCTATAGTTATGGGTGTGATAGAAATTAGAATTCTTTGACATCACTCAAGAAGTTTGATGTTGATTCACTGGCAAAATTTTTATGGAAGCTGAATCTAACCCATGAGCTTCAAAAGTCAGATATATAATATGGACCAAACTGTAGACCAAGATCTATCAAACATAATTTTTCGAATAGACAAGATAGTGTTTAAAGAACATATGTGCAATCAAAGGAGCATCAGCTGTGGATGGGGATTGATTTGAACTTTGGTCTAGATATGCATGATTGATATCAAGTTTAAGATCATTAATTGGAGAATCTATGAAGTACAGCCCATGTTAACATCGGATATGAGATAAGCATCGGCAATGGGCAAGGCCAGTCTGACCCGAATCGTGAAAAAAGGTCCAAGCCCGGCCCTAGGCCCAGGCCATGGACTTTTCAGAACAGTGGGCCTGGGCTGGGCTGGCCTGTCAGATAAAACTTAGCCCTTGCCTAGTCAGGCCTGAACAGGACCCTATAGGTCAAGTCCGGCTTTCGAGCCTGCGGGCACGCCTTAAAAAAATTGGGTGGGGCTATCTGCACCCCTCTTTTTGCTTTTCACACCCCTTTTAAATGGGTTAACATTTGAAGATTCATTTATAAATGGGCTATTAGAGCACCATTCTTTAACACCCAGATCCATTTGTTCGCTTTCTTTAGATTTTGTTGCACACCCTATGGGCTCGGTATTTGTAATCCTTAACACTGCTACAGTTTATCAGATACAGAAGTTAAACCCGTTGGTTCTGGAATGGGTTAGACACGTGAGATGTCTAGGTATTGATAATTTGTAGACACTACGTCAGTCTATCGGAACAAAAGTGAAACCCGTAGGTTTTGGAATGGGGAAGACACCTGAGATGTCTAGGTGTCTTTGATCCTTAGTTACTTTTGATGTCCTATAGAAGCAGAAGTGAAACTCCCTAGGTTTTGACTAATGAGGTAGACACCTGAAGTGTCTAAGTATATATGATCCCTAGACTTGTTTGCAGTCTATGGCAAGTTAAAGCCATAGAGTGGTTCAACAACATTCATAAACAAGTGCTTGTTGATAAAGATTCAAAACTCATTTCTTTCAATCAAAGCCCATTGTCAAAGCAATACAGTGATCAGTTCATGCATAACCATATAAACATTGTTCAACAAGCAACAAGTTCTTCGAAAAAACAATGATACTTGTTGAAGTGGTTTACAAAAAGGTCCCTTCATACTAGCTTCATCAATCTCTGAATCTGCTTCTACCACTAGTTCTTCCCTCTCCTCTATCATCATCTTGTGGTTCGACCTTAACATTTCGAGAACTTGAGGCCACTTCTTCAGAATCGATTCTTTTCTATTGGATAAATTTTTTACATGTAGGTATGACGACGAGCCTTAGGAAGCATACTGCATCATTCCCAATCAATTTAGGATTGAAATAACATAGACAATAACAACCAACCATGAAACAAAAGATTTAACAAAGTTATACTCATTAACATTCTCAATTGGCTAAAACCTCCGATATAAGAGACAGAAGTCATACTCCTTTACTGGGGTTAATATATACTCTATTTCAAATGGCATGTATGCTGTTAAATGGAAAACTCGTAGGAGATTTTGAAATTCGTTAGACACGTATGTTGTCTACATATATTTATTTCTTAGACAAACTCTCAGTCGATAGAAACAAAAAAAATCCCCGTAAGTTCTGGAATGCGTTAGAAGAACACTTAATGTCTATATATTCGTACAACGTAGACACCCATTCTGTCAAGTAAAAGTGATTATATAGACAGATCAAATGTTTATTCCCGCAGAACAAGGTAGAAGCCTAATGGGAAAAAACTGACATTTCTTTGATGACAATTTTTTTAAAGTCATTCAAGGCAAACATGAGTTTTTTATAATCCTCTCCAACAGACCTCATCAAATCTCCCTAAAAAATGACATATGTATCAATCCTCCCCTTAATCCCTTGCACATCAACCCCTCTCAAAACTCTAACAAAATTTAACAAGTTGAATGTTTGGATTGTCTTCACCTCCCCCTTCAACGCCATCGCCTTCTCTCATCCCTGTCACCATTCTTATGATCTCATTGTTGCTCACCTTGTGAAGCTCCTCACTTACGTTAATGATCTCCCTTGCCACCACCTTGCCCCAGAGAACCGCCGCTAGCCTCAGCCGCTCATCCCGTCGTATGGGGCGGAGGGCATCGAGGGTCTAGGCGCCTAGGAGCTTGTACAAGCACAGCCTCTTCATTTGATAGAGAGGTAATATGTGTGTTAGTGTGTGTGTGTGTGAGAGAGAGAGAGAGAGGGGTGTGAAAAGGAAAACCCAAATTTATTTATATACTGGAGTGTTTAAAGAATCAATCTTATTTGGGTGGGGTGTAAAAAGACAGGGTGTGCTCAGTAAAATGAGGGGTGCAAATAGCCGGATCCAAAAAAATTTAATAAAATGCACCCCACGGGTCCTCAGGCCAAGCTTTAACGGGTCAAATTCGGGCTGGCCCATGATTCAAACCCAGGCCTCACTGGCTCTATGTCCTATGGGCTCGGGCCAAACGCTGATCCTTAATATGAAATATTACATTCAATATAATTCCTTACAATGGAAGGGAAAATATAATTATGTTTCTTATTATTTTTTCCTCAATTCTCTCTCTCCAACCCTCTTTGAACCCCTGTTTGAGTGGCAAAATAAGCGGGGAATAAAGGAGAATAAACCCCAAAACATGTTTATTTGTAAAGAATAAGTGGGTACAACTATGCTAAAATATGTGAAAATAAATTGATATTGTTATTTCAGGTCCCCACTCGCACTCAATCTAGCTATTCCACTAGTTTAGGAGGTCCACATATTAATCACATATCATCATCTTTTTTAAATTAATGGATCCATATGTCAAATCATTTTTTCATATTTTATAAATTTTTTACATCTTATTTATTTTTTATACATAACTTATCCATGATCAATGTTCTTAGATGAAATAACTAGAATTACAAATCAAATAAAAAAAGATTTATTTGACTAGTATAGTTATACATCAAAAAATCATTCATGCCGTTGCGCAAACGTAGACTAAGGATCCGTTTAGGAATTAAATAAGAGAACATAAGCCATTTTGGGGTTCTATACAGTGGATTAATCAGGAGAATCATGGCCTCATGACTTTATCATTATGGAATTTAAATTTCCGAGATTTTGCATGGTTTGGTGGACTGTGTTATCATGTTTATTCTCGGTTTTGGAAAACGTAATAATAAAAGTTACTTAAGTGTTTGTATGGTTATGAAGCCTAATCAAGATATGAATAAGGTGTAAAAAATTGATTTAACATGTGGGCCACATTGATGTATAAGAGGTGATGACAAGTGATTTGAAATAATAATAATAAAAAAACTGTGGGATCCACTTATGATTGTTGTAGGAATAGACTAATTCCATGTGAAATGAGGGATTACTATACCCCTTAATTCTTGGTTATTCTGACATACAGATTTCTCCTTATTCCCTTCATCCAAACCCCATTTTTTATCTTATTCCATGTCTATTCCTGTTTATCTTCCCCTCTATTCCCTATAGCCAAACGGGTATTGACAGTCTTATTCTTGTTAATGATGGATGGAGTTGCTACTGAGTATAGTAACTACATCGGTCAGGATAAATGCAACTTTCTCAGAACTTTCTCGGGTGGTCCTTTCCATGACTTGTAGCAATTTTCCATCATTATTTGATTGTATGTCTCACCTAAAGTTTTGGCAAGTAGATAAATCTTCTGCAAAAATAAATTATAATTCGAGGGAAGAAAATATATATCAATTTTGTTATTGTTTACTTTTATGGAAAAAAGGGAAAGATAAATGTTAATGTAATTGTGAGGTGGAACATAAAACATACGTTTTCTAATTCAAAATATGATAATTGGTCATATTTTATTTTAATTTTTTATAACTAATGAAATTAATTATTTTTGAAGTATTAGTCTCACATTTATATATTTTATCCATTTGAAACATATTTTTGTTATGATTAAATATAATGTTTATTTATTATTTATCTTCTTATTGGCAAGACAAACATGATACACAGAAAATAGGTATGAACAACTATACAAGTGCAACGTTTGTGTACAATCTATCAATCAAAGAGACTAGTTAACTAACTGATCCAAAATGGATGGGGTCTCGCACCCGCGTAGCAGGGTGGTAGAGAGACACCCCGTGGAGACGGGTACGCATGGTCAAATCTTATCGTTGACTAGATAAAAGGAAAATTCAGTCTCGTAGCCTTATGAGTTGAGTATCATGGACTTTTAGCTCACCGTTATCTGGGTCCTTGTTGGCCTCTGTTTATGTATTAGTAATAGTAGTAGTAGTTTGTTATATAATTAGGATTAATCCTGTTCAGGGCCTTTGTGTGCGCCCCCACCCCCCCCCCCCCCCCCCAAAAAAAATAATAATAAAAGAAAAGGAAAAAAAAACAGATCCAATATGGATGGGGACTCGTCACTTTTGGGCACAATGATTAAATAAAACACCTCCTTTTGTGAGGTCCAGCATTGAGTCCCACTGATAGTATCATTGGAAAACTAGGTTTGAGATTTTAGGGTTATTTTAATCTTTCTTGTCTCAAGGGTAATTTAGTTTTTTTTGCTCTTTCTTTTTGTACTGTATATTTTACTATATTATATATATTTGAATGAAACCTTTAATTTAACATGCTCTGACAGTCTACGATGACCCACATCTTCTCGCAGTAGCAGTAGTGGTCTGATGCAAAATATACTGAAGATTTTGTAAGCCCATTAAAACTCTTAAACCGAAAAGGTACCCATTGAAAATGATAGAGGATACACAAACAAATAATATAATTAATTAAACTAACACTCAACCCACGCGACACAACACAATTCATTGTTCAAACAGGACATCTTCCCAACCGTGCATCGGTGGTTCCCACACAACATATAACATGCTTGGTTTACAAAGCCAAACACCAAGCGCGCGCGCGCGCATGCGCACGCATAAAAACACTTTCAAGCTTCTCTAACAAACCCCGGTCTTCTTACGCTGCACGAACTTCTTCCACGCATTGGTGATCTCCCTCGCCTTCTTTTCATCATCCATGGTGGCGGGGGCGATCTTCGACGGCAAGGCGTCAAGCTCGTGGAGAACCTTCTCGATGTCGGCCACGATCCGCTCGGCGAGGGTGCGGCTGAAGTCCTCGCGGATGACCACGCGGAGCACCGTCACGTGCTGCGCGTCCGGCGCCATCGTGTAGGCGGGCACGATCCATCCGTACTTGCGGAGGTAGTCGGCGATCTCGAACTCGTCGTGGAGGCTGCGGTCCTTGAGGGAGAAGGCGACGAGGGGGACGCCGATGTCCTTGGAAACGATAGTGAACCGGCCCGTGCTCTCGAGGCCTTTCTTCAGCACCTTCGCGTTCGCCCAACAGTTCTCCATGATGTTGCGGTATCCCTGATAATCGATACAATTTTTCATAATTTTCTAGTGAGTTTTACTTTTAGTCCTATTTTTTACCACAACATCACCTAACATAAGTTTAGGTATAATCTTTAATTTCAAGAAGGGGACAATTCTTATTATTAAAAGCACATTACCTCGTACCCCAGACGAATGAGTTGATAATACTGTGCAATCACTTGGCTGGACCCTGCAACATATATACATGGATGAAAAATTTCACATAGAAATCAATGCAATATCATCATGTAATTCAGTAACCCATTTCACAATGGAAATTAATGGTCTTCTTATACTAACCCTTAGAGAAGTTGAGGGTGAAGGTGGGTTGATCAGCGCCCAGGTAGTTGATGTGGAAGATGAGCTCCTCAGGCAGGTCTTCTTTGCTCCTCCAGATGACCCAACCGATGCCGGCGTAGACGAGCCCGTACTTGTGCCCGCTCACGTTGATCGACTTCACCAATGGCAGCCGGAAGTCCCACTCCAGTTCCGGGTAGAGGAAAGGCGCGATGAACCCCCCACTCGCCGCATCCACGTGTATCGGCGTCTCCCAACTGTTATGTCACACAGAGTTCAATTGCGCATTATCTGATACTGAATACTGAGTCCTGAATCCTGAAACCTGAACATACCCGGTTTCCTTGTTCTTCTTTGACAACAAGTCATTCAAGAGCTTGACGTCCTCGAATTCACCGTTGAGGGTTGAACCGAGAATCGCAGCGACGCAAATGGTGTTCTCATCGACCATCTCCACAGCCTTTACCGGGTCCATCACGTAGTACCCCTCCCTCAACTTCACTTCCTTCAACTCCACTTCGAAGTACCTCGCAAATTTTTCCCAACAAACCTATTGATCAAAATAGGTGTTTTAGGATTAGATCTCAATGAATTTATAAATGTTTATAGAAAAGAGCATAAAATGATTCAATGTAATTAAGTTATTAAATTTCAAAATCTTTCAGCCTATCTATCCTCAACCCCACCTATTCACTGTTACCTTTCGCAAAAAAATTATATCTTAACACTATGAAAGACGAGACTAAATAAATATGATATAAATAAAAACTGATCAAAATATCTTTTAAAAATTCAGTCTAGACATTGCCTCCAAACCCCTCATGCAAACAATACATTCAAATTAGAATGTAAGACATCTCATAACAAATATAAACTCATACACATAAAACCACAAGATAAACTTTAATAAAGCAACATAAACAAATATGCCATCCAAATGAGATTGTGGGGGGTTAGACTGAACCTGGACATTAGCACCAGTGACAATGTTAGGCTTGTCGAAGGGCTTCCCCTCGGCCTTCCTCTTGTTCTGCCACTTGCGCTTGAATGCCAGCCCGGCTAGCATTATCGCCTCCGATGAGCCGACCGTTCCGACTCCGACTGCGGTTTCGGAGTTACCGAGAGGGGCGTTGAAGAGATGCGCGATGATGTTCACGCATCGGTTCTGTGTATAAAACATATTTTATATTCAGATAGCTATGTTTAAATAAATTAACATAAATGTAATCCTCATTAAAAAAAAGTTGGAATACCCTATTCATGTCTAAATACAAATAATTGTGTTGCAAACCGAAATATGATAATTGTGTTAAAATAATGCACAACCAAACTTTGACTATATATTCTACCAATGCACATTCCTTCTCATCGTTCACTAAAAAATTTCACAGCACAGGACAGTCATTGATACGGGGCCACATTAGAAAACAATTATGATATCAAACTGCAGTGTATATGATTGAGACTGCATGTATTATTTTTTATTTTATTAATATAATAGACAACATGATTTAAAAAGAGAGGAAAAATGAAAAGTAAAAAACAATGTGGTACATTACTCCCAGATGGACCACTCCTACACCCACATGGCTTTGTTGAGCCATTACTCCCAAGTCCAAGGCCACCAAAACGCACTCCTTAATGATAGGAATACTATAACAAACCAAGTCTTCAGAAGGAATCAGATAATATGTTTGCAATAGTAAATTTATTAAATATTTTCAAAACCTAGCTTCTTCCCAAATGGGCTTTGTATTTTTATTTTTTTGTGGGTACAGGAACACTAAGGCACCACAAAATTCATTGGAAAATGTTGTTCAGTCTTATTTGCAACTCACACACATCTTATTTTTTAAAAATACATACTTAACTAATAAAACTCACTCATTAATAATAAAAAAAATAGAGTTGGTACTCGCATGAAGAATACATTTCTTTTATTCATAATATAAAATATATTGATATAATTAATATATAATATATTAGATAATTTTATATTTAAATGCCGATGCCCGTAAATGGAGAGAAAAAAAATGATTGTTGAGTGTACTTTAATAATCTCATCCCAAATAGGGATGGTAACATGACAGTTCCACCTTATTTTGTGAATCCTAAATCTAACCCCGTTCACAAAATCCAATCCCAAACTGTCATGATTTTAACATTTTCATTTCAAATCCGTCCCAACAAACATGTAAAAAAATCTGAACCTGCCCATTTAGGTTGAGTTAGGCTAAGATAGGTTTGGAAAGAAAATATTAAAATATATTTTTATGTAAAAATAGAAATATTTTCAGAATAAACCTACAAAATAAGAAATATAAATTTTCAATCTTCATAGCAAGTGATAAATATAATGTTTTAATTTTTTTTTAATACCAAGAGACAACCCATGTATGTTTACATGATTTCAATTTTCAATTAGCATTTGGGTTTATTCATTCTTTTTTTTTATAATACTAAATAAAAAATAAATTATGTAATTATTATAATAAATATTTAATATTAATATTAATTACAACGAGGATGAGTTTTGTTAAATAAACTCATTGGACAAGTTTGGCAATGAGTTAAGGTTTTGAAGAACAATTGTCCTAATTTTAAATGATAAAAATTCGATCAAATCTGTTCATATTTACATTTATTAAAATTGAAACAAAAAGTTGAGATAAATATCGGTGAAACAAAATATTCTCATTTTTATTTTAAAATTAGAATAACCGTCTGAAATTTATCTTAATTATTTTTTATATTAAATAGATATAAACTACTTTCTCCTAAGTTATCCTCATCATTATTATTTATCCCGCTACTGTAAAACTAACCATTGAATTTCATTTTATCAATCATAAACTCGTCCCATCTAGATCCGTTACTTTGTCGGATAGTCCCACTGCCATCTTATCCCAGACATACATAGCTATTCCATTATGCACCAGGACAAAGGAGGATGGATGCACCATATCTCCTCATATTCATTTTCTTGGGATTCGCTCTTGACTGAACCTACAATCCATGTGCGGACACAAATTACATACTTACATGTGGCACTCTAACATTTTTTCGTTGAGAAAACTACAAACACCAAAGGACATCATCCATCTCAAAAATATCTCACTTTGTCCACATTAATTATGAACCTCTACTATTTAAAATAATAAAGACCAAATGTCTAGCCTCACATACGTGGGATTAGGGGAATTACTTTTCTTTTTTTTGGTAGAAAGGGGAATTACATTTTTGGTATACGTAATCGGTTTTGTGTTTCTTTGTTCAAATAGATAAAAAATATATTTCGAAATAAACATTTTAAAGTTATTCAATGATGCTGCAGTTCATGCATGCCAATCTGATTAGCAATGTTTTTACAATAGACTTTTCACATGCTCCTCTGATACATTTACTCAAGTCAAATCAAACCATATTTTGATTTTTTTTATTTCATATATCAATCAAATGTATCTATAAAAATAATCAAATGTATCTTAAAAAAATGTCTTCCTACCATTCCCCCAAAAATGGAAAAATCAAAGTCTAAAATGTATTTAGACCCCTGATATTTTTAAAATCTGCAGAAACACCCCCCTAGAGTTTAAAAACCTGCACTTATACCCTGCCATTATATTTTTCGTTGAGAAGGATAAAAAATTATTTAAATTTACTATTTTATCCTCAACTTATAAATATCTACAGAAAAAACCAATTAAATAGTTTTATTTATGCTTTATGAATATTAAATTATACAATAATTAACTCTTCAAATATATTTGAATGTATTTTTATGAGAATTAAGTTACACAATAATAAACAAAAGATGAAAACATTCCACCAAAAAATACATGAAAACACGATAAAGATTTAATTAAAATGGTAACATTGTACTTTTATCTCATTTAATGGAAAATCTTAACTGGAGGGGTGTAATTACATGTTTTCAAACTATAGGGGTGTTTCTGCAGATTTTAAAAACATCAGGGGTCTAAATGCATTTTATCCAAAATCAAATATACTCATTAGCAATATTTTAGAGCACACTTTAAACAAGTATAAACAGATCTAGTCAACCGATGGGTTTTGTTATTTAATTTCAGCCACGATTTGATAAATGATTTACAATATATATATACAATTATAATGTCATGCCATGTGATGCAATGCTCCTAATGAAAGGATAAATGCATACAGTGTAACAAATTATATTATCTACAAAAGGATGAGTACATGAGAATCAAAACATATTGTTTCTTTAGAACATCGATCTGGTTTAAATCATATATTTTATTAAATGAGATGTAACTTCAGTATTATTAAATAATGAGACTTGTTCAAAACTCCAACATCATGCAATAAAGTAGCACATGTATTTACTTCTTTAAAAAAAAATGTCACAATAATTAAGACGGTGGGACAAAGAAGACCCTCCATGACTTCTCCTTTTCTCTAAAGAATATACTATTTTTTAGAAGTTATCGAACTACACCGATATCGGGCTCCAAAACAATTCCTGCATTATTTTTTTATTTTATAAAAGAGAAAAAAGACCAAACCTTTACATCAAACCATAGGCCAATAACCATTATTAAAATATATAAATATTTCATTTTTAGCTTTTTTTTAAAAAAATTTATTATATCTTATTAAACAACTATTTATTTTTATAAAAAATAAAATATATATATTTCTATATATAATTCGTTACGATAAATACAAATGACAAATGACTATCGATTTTCTCAATGACAAGTGAGACTTTAAAATAAACTCTTAAAATGTTGTTTTTCCCCATTTAGAATCAATTTTAAAAGTCATAAATACTTTCCTAAACCTTCTTTTATGAAGCATAAAAACTAAAATTTAATTAAAAAAAAATAACCCTTCGTTTATGTATCTATAAAACATAAATAGGGGCTTGTATGGTGTGGGAGCAGAGAGGGTTCCTTTTGCGAGGGACAGGTTGTCCGTGGAGCAGTTGGAGCACCCATGATTTTCGAAAAGTATGGTAGAAACCTCTTCTAAGAGCTTATCCAGGATTAGGTGGTTCCAAACTTTCTTTCTTTTATTTTTTTTTATGCTTTGGGTACATGATTATCTAATGAACTTGCACAAACAAATTCCCTTAAAATCAATTCATTTAAAAGCAATTTCACACAAACAAAGTCAATTAGATAATTAATTTATAAAAAAAATCTAAAAACAAGTCATCGAAAACAAAATCAGTTTCACAATTGATTTCAAACGGATCAAAGAGGCCAACCTGGAGTTCAGTGGTGACCGGGTACTCATCCATGTCGACATAGTTCTTGTTGACGGAGGCCATGATGAGCTTATCGCACTCCGGCTCCATCCACGTCGTCACGAACGAGGCCAGGTTGAGCCTCGGATTCCCGTCCAGCATCAGCTCGTCGTTTATTATCTGATACGCCGCCTCCTTCGGTATCGAAGTCTCCGCCATCTTGAACCTTGGAAGAGATGTCCGGGCATATCGAGAGGCGAAGGTGCAGGGGACGGTGACTTCCGACGAGTCGGATGAGGCCTCTGAGAGAACCATTTTTTGGGTTTTTAGTTTTTTTGGGAAGAAAAATTGCTTTATATGGTGTATTATGGTTGAAATTGATAGGGCCAACCTAAAAATGATGCTTTTGTACAGTGTGTATATGGACATGGGGAAAGTGGTTCGTTTGTCTCTCAATTATTTAATTGGAGTGGGAAACGGGGAATAGACTTTGTTTACTGTCTTGTTTTCTTTAATAGGGGCATTTGGAAACGTTTTTGGGTTTTGTTTTGCTGTTGTGAGAAGCGAGAATATGTAATATCTTTACTCCGATGCAACAAATCATAGTTTAAGGGAAATATTCCTTTTTTTTTTTCAAGATAAGAATTCCACAAAATGGCTTCTTTTAAGAATTTTCATAACCCAAAATGACATAATTGACCTTGTCTTTTATAATTTTAAAAATTTCTATTATCATATTTAAAACTTTTTACATCATCATGTAATTAAAAAATAATACCAATATAAGAAATGGTTTTTATTTAATAGTGAATTTGTATATTTGTAAATTTTCTAAGTGTATGGTAACAAAAATATTAATATTGTCAAAATTGTCATTCTTAAATTTAAAAGATTTTTTTTTTGGATTTTTTCTAACATTTTGAAAATTTTTTATTTATATCTTATAAATATCTTACATAAGAAATTTTTGTATAATATTGAACATATGTAAGTTCGTCAAAGTTTTTATAAAATTTACAAATATCTAACAAAATATTTGATAACAAAAAAAATTTAATTTTTAAAAATTTAACTCTTAATGGTGTATTTAAATATATAAAAGATAATAATATTATTATAGTGAATTTGAAATATTATTTATGTTAAGTTGATTTTCTTTTAAATATTTATAAAATTAATTTTATATGTAAAAAGTAACTTATTTTATCAAACATTAATCAATTTTTCATTTCTATAGTTTAAGGGTATTTTTGATAATTGTATAACAAAAAATTATTTTACAACTTATTAAACAAACATCTATTGCTGTTTATTTTCTGCTTTTAAATAGTTACATCAAACATATCTACAAACTTATCAGAAGAGTTATAATCTATATTTAAGTTGTAACAAACATGACATAAACCTAGTCTATTAAATTTAGCTTTTTTCTCCACCTTTCATAAAGATGAAGATTAAAAAAAAAATCAGCGAACTTGTTGAGCTGTTGGAATAACAGTCAAATTATAAATAAAAAAGCTGGCTGGGCGTCGTTTTAAAATAGAAATGTTGCATAATTAAGGAACATTATTGTTAAAATTGTTCTTTTCAATTGCTACTCCATGAGTTGGATGTTTTGAATGGGTCCGAAGCAAAGTCATTGGAATCCTTGGTCACCAAGACTAATGTTTCTCCAAACTTCTATTCCTTCCTTGATTTCCGGATAAGCATTCCCATAAATATCCGGTTGGTTTTATTTATTTATTTATATTAGAGAGACTCCCCTGATTAACTTTTTGGTCAAGGTGAAAATGCTACCACTGCCTATTTGTTATGTCCCTATCCAGTTTCTCTTTGTTGTTAACAATAACAAATGCAATTTTTAAAGAGTTTACATTTATAGTGATCATGTTTAATCTAAACTTGTTTTCAGTCATACTTAAGAGTGTGTTTGGATATAGGTTTGGGATACTTTTTCTCAAAAATTAAATTTAAAACTGAGTTTGCAAGAAGTTGTCTCTAAAAAAAATTGAAAAAAATTAATTTTTGAACACTTACTTGTAAAAATATATATGCAATTTTAATGAAGTAACCATTTTTTTCGTTTGGAAATGGGTATATGGAAATCAAATTCCCACAAACCCATAATCTACCCAAATTCATATCCAATTGCCCCTAAAAAGCATTTATTACATTTATTTTTATACACTATTAAAAAATAATTAGATTTATAATAAATGTTATCACACCAACAATTAAAAGTGCTTCATAATTTTAATAAGGGTTTTGTTAACCAGTGCTCTTAGGGCATTTGTTAATCCTCATTTATTGCAAACTTTTTAGACAACCCAACAAATCTAATTATAATATGAATCAATTTATTAAAATATTTTTTAAAATACCAACAATACCCCTAATAAATTTATCATTTTTTCTTTTTCCTTCCCATACCCAACTTTTTCTCCCATACCCAAATTTTTTATTAAATAAACATTTTTTTACACGTGTTTCTTTTAATTTATTTTTATTAAAAAAAATTTAATGCACAATCTACAATACCAATCCACTATAATGAAAAACATAAAAGTTAAATTCTAGCATCTACTCTATAGATAAAATTACAAAGCATCTCTCTTTTTTCTATATCACGAATCCGCTTACACCGATTTGGTGTGAAGCACCAGCTGAGTTGGAAGCATGCAAAACCATTTATTATTAATATATTAAAATAAATTCAAATGATAGAGAAACTAATATAAAATGGAGGTGCATATAAAATATTTAAAATAAAAAATTAAATCAAAGAATAAAAATAAATTATCTTATATACTACACTAAAAAATATGTCCATATAAGCAACACTAAAACAAGTATCACAGTCATAAGAGATACGAAATAATAACAAAAATGAAAGAAAATGTACATTTTTACATTTTTGGATAAAATTTTTGTGAGAGGGGAGGAAAACAAATTGGGTATGAAAGAGAAAAATTGGATATGAGATGGAAGAAGAAAAAAAAGTGGTGAATTTATTAGGGATATAGTTGGTATTTTAAAAAATATTTCAATTTATTGATTCATATCATAATTAGATTTGTTGGATTATCTAAAAAGTTAGTAATAAATGTAGATTAACAAGTGTCCTAAGAACACTCATTAATAAAACTATTTTCTTATTTTTAAAAAAAATCATACTCTTTTATTAAAATACATGTTGTTATATGAAATGAAGTATATATTAAATTATATTAATATATTATTTTAAAAAATAAATAAAAATTTATGTTATATTACATATGAAAGTAAAATATATATTATTTTAACATAATGGATACTGTAACACTGACCAATGAATTCTAAAAATCAGATGCAACGCAACTTGGAAGCGGGGCAAAGTCCATGGTGAAATGACAGATTGACAGGGTTATGATAGGACAAATACGTTTCCATCCATAAAGATCTCCATCAACTCCTCCTTTCAGCAACTGCCCCACCACACTAGGAAAAAAAAAAGAAAAAAAAAAAAGAAAAAAGAACATACATCCTCTTATTGTGGTTACAAGTCACCAGAGAGAGGCCCACCTCTTCCATTGTCAACATTAATTTGTTTATACTGTTAGGTGTCCATACGTGGACCGTGTGTGTATGTCGGTAACGGGTCCCCGCAATTTCGAAACAATTAGCCGTTTGGATAAACAATTAAATTAATCTGAATTTATAATAATTTTAGTACAAATAAGATATATATTTTTTGTTTTATTACATTTTAAATTATTTTTATTAAAAACATACTAATAAATTTTTTTATTGTTTTAATAAAATATGAATTAGGTATGTGATTTGCCTGAATGTATTTTTTTTTATCATATTTGAATCCGCAAGGTAAAGTTCATTTCATGCATATCCGTCACGAACCTGTATGACTTGTTCTTAGGTAGTGTTTGATTGCATAATTGTGTAGTTTTTGTGTTTGCGAAAGTTATTTGTGCAATCGTACAAACAAACAATTTTACTACAGTAGCTTCCTACAGATATATTTTAAGCAAATGATTTTTAAAAACTGTAATTTTCAAAGGCTTAGGGGGGGGGGGGGGGGTGGAAGTGAACTGTCTGCATAATCAGTTTTAAAACTCAGATACCTACATAATTAGTTTTGCAGTTAGCGCAATTAAACACACCCTCAGTTATTAAAGAATAGCTATCAAAATTTATATTGAAAAATAAACAATATTTCTGACTATTAGGAGTTGTCAAGAACCTTTTTCTACTATACAAACAAGGGTAGTTTTTGGGATTGTACGTCATTAACCAAACATATTTTGGCTCTAGTTTAGCCCATTTTCGGCAGTTTGGGCTGGGCCCATTTTGGGCAGGCCGTTACGTGGTCCGTTTGGGCGGGTCCTTGGACTGGGTCTCTCTCAAACGGATAGAATTCCAGGCCCACTATTAGCGTTCAGGCGGGGCCCATTTGGGCATGCCTTTGGACCGAGCCCATTTGATCGGGCAGTTGTGGACGGTTTTATCTCAAAGAGGCTGAGTGCAACAAGGAAATGAGCGTTGTTACAGTCGGGCCTATTTTGCACCTTCACGTAGCTTGTTAGCCAGCTGTACTCAATATCTTGAATATATCTTGTATACATACGAGTCTATATACATTTATTCTGTATATATATTTCATATTTTCGTGCATAGCTTATTAGATGAGTAGACTAGTTTTAAAAAAATATGGGGACTCTATTTGGGGCTAGAAAAGGAGCTTGCCATTGTAAGGTCCCGAGCTTGGGTCGGGTGCATGGATCCCAGTCTATTTGAGATGGAAAAAAAACACATAGCTCTCATTGGAGCCTTAATTGTGAGGAAAAAAATGAAAAAAAGAAATTGGGTTCATATACTATGATAAGACTTATACAACACTATGATAGTTCAATATATACTACGTTATCATAGCGTATGAAACTGTAAAACAAGCAACAAAAAGGACTGTGTATCAGCGCTCATTTGAGATAGAAAAGTCTCGAGCTTGGGCCAGGTCCATGGATTCCGGTATAATATGATTGGCCCTCACTCTTTTTCTATCCCAGATAGAATACTATCCATGCCTACACTATATATGCCCCCGTTTGTTTCTGGTATAAGACCCCGAATAAGCCTGGATAACCCCGGATAAGAATTTTTAAGTGTTTGTTTACCCCGGACATTCCTGATAAAGTATTACAGAATAAACCATGATAAAGTGACATATGATTTCAATCAACTCCTGGAATTAAAGTTATCATATGTTATTCCATCAAAAAAATGTGGGCCCACTGTCAAATCAACTGTCATCACCTCTTATAAATCACTTGTCAAATCAACTATCATTACTTTTTTACCTTTTATAAATCATTATCCATACTTTATTCACATTTTACACAAACAACAAAACATTTATTCTTACATTTACCAACGAGAATAATTCAACACAATCCAACACAAATCATTTTATCCTTATTTATACTCATCTTATGCTTGGATAAATGTATACCATAGAATAAAACATATCCCGTTCCAAATGGGGGGATAGGTCTCGGCACCTGCTGGGATAAATAGTTTATCAACTGGATGTGGCATGTGGATGTATGGTTGGCTCAATGAATTTCACACCCCATGAATCATATGGGCACATCTTATTCTGCCTTTCAAAATGTAAAATCAAAATTATCTCCATGCACGTCGGTTTTAAAGTCATCAAGTACTGTGTCAAAATCTTGCCAGTAGTCTCCGCCTTCTTCTATTTTATTTTATGTATATTTTTTATATAATGAGCTATGTGCATTTTTAATAATAATAACAAAAGATACGAATGGTATATATTCATTTACACAAAAAAAATATATATTTAACAAAATATATATTTTTTAGTGAAATGAAGATTGCTTATAAAGATTGCATGTATAATACCCCAAAACAAAACAAATGAAATAAAATTGAATATTATCCAAACCCCAATGAGACATGCATGTCAAATATAAACAGCCACATTTCCAATTTAACATTCAAACTTTTTCACTAAGAAAATAAAATTATAAAACTAAAGATATATTACTCCATTCGTCAGACAATTAGATCACAAAATCTAAGAAATTGGAATTACTCAGACTCGAAATATAGGAGTCTAGTTCAGTAATTTATTAATCGAAATAATAATTATAAAGATAGACCTCGATCGATCACAAACTCACAATCGACCACATCATTCATGCTAAGCCTTCCATTTCCATGATGGTGATCGCTTACGAAGGATTTGATGAGTGTTAGATCACTGAGTCCAATGTATGTCTCAGTGGTTTTCATCAGGCTAAAGCAATAGTCAATAGATTAGTTGGGTTCTAAGCAAAATTTTATAATATAATGCAACCTCTTATTCATAATTCTCACTTCGTTTCTTTTCATCTCCTTTGTTTCTTTCTTGTCACATGAATCAATACCACCTCCATCTTTTGGTGGTTCAATTTACGAGATCTTTAGTTCTTTGTCAAAATCTATATATTTTTGCTTCCATGTCTAATGATATTCTACTTAAATTTCTTCATCTCAGTGTCTTTCTCGAATGTTAATTGCATCGATCATTACCGATTATAATGCTTTTTTGGCCTCTTCTTCAATGTCAATGATGACATGAATGGTTCTTGTTAGCGAACTTAGCTTTGGTTAATTAAACGTACAATCCTCTCCGTAAAGGATTGAGGTTAGGGAATCACGCCCAAGGCACCAATCTTTCAAAAAAAAAAAAAAAACTCAACTCCTTTGTTAGTCAATGGATCACCATGCAAATTAGTTTTTCTTTAGCAAAGTAGGACCATGCATGCAAATTAGTTGCAGTCAAGTTGCATGTATACATGAGGCCAAAGCTAGCCCTCAATCTTCCCTCCCAAAATGAAACTCACAACACATCTAACCATTTTCACCTTTCAAAATGCAAAACCAAATTAAAGTATCTTACAAATAAATAAACTATAAAAATTAACACTCAAATCTCAATAAGCCAAGTCAATGTAAGATTTGAGTGCAAAACAACAAGCCATTCTCAATTTCGCACTCGAATTTTCAATAAGAAACTTAGAAGTCTAGACAAAAATAGAGATGTAAAACTAGAATTTAGAAACTAGACTGTAATATCTTTGGACCTCTTATTACTGATCAGTGTGTATAACCGGAGTCTCGTTCATCAATTTGTTGATCGAACGGGTCTTTACCATCGTCCTCTTTTTCTTGGTATTCTTTTCTTTTCTAATAGACTTATAAAGATAGGCCTCAATTGACTCACAGTCGGCGCCATCGTTCAAGTTGAGCCTAACATTTCCACGGTGGTGCTCTCTTAGGGAGGATTTAATGGGTGTTTGATTACTCCACCCAATGCATTTTGATGTTTCTATCACATTATTTGCATTGATATTTCATCCTTGTTAAGATCCACATTTTCCTTCACCATAGGCTCTTCTTCCTTGTCACATGTCACAGCGGTCTCCTTTTTATTATTTTCCTTCACTTCTCCCTTGTCACATGCATCACTTACCTCCACTAGCTTTGGTGGTTCAATTTTCTTGATCTTCCATTCCTTGTCAAAATCTATGTTTGCTCCCATGTCCGTTGCTTCGACTTTCTTGATCTCTTCATCCATCTCAAAAGCCAATGTTACATCAATCATTGGCTCTTCTTCCATCTCCAATAATTGCATGAATGTAAGTATCTTTGGTTCTTGTGTTTGCTCCTCTTCGATCGCTACATTTTCAGTCATCTTCAGCTCCTTTGTCATTTCATGGAACAAGTAACCATGAATTCCTTTTCTCTTCTTGAATGGCATGGCTTTTTCTTCTTTGCTCCACCTTCCAATTTCATCTTCTGTCTCACAAGAAAAATTGGTTAGGACTCATATAAGCAAATAACAAACAACTTATAATCGCGCGGGCACAAATGCTCAAATATACACAATGACAAACACATACAGTTACCTCGACGTGTTAATTTGAACTCAATCAAAGGTATCCTGTTCATACATGACAACATGAAAGAAATTAAAAGTAGTAGTAGTGAGAAAAATAAAATACAAAGTGAAAAAAAAGAGAACCTAGTATTTAGTTGTTTGGTAGGAAAAAATTTCCCCAAGGCAAACCATCCAAGAGAAGAAAAATAAAATCAGACTAGAATCAGCATGATAACTACAATTATTCTTTTACAACATTTTTAAAGTTTTCGTCGATTGATCCTGCTAATAAAAACAAAATTATAGTTATATTGATATCATATTTTTTTATGAAAATCATTAGACTTATTTGATGGTGAATTGTGAAACATTGTACCATTCAAAATAGGACCGAATCTAACCCTCACTTGGAGGGCCTCCAATTTTTTTTTTTGTTTCAATACTTGTTTTTAAAAATATATTTGTAGTTTTTTTTAGGGGTCCATTTTACTAGTTCATCTAGGATTTCACATAACACCCTTACATTTAGGGTCGGCTCTTACTAGAAACACATTACCTTTGTACATTTTCATGCTCTCCTGTACTACTCCCTCCCTTCTCCATCGCCTCCCCTTCTTTCTCTTCTTTTCCATCCTACAAAAACAAATCATGAAATCAAAATATCTATCTCACTTTGTTCTCAACTTTATAATTAAAAACAACACACACACACACACACATAAAAGATGTTCAAATTGAATAGATCTAAAGAAACCCATATAGAAAAAATGAAACCCTACTTCACCTACCTGCACATGTGGGGGGATAAAAATGGTTTCTTGGGCGATTTCAGAACCATTAGCGCCGCCTTCCAACATCGATCCGGTGATCGGCACAACCATATTGCGTCCCCTATACATCAATCACTGTATAATCTCCTAAAAGAGAGACCTCTGTAGTCTGTTGTAGACACAGAAAGACCTAAAAAATGAGAGAAGATTTAGAGAGAGAAGAGACGCATAAAAATGGAATATCAGGTCTTTTTGTAGATAAATATCATCTTCAGAGGGGGACGCGGCGGTTACCCTCACTCGCACGTGAGAGGTACTGGTATGACCGGCTGTTGCCGGTTGACACACGTGAGGATATCTAGGGTTTTGAAAGGTTGGATATATCGAAGAGTGACGTCCATGCATGGTAAGTGTTAGGCTAGGATAATTTTCCCCTGTGACAGTAAGCATAGTTAGTTGTATTATGACGGTTGGATTTGTATCAGAGGGTCATTGATGGATGTAATCGGACGGTGGAGATATTTGGGGGAATGCATGACCATGTGAGATTTTCTTTTGCGGTAAAGAAGGGAAGTTTGTAAAGAGGAGTGAATGATAAGATCCTGTGGTTTACTGTGTTTTTTCTTTCCTGCCTTCTTTGTAGGTGGTATATATTATTTGAATTTAATTTTTTTTAAATAATATCACTCATATATTAAGATATATATTTTTATAAAAGATGTTGTGTTACGTATATACAAAATTTATAACTCGTTTAACTAGAAATGTATCTTATTATACAACCACGGAGGTATATGGGATTGTAGGTGATGTTTGATTTCTTTGTTAGACATGCACCATTGCACCATATTGATATTTCTTTGAATCAGCTTCTTCATGTGTTCGCTGTTGTCAATTATTAGTTAAGATTCTACATTTGGGTATGACAGAAGTGAAGATCATCCTTCCTAACATTGTAATATATATATTATGTAATGTACATGTTGTATATAGTGTATAAACATATACATTGTATATATATATATATATAAATATATAAATATAACCTATATAGGTTGACACATAACACATTTATTTGATGGATTTATATATTCCATAAATCTATATATAAAATAGTTTGTAGATATTTGTTTAATGTATAGATATAGTCATGTATGTAGATATGCATAAATGAAAGGGGGTGGTTACTTCCATCCCATGAATTACTAGAGTTGGTCAGTTCACTCCATTAGTAAATCCATCATAATTTTATACAAAACTAAATACACCCCAATATATATCTCTTTTGTTTAGACCCTGTTTGAAAAACATATTTGGGTAGCTTTTAAGTTCGCAAGAAACTATTTTTCTCAAACCAATTTTCAAAATAAAAACTGGAGTCAAAAGCCGTAGATATATTTCTGTGAAAAAATGCTCAAAACTTGAGTTTTTCAAAAACTATGAAGATGCATTTTCTTACAAAATCAGTTTTAAACTTTAGTTTTTATCTAAAATAAATTTTGTAGTCGTACAATATAATCAAACGCGGCTTAATTGAACTCTCAAACTCTCTCCCTCCCTCCTCCCCTTCTGTACTCATCGCTACCAATGTTGTTGTGTCTTTTTCAGTCCAACCCTTCTCTCACCCCGTCATTGTGTGTCATTCTCGCCCCGGTTGCTGTCATTAGGATTTTGTTTGTAGGTATGGGGTGGGCTTAGTGTTTATAGGACAGGAAAGTTGGGATGGGCTTAGTGTTTATATAGAATTTTGATGTGGGTTTCTATTGTTCGGCTGGAGTGGGCTGTGGGCCGGCAATAACCGCTCCCATATAATTTGTATATAATTTTGGTAGTAATTTTTTTCTTGATAATTGTGGCAGTATTTGACTGCATCTATCATTTTTTTAATCATAAAATAAGTGTAAAACGGCATATGAGTTACAAATTAAGCAGTATAATGCACACACATGTTAATCCCGTAAATGATAATTCTTCGAATTTTAGGTTCATTAATAAAAATATATTATAACCCGTTTCCTCATAGTTTAGATTAGATATTTCTTTTTCATTTGGATATTTTTCCACTTTTAGGGTTTTATAGTATTTTTTAATTAGCGGTATATCATTTATATTGTTATGTTATTTTTATGTCATTTTTCATTTGAAAAGTAAAATCAACCAAGTTGAACTCCAAAACCGCGTGGCCAACAAAAGTATAAGCTTGCCAAAATCTTTTTGTTTCTGTAATAGAATCTCAGGTGATTTGTTGATAAATAATTGCTCATCTGCTAACACATCTGTGATGAGATGGTTTTATATTCTAGCATAAATGAACTTGTTCAGGAAAACCTAAGGTTGAATTTGATAAGCCTAACCCAGTCCGAGGGAACAAAAACTGTGCATCAGGGTAATGAGCTAGGTTCGGGGTCATACTCAAATTATTTAGGATTTTTTTTGTCACTTTCCTTCATTTTTTAATCTATTTATTTAATTATCTCTTCTTTCTTAGGGTTAAAAGAGAATTAATTTTCGTGAGAGACACTGGACATACATAGGGTTTTTTTGGGAAAAGTGGTGGTTTTGAGGAGCAAGAGAGGCTGAGAGACTTTTGTAACTGGCCGATTGCTTAATAACTATGATCAGTGCTATCTACTCCATGGGCATATGTAAATTTTACTGAATCGAAGTGAACTAATTTATATTTGCATGATTTTATTTTATTTTTTTATTATTTTATAGATATTAAGATTCGATCTAAAAGGCATTAATTGATCGCTGCATCAACGTTCAACATTCACACACCATATAGGAAAGTTGTTTCATATTTCAAATTTTACAGAAATCTCATGGAGACTAGAAATTGGACAAATATTAATTAAGTTTTTAAAAGTGTGAGATTTTTTTTTAAAGAAAAGGTAGATGTTTGCTACCGATTTCATTTACTCAATTCACGCTACAACTTCAAAATGAGGGATAATAGAACATAAAATAAAATAAAGAAGCTGGTTAGAACAAAAGCATTGAGGGCGACTCAAAATGCCCGTTTACGTGCAGATATACACAGAGTACCGATGGAATCCTCTGTTTTAGAGATTGTTAATCTCTGTATATATGAATTGAACCAATCGAAAAATATCATTGTGTGTGATTTTTTTTAATCATATTTGTTTACGTGGTCATTATTATCCAACAAACAGTTTTTTTTAATTGTTATGAAGGACCAAATTGAATGTCTTAGGTTTGCTGCCCATGAGATGATGCAATTAGAACGGTTATTGTTAAAGCCATATTTAGAAAAGGGTTTGACAAGCTTTTAGGTTTGCAGGAAATTGGGTTTTTCAAATTCGTATGTTTCCAAACATAAAAATATAATAAAAAAAAAATTGTAGTCTAATTAAAAGTCATAGACATATTAAAAAAAATCTAAAAATTAATTTTTTGCTTAATATATGAAGAAATAACTCCCTACAAACCCAATTTTAAACCCAGCTTTTGGGAAAAATGTAACTCTTAAACCCATTTCCAAACGAGACTTTATTATAATGTATGCACAATTGAGACTAATTCCATACTTCCATTGGACAAAACGAAATCCTAATAAACTATAATCTGATCCAATAGCATATCAATTCTGTGAAACTAATATCAATCAAACACATATAATGTTCATTGACCTAAAGAGCGAATTTGAACCCAAGTCAATCAATTTAATTAGGTCTGATGTATTATCCAAGATAGCATTCCACAAGCAGTAATAACACCGCTAACCAGCTTTTGTTTATGTGGGTAATGCACGATGACTTAGTGCATTGAGACTGGCATATTTAATATAAACTGATTGCATCGATCACTAATTAACTTATCCACATATATATAACAATAACATTAATTAATAATTTGCTTGGTGTAATCCACCCTGTGGATAATGGTGAACTGAGGCGGCCATGTTTAGATTAATTGCGTGCAAAACTTCAAAGCTTTTAATAATTAGTGCTTGCTTACAACAAATGCACTCTAGAAAAGATTGTCGCGCGCACCACCATTTCAATTGGTGCTTTAATTTAATTAGTTATCCTAATATTACATTAATAGAAAACTTAGAGCGCATTAGGTGAATTATATTCATACCATGTGTAGGGCCAGCCCTAAGCCGCCCCACAACTCTATAGTGGGAGTTTAAACCATGTGCTCACTTTTTAATTAGGGTTTGTGTAGTTTTAATTAAGAAGATATTTGTGTGAATTGGCTATAAATTGATGCAATTGAAATACAGCATATGTAGTGAGCTCTGAAAAATACACATGGAGAAGCCTAAGTTCATGAGTAAGTGTTTAGTATTAGTGGCATTGTTAATAGCATGTTTGATCATTAACAATGTTGAAAGCCAATTGACAACCGATTATTACGCGAACACTTGCCCTAATCTATTTTGGATCGTGCGGCGCCAAATGTTTAATGCTCTCATGAATGAGATGCGCATGGCTGCTTCTTTGCTTCGCCTCCATTTCCATGATTGCTTTGTGAATGTGAGTGCATTTCAATTTAAATCAATCCACAATACATAATTAGTTTATACCATGTTACGTATAGTAGGATCGTGTTATTGTTTGTTTCGGTCATACATGATCACACAAATTTGCATTGTATGTTTTATCATATATTTATTGAATTCATGTGACTAGCATGCGAGACTAAACACACATCACACATATTACAGGGTTGCGATGGATCGATTTTATTGGACGGAAGCGACAGTGAGAAATTCGCCTTCCCCAACCTGAACTCCGCAAGAGGATTTGATGTAGTGGACTCAATCAAGACGGCGATCGAGAGCCAATGCACCGGAGTTGTGTCGTGCGCCGACATACTCGCCATTGCTGCCCGGGAGGCCGTTCTCTTGGTACACATACATACATACATGTCAAATTAATTAAAGATATTTTGTGGACTCAATATATCAATATCCTAAAGTTTTTCAACATCTCCCAGTGATATATAGCATGAGTATATAGTTGAACTAGTATTGTGTAACAAAATATTAATTGTTCTCATTTTTAGAGTGGAGGTCCAGCATGGCAAGTTTTGCTCGGAAGAAGAGATGGGTTAGTCGCAAACAGGACGGGAGCGAACCTCGGCCTCCCCTCTCCGCTCGATGATGTCGATCAGATAATTGCAAAGTTCGCCGCCGTTGGACTTAGCATCACCGATGTTGTCTCCTTATCAGGTAGGAAATCTCTATGTAGGGATGAAAGCTTCTGTGATCATAATCATGTGATATGTTTAGTCATAATTCATAACCAACTGCACAGATATATTTGTAAGAAAATGAAAGAAAGTGAGTGAATTTAAGTAAAAAGAAAAGTGAAAAAAAAATCTCTTTTACTAATTTTTATGGTTTTTGTGAATGTGATATAAAGTGATACGATCATTTTTCATCTCTCTCTCAAAAATTTTCATCTATGAGAAAGAAAAAAAAAATAACCTTCAATTACCTGATGAAACAAAATAAAGAGGAGAAATGAGAATTATTTGACACGAATATTAGATTTTTTAATGATGATCAAAGAAAAAAATTTAATTTTTTTCATTTTTATTTATTTTCCATCATACATAAACACGTTATAAAAAAGTTAAAGATCCCTAAAAACACCCTTAGGTGGCATGCACACCCCCAAACAAGCCAAGGGATCTCAAACTAATGTGAACTTATCTCCTCGTGCAAACAACTCTGAACTTTTCAGAATACTTGAATAGATATATAACAACTAATTAAATATGTCCACTTCTGTTTATAGCTGTTTATTTTTTAATAATTTAACACATTTTTCCGTTATTTGAAGCTACATCCTTTTCATATATATATATATATATATATATATATATATATATAGTCGCGATTACGTGCAGTATGCGGTCGGTGCGGTTTACGATGTGGGCCGTCCGATCGCGGGTCCATCGCATTCAACGGTCGACGTGAATCGCACCCGACCGTCCGATGCGATGGACCCGTGATCGACGGTCCGTGATCGCGCACCGCACCGACCGTAAACCGCACCTAATCGGCTCATATATATATATATATATATATATATATATATATATAATATATATATATATATATATATATATATATAAGGTCGATTAGGTGCGGCGAACGGCAGGTGCGGCATCGATCGTGGGCCGTCGATCACGGGTCCATCGCATTCGGACGGTCGGATGCGATTCACGTCGACCGTTGGATGCGATGGACCCGCGATCGAACGGCCCACGTCGCCGCCGCACCTGTCGCACGCAGCACCTAATCGCCCCCGTATATATATGTGTGTGTGTGTGTGTGTGTGAGAGAGATTGCGTGCGGCGGTGCGGTCGTGCGGATCCGACGTGCGTCGTCCGATCGCGGATCATCGCATCAGACGGTCGAGGGCGATCACATCGACCGTTGGATCATGGACCCGCGATCAGACGACGCACGTCGGATCCGCACGACCGCACCGACCGCACACTATATCGATATATATATATATATATATATATATATATATATATATATATATATATATAGTATATATATATATGGTCGTGATTACGTGCGGTGTGCGGTCGGTGCGGTTTACGACGTGGGCCTTTCGATCGCGGGTCCATCGCATCCAACGGTCGACGTGAATCGCACCCGACCGTCCGATGCGATGGACCCGTGATCGACGGCCCGTGATCGCGCACCGCACCGACCGCACACCGCACGTAATCGGATCCCTATATATATATATATATATAGTCGTGATATTATACAGTCGTGCGGTCGCGATTCACGGGCCGTCGATCACGGGTCCATCGCATCGGACGGTCGGGTGCGATTCACGTCGACCGTTGGATGCGATGGACCCGCGATCGGACGACGCACGTCGAATCCGCACGACCGCACCGACCGCATATTATCGAAAATATATATATATATGCCGGCGATTGCGTGCGGCGAACGGCAGATGCGGCCGCGACGTGGGCCGTTCGATCGCGGGTCCATCGCATCCAACGGTCGACGTGAATCGCACCCGACCGTCCGATGCGATGTACCCGTGATCGACGGCCCACGATCGCGCCGCACCTGCCATTCGCCGCACGTAATCACGTCCCTATATATATATAAGTTTTTACAATGTATTATATTTCCATACTAACAATCGTATTGTAGTTTAATTATATTCATATTTGTACAATAATCACATTGTATGATTTATAAATGTACATTTATTATACCGTAGGAGTAGTGGCGGAACCACCATGGGCCTAGGGGGGCATGGGCAGTCCCTGGGTTTTACTTTTTTTTTTCCATTCTTTTCTTTATAAAATACTTTTATTTTTTTGTGATGAATTGATTTTAATTGAGACCATATGTCATGACCTCATCTAGATATGAAAATCCTTCAGAAAAATGTTAGATTTAGTTTTATTATCAATCAAAATTCAAACCAGACATTTTTTTTTTTTAAATAATAAATATTATTTAATGATGTATATATATGATTTGATTAAAAAAATATACATCGCTACATTTCGAGTTAATTGAACTCATTTTTATGTTTAAGAAAATCTTTAACGAGGTATGTACAACGTCTAACGAGATATATATTTATCTGGATTTCTAACGAGATACACATTACTGTATTTTGGACAGTAAACAAACTGAGTGTAACAGTGCCTATTCCCTAAATAGGAACACTCTACGACTCAACATTTTCAGAATATGAAACATCGTCGATGTCAAATTTAAATATAGATTTATGTTTTGACATTTCTTTTATGAATCATCGACATGAAATTTGACATATTATAATAAAATTTGATAATTATTTTTTTCTATAATTATTCAATAACATGTTTTATGTGAATGTCCTTATTTTATTTTTAAAAAAAATATACTATTAAAATTTTTTTAAAAAATAATGATGTAACCTTTGAAAATATTTATAACAAGTCAGATTAGACCATTTATAAAAATTCTGGCTTCTACCACTGCGCAGGAGGTCACACCATCGGCCTAGCCCGATGCACCGTGTTCAGTTCCAGGCTCTCCAACTTCTCTAGCACCGGATCGCCGGATCCCACCTTGGATGCCAGCATGGTCACCAGCCTCCAGAACCTTTGTCCGACGAGCGGTGACGGGAACGCGACGACCTCGCTCGACGTCAACTCGACGTACCGATTCGACAACCACTACTTCGACAACCTCCTCAACAACAAAGGCCTCCTCTTCTCCGACCAGGTCTTGTTCTCTGGCAACCCAACGCGACGTCGACGACCAAATCGCTTGTCCAGGCTTACAGTCAAGATAGTGCACTCTTCTTCAGGAGCTTCGCCAATTCCATGATCAATATGGGCAACATAAGCCCTCTCACTGGATCGGAGGGACAGATTCGGAGGAATTGTAGGGTTGTGAATTGAAGATGAGTAGATGATTGATGACCTCTCTTGCTCGAATTCAATCTCATGATGATTTCTCTATAAGAACAAATCTAATATATACTGATGTACTTTTTTTTTTTCATTTTAGAGGACCTAGATATAATAAACTATTAAGTAATTAAAATGTGATTTAGGACGACGGTGTGAAATATTATCTAGATGGAGAGAGTGTGTGTGTGAAATACTTATAAGGTGTGCATGCATGGCAGGTGGTGGCACTCTAAGAATATCTCTAACCATGCTTAATTATAAATATCTCAATAAATTTTTTTTTTTTTTCGATCAGTAAATTTTGTATTACTATGAACTGTGAATATGTACAATGTGAAAAATGAGAAGATATAAAAGGATCAGGGGGATTATATATCAGTCCCAATGTTTACAAAAAGATCACCGGAGTAATTTCCAAGAGCATTTCAAGGGTCATTAACAAGTAATTTCATTTACTGACTTGAGTTGTGACTTTGCCAGCCTTGTCCTCCACTAAGGGTGTGTTTGTGTATAAAGTTGAAGGGAAAATGAAAGAAAGTGAAGGGATTTGGGTCAAAGGGAAAGATGTGGAAAGTAAAAAAATTTCCCTCTCACCAACTTTCAAGGTGTTTGTGCATGTGGTGAAAATTTTCCATCACTTTCTCTCAATTTCTCACATATGGGGAAAGAAAAAGTTTTTCTCACTTTTTTAATAAGACAAAATATTAGAGGGAAAGTGATAGAAAATTTTTTATTTTCCTTGTTTGGCAAAATGCATTTTTTTAGAGGTCAAAATTTTTTTTTTTACTTTCCCTCACTTTCTTTCACCATCATGACAAACACACCCTAAGTCTGAGGAAATATGCCAAAAACGTAAAAAGTTATGGTTGGGCAAAAGTTGAACCTATTATTTGGGCGCCACACCTATAAAAACATAAGGGCAAAACTTTGGTCCAAAGAGAATGACCCAGATTTCACACTTGTCGACGCCTAGAGATAATGCAGTGGCTCTCTGGTTCCCCTTCGGTCGCCTTCCGAAAAACTATTAAACATTCGTCATGGCTGGGTTCTTGGTGCAGAGAGAGAGAGTCCAATAAGGGAGGAAATTTAACGTTGACATTCTTTATTTAAAAACACAAAAATGACACCCATAATTAAAAACTATTAAACAAAATCCAATAAGACATTCTTTGAAATAAAAAGAGAAATTCAAAATATATTAATTAAAATCTGAAGACCCCAAATTACAAACCTCTCTTTTATACTAAAAATAGTACAAACGGAAATTTGTTGTAATAAATTCTACATAATCATAAGAGATCCTCTGATTTAATAGATATCAAATCTGAATTGTTATGATAAAGATATTCGAAATCTAAAAAGTTATCAAAAATAGTAAAAATGTCATTTTAAGAGCCAAAAAATAGAAAAAAATGAAAAAATAAACACGCGTTGTGTGTAGCAACAACTTTTAAAAATCTCTTTGATATCTAATTTTAGTAAAAATTTCAAAAAATTCCAAGTTCGAGACACTTGATTTCTACCGGCCGGTTTTTCTATGATTATTTGAAATTTTCAGAAGTGGACCATTTGGGGTTCATTAATCCAAATATGCACCCGCTGCCAAAAGTGCCCCAAAAAGATCACCTGCTTTGTATCAAGAGAAAATTAAGGTACCCCAAAAAGTGCACCCGCTGCCAAAAAAAAGAAAAAGAAAAACAGGAGGGTCACTCCCTAGAAACTCATTGGGGGCTCGTAGATTTTTTTTTTTTTTTCTTGGTAATTAAGATTCATATTTCATTGCCAAAAATTACAAATGTATAGTGTACATTTACATAATTAAAACAGAAAACATGGGGTGGGGGGTGAATAGGTTGTGTCCACCCATAAACAAAGTTCCTCCACTAACAAAAATTACACTCTGAGGCAGACAAGGAAGAATAGATTAAAACATGTGGTGGAACCCAAAGGGCCCCAATCAATCATCTAATCCTAATCTGCCCTTGTCCAATCTTGTCATCCTTGATTAGCACTTCAAGGTCCTTCCAGAAAGAAAGATGGAGTAAAAGTAGTTTGGCCCATTGGGGATTGATGAGAAGCAAGAAGGTCTGCCACCTGGTTTCCTTCACGATAGATGTGCGAGATCTTCCAATTAGAGAAAGCAGCCAACGCATGCTTGAGGGTGCGGATGTCACGAAAAGCTAACCAAGGGATGATCCCTTTACCATGAGCCCAGGCCACCACTGTAGTGGAGTCAGTTTCAATCCATATATTTGGGGCTTGAAGATTTTGAGCCAATAAGGCACCTGCCACTACTCCCTTGAGTTCCAGATTGTTGATCGAGCAAGCACAGACTCGTGCAGTGATAGCTTGAAGACAGTCACCAGAATGAGTGCGGATAAGCGCACCAAACCCATATCGATCAACACTCAGAGAACCGTCTGAATTGGCTTTCAGCCATCCTGCAAGGGGGGTTCCCATATTACAACCTTCTCGGATGAGATCTTGTCTTTGAAGGAGGTCTCAAAGAGCCTACTTAGGTGAGCAGCAAGAGGGGAGTCAGGGTCCTCCAGGGTGCAGTCTTTAAGACCAAGCTTAGTGGCCTGAATAATGTGCTTTACTAATAGGTATTTACTGCATGATTTGGATTTAAAAGTCCTCGCATTCCTTTCCATCCAGATAGCCCATAGAACCTGGGGAAATAAACAGTGGAATATCTTCCTCTCTGATTCAGTCGTAGCTAAAGACATAAACCAGTTTAGGTGATCTGCTAAGGAGGGTTGTCGGGTTCTGCGCAGCCCAAGAGATTTGAGGATGGACGACCATATGTAAGCGGAGAAAGGACAATGAAGGAAGAGATGTGTCACTGATTCACTCTCTAAGTTGCATAATCCACATCTGCCCGAAGCTGCCAGACCGTGAGAGAGGAGTCTGTCTTGTGTGGGGAGTTTGTTTAGGGCAGCCTGCCAACAAAGGAGAGCTTGCTTTGGTGATTGAATAGGGTGCCAGAGGTGTTGTGCCCAGGAGCATAGAGGGTTGTGAGTCCTGATGATGTTCCAAGCTGCAGAGGTAGAAACTTTACCTGACTTATGGCCTTTCCAAACCAGAATGTCAACACCCATCCCACCAACATCCAATTCCACAATCTGATCCCAAACATGATCAAAAAGAGATGGCCATCGTGGGGGCTTGCACCAACTGCCATTGGAGATGAGGGAGCTAACAGTAGCTGACCTTGGGGGACGCCATAGGAGGGAATTAGAGCCATTGAAATGGTGACGAAGACCAGCACCTTGAAGCCACGGGTCATCCCAAAGGTTTATTGTCTGGCCTTCAAAGATGATGTAAATTACATCCCTCTGAATCCAGGTGCGTGTTTTGAGGATGTGTTTCCATGACCATGAGCTTGAGGTGGTAGCTTTCGAGGACCAAATACTTCGTGTAGGAAAATATTTTTTCTTCATCCATTGGGCCCATTGGGAGTTATGGTTATTGGCTAATTCCCAGAATCGAGAACCCAATGCAGCGTCATTCCAATCGGCAATACGTTTGATACCAAGACCCCCCTCATTCACTGGAGAGCAAATGGCAGGCCAAGCCACCTGGTGTTGCTTCGGAAAACCAGCCTCTCCTGACCAGATGAAGTTCCGAAGGATTTTTTCCATTTCATGTATAGACTTTCGAGGCAAACATAGTCCAGATGACCAAAAGTGGCTATAGCTAAGAAGGACTGATTTAATAAGCTCAACCTTGCCCGCCTTGGAGAGAAGATGACCCGACCAGGATTGAACCCTCCTCCTCATTTTGTCAATGAGAGGAAGACACATTGAGTGGGTGAGGGCCCCAGCGAATAGTGGAACTCCAAGGTACCGAACAGGGAGATGATGTTGCTGAATTCCCAAGATGGAAGAGAACCTCTGATGGCCTGGTTGGATGAATAGTTGGCTCTTGACAGGATTTAAATGAAGACCCGAGAATTGCGAAAAGTTGTGGAACATCTCCTTGATGGCCTGAGCTGTGCTATTTGCGGCGTCCGTGAATAAGATGAGATCATCCGCAAAGCATAAATGGGAGACATTCAATGGTGAGCAGATGAACTTCCCAACACGGCCACTGATCACTTCGTAGATTTGATTAGCCAATGAGATTAAATATTATTTTTGAGAATTTTTTTTTTCACATTTTTAGCTTTGTTTAAATAAAATGTAACTTCAATATCCCGTACGTGTTTTCCAATGTCATTTCACTGTCTAACAGCAATCAAAATGATATTTAAAAAATTCATACTAAGGTGCGCCATATGCCTGCTGCTACCATGCGGGGTCTTCGGACAACCAAGACGCCTTTGAATGTTAAAGTTTTCTTTCGAATTAACGATTTTACTATATATATTTAATAAGTTTTAGATTTGCGATATCTCAATCACAACATATTGGAATTGATTTCTATCAATTCTTATGATCATTTGGGATCTCACAGAATCAGAAAAATTAGTTTTCAAATTTTATTGTTTTTAGTCATTTTTTTAAATTTTATGCTATTAGTATAAATTAAATAACAGATTTATAACCTATGTGGATCGATAATATCCTGACTTTCCTCCCTTTTGGGTTCAAGAATTTTTTGTGGATTCAAGGAGCTTATTAGATCTAAACGTTTGTTGAATCTTTGCTTTAGTTTTTCGCTGCATTAGTTTTGAAAGAATTCTGTTAGATAGTGATTAATGAGTGAGGCAACGGCACGCAAACGCCAATCGATGGAGGATCTTTGGGAAGTTGGCAAGTTATTGAAATGCACGGTTCCTCCAAGGTCAAGAGACAGGTCCTCTGCTTGGTGATGGCCACCGGTGCATGGTCGATCTAGCGTGCCGATAACGATGCGGTTTCTAACGTGTCTCGAGTTTATGTGGAAAACATTTGAGAGGCGATGGCGGTGTTTATTTTACAGTAGGGCTGGGGCATCGCGGGTGCTCGGAGTGTGGCCTTCCGGGGGGAAGAATTATCTTTGGATCGTGTAGTTTCGAGGATTTTCGTCAGAGTGATTACAGTCTGGTAGACACTCCATTTACTGGGGATCATATTTACTTTTTGTTTCTCTATTTGCTTTGACTTTATGTTTCTTTTTTCATGTATTTATTCACCTTCTCATCTCCAATTCATAGCTATGACCTTTCTTTTAGCCAATGCCGGCCCTGGGTAGAAGCCACTAAAGCAACTGCCTAGGGCCCCTCCCCAAAAAGTACCTCAAAATTTGGAAAATATTTTTTTACATATTAAGCATTTTGATATAAATTTGATTTTTTTTAAATTTAAACATATTCATTCATCTATTTTTTTTCATTTCTTAAAATCTTATTCATATTTTTTATTCCTATTTTATAGGATTTATTTATCTGTTTATAAAAAAATAATTTTTTTAACAACAAATCCCTTGATTTAAGAATTTTTTTAATTCTTTTTTGTGAAAAAAAAAAGAGTTTTCCTCTTTGAATACACTCTAGATTTGGTTGTTTCGTTTTTTTTTTTTTTTTTTAAATTTTTTTTAAATATAAGTTTTTAAATTTGTTATTCTTCATTTTTAATTAGACATTTTTGTTTTAACCTTGCAGAAAAAAAATTTCATTCAATTTTATTTTTAATGTAAATGCATTGGGACCATTATATAAGTTGGCCTAGGCCCATTTAATTTCATTAATCTAAGAGCCGACCCTGTTTTTAGCGATACATTTTTTGTAACAACTATCTTGTTTTAAAAAAAGAATATGACAATTGCATGTATATCTCAAAAGGCCACAATTGCGAAGCCCCGTTTCGATTAAGAAATTGAGTTATTCTGGATAGATAATTATGCCAGTATAAATAACAATTCTATAGGTATAAGAGATTTTCTGTTTAGTTGTGTTTTTTTATTTTCATTGAAAAACGTAAGAATAAAGGTTGAGTTGTTTGTTTGATAAAGAATAAAATATAAATAAAGTATAAAAAAATTGATTTGACATGTTGGCTCTTTGATGTATAAGAGTTATTGATAGGTGATCTGATGTGATAAAGTCTAAAAAGTTGATTTGACATGTGGGCCCATGAGAATAGATAAACTGAGTATAGTTTATCCTATGAGTTACTTAAAATTGTTATACTTTTTTATACTCATTTAAACTGGCTTAGTAATGCCAAGTTATACTCTGCAAACAAACTGTCATTTTCCCTATCCATTCTTATATCATCTTTATACTATCTTTATTCTCGCTTAACCTGTTATCCAAACGACGGTTTATTGAATAAGAAAATAAAATAATTTTAAACTAAAAAACAAGACAAACATTAGATGAAATCCAAACACGATGACATGCATATCCACAGCTAACAAAAAAAACCATACTAGACAAAAAAAAAATTAAAACATTAATTAAGAATGTCTTTTGAGGTCACAATTCGATGAATCTTGTGCTCAATCAGTACCTAATCGATCAATCTATTCTACAATGATAATCTTCCGCCCACCAAAAATAAAATACTAATAACACACTAAAATATATATAATATGATTGACCCTGATTTTTTATTTTTATTTTTTGTCAGGAACCCTATATATATTGATCAAGTTATTCTCAACAACCTTTCATTGAGTACTGTATTCCCATCACCACAGGCATGCAATGCCCTAATAAAACTATATATAATTCTAATCATTCTCTTTATACAGATGAGTGTGAAACCGCTACGAAATTTATCAAAAGTACATCTAATGAATTATTAACTTATAGAAGATTGTCTAAGCTCACGTGATGATATTCTTGGAAATTTTATATTATATCCTTCTAACCCCTGTTTGCTATGTCGTAATCAATTAATCATTATAGGTCATTCCAGATAGGCATTGTGGTGATCAGTATATAAGAAATGTTTTATTTATTTATTTTTTGTTGTCTCATTTAAAAAAAAAAACATAAAATTCATTTTTAGTTATTTGGTTCATATTGAATAATAATTTTTTTTTATTAGCTGACTAGCAACTTCCACCTTCAGGAAAAATACTTCGTTTCTAGTTAAAAACTTGTCTAAGGAAGATTGATTCATGGTTGGAGACCGGTGATGGACTTGTTAGTGTGGACCAGTAGTTAAAGCCATTTCAAAGAGTTGCAAAGTTTGAATTTGTTTGCCATGCGTTTTAATATATTCTTGGATGTGGGTGACAGGCCAAGATTGTTGACCAAATTTCCTACAATTTCATCAAAATTAATTTTCAGTTTGTTTGGAATTTCTAACAAATATAATTCAACTCATTGTTTGATGAGATGGTATCCTCGCTGTGTGAGGGCCAGTGTGGGACAATTCATCATCACTTCAAGACATGGACCTCTAAATTTCAGTCTTTGTTAACATAATTCAATTGTGGTGGTTGCTGCATTACAAGATAGAGTACTATACATTGATCATCTTTCTCACATGATTCCTTTTAGACTTACAATGTTTTTTTTAATATATGACATAGTTATATATTCGTATTTAAGTAGTTGATAATAAACCTATCAATCACATATGAGCATGTTAGTAGGGATACTCTCTCTTCCTTGAATGGTTAGGAGTTGGAGTCTTACTCACAAAATATTTACTTGTTGAAAAAAAATTATAATAATATGCATTATATTACTTTCACTGTTAGTCAGAGTTGAATGAAAGTTAATATACCTAATTAAAATCTCTCATCTTCCTCAAAATATCCTAAGATTCAACAAGATTACGAGGTTTGCGGCACTGAATCTGTCTTGTCTTCTTAGAATGTTTTTCTCTATGTGACAGACAGGGTAGTAGAAAAAAGAGTGTTCAATGTATAGTATTAGTGTCTAGTGCTTGGGGGAATTCTGCTGAATCAGATCGAGTGACATGAATAATTCTATGAGTACCTAGACCCACAAAAAACATAAAAAAATAAAATAAAATAAATCATATCACTAGATGATGAAATCTTAGCATGGCTAGCTGAATTACTTGAATATCAATATCTAGCATGGATTTCTTTTCAGGTCACTATCATGTGCTTAATTTGGTTAACTAAATGATCCGTTCAATGATAACCAGTCCGTTACTTTTTGTGAGACCTATTAGTACAAGGGAAAATATAAAAAAAATCATTTAAAGAATGATTATTTTTAAAAACTCTATAATAATGATAAAAAAACTCATTTAGCAAATTGTATAATTTAAAATGACATAAATAGCATGCTGTCATCCAATTTTAATATCCTATCAAAATAATGTCAACATTGTCAAAAATTATCATTCTTAAATTTTACAATATTTGATATTCCTAAGTTTTGAAATGTTTTCCAGAATTTTTTTGTTATTTGACTTATTTCATCTTATAAAGTATCTTGTATATGTTTTGTGTACAATTCTTAAAGTTCCCAAACAAACCGCCAATTCAATTCTTAATAATGTATTCAGAAATATATGCAAAATTAAAAATAAACTCCATTCACACATAACAACTATTTTTTATTGATTAACATTTTTTGGCTGGGTGTGTATTTAAATATGTATTGAATAGATAAAATAAATTAAGATGGTAATTAAGGTCATTTTATATTATAAATTGTAGTTAAAACATTTTTAGGTAGAATTAAAAATGGCTGATTTGGTATTTTTCATTAGAATAACCCATTTTGATTGAAATGAAATTTTTTTTCATTTATTATGAATCTACATTTGAAAGATTAGAAATATCTAAAATTATTGAAATACTTAAATGATTCAAAATTAATGGATACGATGTCAACGTATTTGCCCAAAAAAAATATCCAAATCTATTATGAGATTACATTTTATCATATATATATTATTGAAATTTTAACCTATATGTTTCATCATAAACTCATAATTTAAATAATTCTTGCATTCTCTTTTTAAGACATATGGTAACTGCTTATCTTATTTATAAAAGATTTATCTTCTCTATAAAAAAAATGATATATAAAAGACGCAAAAATTTCTTAAATCTCAATTTTACATGGATTTTTTTTATTGCGATCATTTCTCATTGTTTATATTTGAAAATATTTTTATAGGTTTAAATTATTTGGAAATTTTAGGAACATATATGAATAATAAGCTATTTCATATTAGCTTGGGTTCCAATCAAAGCATGTCAATCCGGACTCACGTATGATTAGACAGACATATGAGCCGACAAACTTGCCATCTGGTAAAAAAAAATAGGCTACATAATATTTTATTCACAAGCTAAGGGGAAAAAATAATGGCAGATCCTATAATACTTAATGCAATAGTTTTAATATTTAAGGGATTAGTTTGACAAGAGGATAATGTTTTAAAGGTAAATAATCTTAATTTTAGAGGATAAAATGTCTACCAATTTTGTTCATATTTATATTTGTCAAAATTTAGATAAAAAATGGAGATAAATGATATCTCAACTTTTAGGTATAATAAAATATCTTTATTTTTATATTAAAATCGGGAAAACTATCCGCAGTTTATCACAATTATTTTTTATACCATATAGGGATAAGTTGTCCCCCACTCACTTATCACAGTAATTACCCCTTATCTCAACACGTATCTTCTTGTCAAACCAGTTCAAAGAAAGGGATCTTTTGGAACAAAAATTTTTGATTCATGACAAGAAAAAAAAAAAGTAGTTAGATATATATATATATGCTTAGGCCATAAAATAATAGCAAATAGAGCTTTTAAAGACAATTCAATTGCTATCGGTGAGACAAAGACAACTACAGCTTTTCCACCTAACGCATGCACGATCTCTTCAATATTTGAAATACATCTCTAATTCTTTATATCATTATTTTTATTAAAAAAAATTAGTATCATAATTGAGTGGTGGTCAGGTGTCCAAACTTTGCCCAAGTTTTAGTCATCTGGTCATGGTTCTTCAAATATAGGCATGGGTTTGATCATCATTGGTCTCTAGTTTAAATATGTTTGGGCTAAGTTATTCTTTATTATTTTCTTGTTTACGGTATGACATAAAGTTATTCATTCTTAATAGTTATACTGAGATACATAAAAATTAATATAGAATAAATAAATTTTTGTTTGATTTTTCTTTGTTATTCTTATTGAAAAACGTAAAAATGATATTTTTGTTATTTGATTTGCATTGTATAAAACAAAAATAAATTGTGGATAAAACATGTATAAAAATTTATAATTTTTTAAATGCTAATTATAACCCTAATAAATAAGTGATTACATTTATCACGTACAACATCCCTTAACAATAGTTATTAGATATATTCCTAGTTTCTTTAAAAATATCATAGTTTATTCTTTCAAAAAAAACTTTTTTTTTTTTTACTAACGTGCCTTAAAAGTCTTGTTGTATCACAAAGAAATAACACAAAAGTCTACACCAGCATGTGATCTGTTCATTCTTCAGAAGAACTTCCATTGCATCAGAGCTGTCAAATATCACATGGGATGATCAACCGGTTTACATGCTAAGTGAACCCCAACTAAAGAGCAAACCAAAAACCAAGTCCAACACATGCAGAATCTTCATTTGTTTTTTAAAAATAATGTAACATGCCACACCACGCGCCAATTCCTCAACAGACATTTCCACAACCAATTTCGTCAAATTTAGTGGCATCTTCCTTTTTTCCACACACTTGCAAAAGTCTTTATCATCATAAAAAAAATGCATCCAACCATGCAACAAATATGATATACAATATTTTCATCTCTTAAGCCCTATCCATCTGTTAAGCCCTCCCCTCATGCATTATATAAAGAGAGGTAGCTAGACCTCACACATAGCATAGAGACCAATCAAACTTAATTCCATAACAAACATTATGGCTTCTACTATCTCTATCATGATCATGATCACAGCCATCACTGGGGCAATGCTGATCACAGGATCCAACGGTCAGCTGAGCTCCACATTCTACTCGAGCACGTGCTCGAATGTGTCGTCCATCGTCCGTTCGGTGGTCCAGCAGGCGCAGCAGTCCGACGCCCGCATCTACGCCAGCCTCCTCCGCCTTCACTTCCATGACTGCTTCGTCAATGTAATTAACCTCTCTTAATTAATGCGCTAAACAAATGGACGACGGATGTGATGTAACTAAATATTCACTACTAACTTGTTATTGTTGTTGTTAGGGGTGTGATGGGTCCATATTGTTGGTATCCAATTCCACATTAAACATTCAGAGCGAGCAGGGGGCGGCGCCCAATTCAGGCTCAGTCAGAGGATTCAACGTCGTCGACAACATCAAGACCGCCGTGGAGAGCGCATGCCCGGGCGTCGTCTCATGCGCTGACATCCTCGCCCTCGCCGCCGAAGCCTCAGTTTCATTGGTGAGTGTATATATACAAGACTTTGCTCCTGTGGATCTATGTTTGGTTGCGGTTCAATTGTCAAACACTAATCCAAACATCTTTTTTGGTATTATGTTTTTATTTATTTATTTATTTATTATTATTATTATCATCATTGGAGATTACCTGTTATTTTAGTCATATAAAAAATTCTTTTGAATAATACCAACAACCATGTGGTAAGTCTAAATGAGTAAGTCTAACACAAAAAAAAAATGATGTTTTTGAAAAGCCTCGATATATTGAGTTACTTAAATGGGTTTAGGCGGGAGGACCGACATGGACGGTGCAGCTAGGGAGGAGAGACAGCACCATCGCGAACATGACCGGCGCCAACTCGGACCTCCCCGCGCCGTCCGAGAGCCTGAGTAGCATCACCACCAAGTTCGCCGCCAAAAACCTCAGCACCACGGACCTCGTCGCGCTCTCCGGTGAGTGTACATGGTCTCAGTCAAATCGTACGAAAATCGATGGATGTAATAGTTTCGAAAGTGAAAAAGTGTCTCTTTGGATTCCTTGCATGTATCCGGTCATTATTCTTTGGCTGACAAGTGTCCAAAACAATATATATATTATCATCAGATCTCACGTGTTGAATAGTGAGTGTAAACCAATTAAGCTCATCGAATCTGATCCGTTTTGAATTCCAGGCGCCCACACATTCGGACGAGCCAAGTGTTCGAACTTCATCAACCGCCTCTACAACTTCAGCGGAACCGGGAACCCAGATCCGACACTGAACACGACATACTTGGCCACCCTCCAAAATGCGTGCCCACGAAACAACCAGACCGCCCTGGCGAACCTGGAGAACCTGGACCCGACGACCCCCGACGCCTTCGACAACAACTACTACTCCAACCTCCAGAACAACCAGGGCCTCCTCCAGTCGGACCAGGAGCTCTTCTCCACCAGCGGCGCCGCCACCGTGTCGACCGTCAACAGCTTCAGCAGCAGCCAGAGTAGCTTCTTCCAGAGCTTCGCGTCGGCCATGATTAATATGGGTGCGATCAGTCCGTTGACGGGGACGAGTGGACAGGTTCGGTTGACTTGTTCCAAGATCAATGGAAGTTAGAAAAAGTGGAGATGGGGATCGAGTGCTTGTTTCCTTATAAATGTATGCTTGCTTGTGTGTAGGTGGGTTTAAGTAGTCCACTTGATCATGAGTTGTGTTTGTGTGTTTGAGAAAAGTCGATCGAGGTGTGCAATATCAAATATATATTGATATCTGGATCTGTAATCCAAGTTCTAATATCGGATGTTTGTATTTGAATTCATGTATGAGAAATATCAAAGTATGATGAGACTAGCTATAAAATATAAAAAAGAGGGAACGAATAATTCTGGTAACCAATTTTTTATCATCGCCAATCAAAGTAATTTCACTACTTATATTTTTATGATAACAAATGAGGTTTGATTTCTATCAAAATCGATGATCTTCTAGATTTGATTATAATCAATTCCATTTTTTACTATTTTTAATAAGTTTTTTCTTATTATAAAAGAAAAGTTTGTAATCTAGGGTTTTTCAACTTTTCATTAATAAATTCTTGAGTTTTATTATTCTCTTAGCCCCCGTTTGGATATCGAATAGGATTTATTCTTGGATATTTATTTATCCGAGTATAAGTGAGTATAAATAAGGATAAAATGATTTTGTGTTTGGTTGTGTTTTGAATTATTCTCATTGGGAATCGTAAGAATAAATGTTTTATTGTTTCGATAAAATGTGAATAAAGTATGGATAAGAATTTATAAAAAGTAAAAAAGTAATGATAGTTGATTTAACCGGTGATTTATAAGAGGTGGTGACATTTAATTTGACAGTGGGTCCACTTATTCTTTGGGTGGAATAACCTAGGATAACTTTTATTCTAGGGGTTGATTGGAATCCATATACCAGTTTATTCTAGCACACTTTATCCGAGGTTATCTGGGCTTTCCAAACAGGGCTCAAATTTTATCCGGGGTTATCCGGGGCTTATCCGGCATCCAAACGGGGGCTTAGAGAATTGTGGTTTGTTGAAGGATCTCGCTTATTGGATCTTTGTTTTAGTTTTTTTGCTGCTTAGTGCCTCGATCTTTCTCTCTCTCCCTCTCGGATCTCATTTGCGGCCACTCTCTCCCTAACATAAATTGTTTGTGTTCTGAAATACATGTACGTATGATATCAAATATGTGACACGGTTTTAGGGTATATATAATTGCTGAGATTTTTCTTTTAATTGACATATAAAAATATTTTTATGCATTGACATCATGTATAACATTTGATATATCATGTCTTTAAGTCAACTTATTAAAAGACACAATCATCAACCAAACATTATTTTCTTGGTTTATTACGTATCCCAGGAGGGTTAATAAAATGTAAAGTAAAAAATAACAATAATATACAAAAGACAAACCAGACAAAAAGATAAAAAATAATAAAATTTATATAATTAACAAACTATTTCATAGCTACCCGCAATGAGGAGCTTTATTTCCACCCGTCTACTTCTCTTTCCCACCCCAAAAAAAATTTGGAGGTGGGATAGAGAGCCCGGTAAAAAAAATAGAAAGAGAGAGGGGAAGAGACAAATTGAGAGGAAAAAGGAAAAAGAGGGGGTGATCGACGGTGATTGAGCACGTGTTCACAGCGTCACCATGCGTGTGATGACCGCCTCACCGTTGCCATGCCCTTTCTCATTGTGAACCTGATGAAGCAGGCGCATACACAAAGACTGCGGTTCACCGTAACTTACGCTCTCCATCAACGTCATTGGTGACGACAACCACCAATATCATGCTCTCCAACATCACATTTTCCATCGATGACGATAGTAATTCGCGCTCTCCATAGATGGCGGCAATGATGCGACAACGACCACCCGTCATCTCTCCTCGCACATACCCAAGGACCTCCGCATCACTGACGACCACTGCATCACCGCAACGACAATAGCGTCATCTCTCTTTGCGCGTACACGAGGACCACCGCATCACCTCCATAGGCGACAATCACCACCGCAAGGCCGTTGCGGTTCACTTCTCTATTTTTTCTCTCCTTCTCCCTCTTTTTATTAGTTTCTCTAACCCACCCCCAATTTTTTATGTTAGGAGTGGGATGGAGAAGTGTAGGGGTGGACATAAAGCTCCCCCAACCCCAAACCGGAGGTTTATCTGTTCCATCTTTTATTCCGAGATCCCGAGCTCCCAAAACCGCCAAGTGCAATCTCCTCCGCAATTCACCGGACCCAAATCCACCTCTGCATTTTTACTTACCCTTCGTCACGGTTTTATTCAATTCCGGACGATGAACTCCGCCGCCTTCCCCGACGATGATTCCGGAGGCAACCCAAATCTAGAAAGTATATATCTCATTAGATTATGTATATACATTATTAAATATGTTCATCAACTCAAAATGAAGGGATATACAATTTTTATCAAAGCATATACCTCATTAGATGATGTTTGTTATTTTTAAAAAAAATTAAAACATATGTAGCCTAGGTTTTGATTAGTAAAAATGACCGAGTCTAACATTTTCCTTTTAATATTGTGTTCTAGCCCTCATCACCTCCAACAATGGAAGTTGACATTGAAGATGCCACCCCAAGGTTATCCACATAGGCATAACCATGCCCTCGAAACCCCTTGAATTCATTTTGCCTTGTACCTTGAGAGGCATTTTTATACCCCAAATTTCTTTGGATTTTTTCCCTCAGATGCTGATTGCTAGCTCTGTCTCCCAACCAATCATAGCAGCCCTCACTGAATACACATCCCTTAGCTTAGTTCGCCACATGACTTCATCAGCTACATCGGAATGGATGAAGAACGTGAAATTTCTCCATTAGAGCCAAGATTCTGCTGTTTCTACGTACGTCAGGTTCTGTTGGGTGATGATCTCCCAAGTCCCAACCACCGCTCCCTTCCTCCTCACGCAAGGACTCCCTCACGGTCCTGGTTTTATTCATGGCCACATAGATTTTAGGAAAACATCTGCACAGTGAATCAGTGATCCCTCCTCACATCATAAATCCATCCAGAAGAGAATCTCATTCCCTACAGCCTTACCTAACTTCCAAGTGAAAGTGGAGGCAAAACTGTCATTCAAATTAGTAACATCCAATTAGAACTTGGAATATCTGCTTGTTGGCACTCTGAATTTGTGAGCATTGAACATGCTATATCTTTTCCTCACCATTAAGCACCAAATGAGATTTTGGTTCATCAGCCAATGTCATAACCATTTGGACAACGTATTTTTGTTCATATCATCCAAGTCCAAAATCACCATGCCTCCCTTCTTTTCCCTGTTACAAATCTTCTCCCACTTCATCAGGTATGTCTTTCTTGCCTCCAAGTTGTACCATTCTAGAGGAATCTTCTCCGGATCATATCATTCCTTTAAAGAACTTCTCTAGGGGCACCCAGAAAATGGAAAGGAAAAACAGAGGGAGATTTGACAAAACTGCCTGTAATCCTGTATCAAGGTGGGTCTGCCCCCCCGAGACTCAACAATATTTCATGGTTTGTTTAATCTATGATTTTATGTTTTGTATACTAGGATGTGTCACAAAATTGTCAACAATATCCCACGGGGACTTAATAAAACAAACATACCCCCTCTATTGTCCACTAGAGACAATGTTTAGGACATGTGTTTCTAAGGATTAAATAGTTTAGCTTTGGAAAGTAAAATCTTTTAGTTGGAATATTTGTTCATTTCGTATGATGTATGAGTATATTCCCTATCAGAAATAGTAGATGATATGAATAAGATACATTCTTTATGAAGCTTTTGGAAACAAGTGTGGATAATTCTGTACTTAATCCAAATGTGTTTTTAAATTGAAGAGAGAGAAATAGTTTCTAGTTTTAAGTTATAACCAATGATAAAAATAGTTTTAAGAAAAGAGTGCTTATTGGGAATCTAATTTCAAAAATAACTTCAAGTGAAAATCTCCTTATTCAAACCCGTTTTCAAACGCTACCAATAGTTATGCAGATGTTCTATGAAGCTTTCTCTTAATGCATGTTGATTGTTGCATTAGAGTCATATACCACTATATATAAAATGAAGCACTTGGAAGGGAGAATTCATATGCCAAATATGGCAGGAGACGTAAGCAAGATGAAGCTAAAAATCTAAGTGCCCTCTAATGATTCTGAAACCTACAGCTTGATGGGCAGGGGTGGATCCAGGGAGGTATACAAGGTCCCCCCCCCCACCCCCCCCCCCCCCCCCAAAAAAAAAAAAAATTGAAATATGCTATTGTTACAGGGGCTAAAGTCTAATATTCAACTATGGGTCCAAGTGTCCAACTGCAGCGCGCCCCCCCCCCCCCCCCCCCCTCGAAAAAAATCTGAAAATATTGCATGGTTATACAGGCTCTTCAAATAACCATGGGCAACAGTAAACCAAAAAAACAGAAAAAGTGTGGGCCCACCGGCTCCAATTGCAATCCTAATTGTAGTTCATACCGGATTTTTTTTTTAAATATCATACACTCTCTCATTGAAATACATTATATTATATGAAATGAAGTACTAAGATAAATGATTTCTTGTTTATTTTTGTGTCTATTAACAAAAATATCTACTTAATGTTCATTGGTGCATTAACTTATTAATGAATGACTTGAATTTTGATATTTTTGTCTTAAATTATCATTTTTTATATATATTTTTATATTTGATTGTAATTTTTTTTCTACTTTAAGTTTATTGTTTGGTCCCTGCCCCCACTTGCTCTGAATCTTGGTTTCACCCCTAGTAATAGTGTAACAAGCATTGCGTTAATTGATTTTATATATTACATTAAACATGACAAATGCAAATTGAGATACAAAAAAGACTGAATATATTAGCGCTCATTGAGATTTGGAGTCACCGGCCTTTTTTTATAAAAAAAATTATGAAAAGTTTTGTTTTCATATAAATATTAGTATATGGTTTGGAGGGGTTGAAAAATCACTAATTTGGATATTCTAGTGATTATTTATTTATTTATTTTAATTTTTAATCATTGTATATTGTATCCTTCAAATTTTTTAAAGTGAGGTTTAAAATTCTCTTTCCAAAATATAAGTTTAAAGGATATCCTTATATATTTTTGTGATCAATTTTCTTTTTCATTTTCATTTTTTCACTTTTTGAAGCTCCATTTTTTGTTCTATTTGTTGTGATGAGAATAATGATATTTTAATATATTTTTTTTAAATCTTCTATAAATTATTCTAGATCATCAAATACATGAAAGAAGTATATAAAAAAAATTTAATCTAAATGATTATTACTTCAAGGACTCGATCATTATATATTCAATTGTCTTAATTTTGTTTTAACTTATCATGTATCTATAATTATTCTTTTTATTTTTCCCTATCTCTTGACTCTCCGGCCCCCATTGTTCTAATTTCTGACTCCGCCCCTGCATGCAAACACTTTTTGTATGGTATGGAACAACTTTTGAAGTTGTCTCGCGAGGCTTTGTCCGCTTGCTACACTCACATTTCCGTTTCTATTAGAAGTGTCGCAGTACAAGTTTGAATCAAGAGTAAAATAAAATACAGGAAATGAAAGTATAAAAGAGATAACATGAAGATACGAAGAGACAGGAGAGGAAAAGGAAACAAAGGGCGGAGGAGGTTTTTATTAGACCCTTCCGCTTGACATTGTTGTTCGATTCTTGCCTTTAGCAAGAAGAAGAAAAAAAGTGAACAAAGCTCCTGCATGGGCTGTGGCCCAGTAAGTTGTCGGCCTCCTGTAAGGCCCGTTGTTGTGTGTGTGTGTTGCACAGGGACTTGCAGATCCTGTGGAGCCAGGAGCCGTTCTACCAAAGAAAAAAAAAACTTTTGAAGTCAATAAAATTGTTCACACATTTGGTTTTTCTTCGTATCGTATGGGATCTTGAAATAGATTGGATTCCTTTTTATTTTCACACTGTTTACTTCCAATTAGGCATCGGCAACTTGGGCGGGTTGAACTAGGTTGAAGCTTAATCTGAACCCAACCTATGGTTGGAGAAGTCCAACATAAACTCAACTCAACCCAACCCTCGGATTTGAGAAGCTCAACCCAAACTCAACATGTTGGGTTTTGTTCGTTGGGTTTGATTCTGGTTGTGCTTAGGTTTAACTTGAAAAATGTATTATTTAAACAATTAAATTTTGCATGAGTCAATTATGTGCATAGCAAAAATAACAAAGATGAAAATGACATATATTTTATTTAGATAATTAAAGATATGAAAATTATAGAAGTGAAAAATTATGGATAAAAAAAAATTGTACAATTCAAATTTTCTCATACACATTAAAAAATTATAATTTTACTTGAAACATTTTACTGAGATATTGAAAATTCGGGTTCGAGTTGATTTGTGTTACTGGAACCCTCAACCCAAATTAGATTCGGGTAGCTCGGGAACGCTAAAACTCAAATTTAAACCCGTCCAAATTGCAGGTTAGATCGGGTTCAACCCGTCCATGTTCACCCCCATGCCCCAGGCCTGTCTAACTAGCAAGCCCGGACCGGGCCGGCCTATGGTCAAATAAACAGGCTTAGACCATGCCCATGGACCTGCCTTTGGCACACGGGCAGGCCTGTGGGCTCAAATTTTAAACAAGTTTTTTTTTCCGTTCTTCAATTTTAAGTAGTGCATTGAAAATAAAACATTAAAATTAATGAAATATGTTATATTTATTTCAAAAATGTTGATATTGAATTTAAAAAATAAAAGAAAAAATGAATGGAGCATGGCTCCCCACGAGCCTACAGGTCAACCCGAATGGGTCCATTTTGGGCTGGTCGCTGGGTTGGGTCCGGGCCCCAGAATCAGGCCCGGGTCAGACATTCGGGGTTTGATGACTTTTACTTTCAATGAGTTAAATGTGTGATTCGTTTGATGGATCATTCAACCCACAAAATAGCCAAGATTACAATCCAAATTTCTTATCCTTGCAACTGGTCTATTGATCACTTCAATAACGTATCAATCACCCGTCTTATATCAAATAAAAATAATAATATAAAAAACGCGTGGCAACATCAACCGGATGTGACAAAATATAAAATGAAGAATTTCTTTCGAGGACAAAAAGGAATTGGAAAATGTGAAACCAAACTCTCTAGAATCATATGCTCAATTGGTACCTAAATTGATCTTATATTCCACTATGATTGACTCAGATCTTTTGTCTAGACCCTATCTATCAAATCATTCTCAACAACCGTTCTGTAATATCACATCGCGTGCCCGCAATTCATGCCACAGGCCATGCAATACCCATAATACATATAGAAGTTCATATAATTTTAAAAAAGGTTTATTTAGTTTTCACCCATTTTAAAACATGTAAATTATTTAAAAAAACCCTTCTAAAACATAATATTATTATAAACTTCCTTAAAATGTTACCAAACTTTGTAAAAAAATCTTATAGTCAACAAACTAACTATATTAGAAAAACATTCCATCTCAACATATGTATATTGTCTATTTTACCCTCTTCATTAATGAAAAAAATCATAAATATTTTTCTTTAATCTCTTGAAATCTCTTAATGGAGAGGGTAAAATGAACAATATACATATGTTGAGATGAAATATTCTTCTAATATAGTTAGTTTGTTGACTGTACATTTTAAGGGGGTTTATAATAATATTGTGTTTTGGAGATAGTTTTTAATAATTTACATATTTTTGGAGAGGTGGAAACTAAATAACCCTTTAAAAAAACACTTGACTTGTAATTGGAGACTTGTTAGTCTGACTCGTTATGGACTAGTAGTTAAGACTTATTTGAAAGTTGTCAAGTTCGAATAATTTTGCCATCCGACTGAATGTATTTATATTGATTCTATAAATGTGGGGAGAGGGACAATTGACCACAATCAAGTACAAACACATCAAACCTAATTGTCAAAAAAATTATATTATTTGGCTAACCAATTCAACTCATTGTCTGGAAATTAATGGTATTCTAACTATATGTGTGACAATGCATCATCTCTTCAAGATTTGAAATCGACCTCTTAATTTCAACATTTGTTAAATTAATTTAATTGTGGTGGTTATTGCATCTTTCTCACATGATAAATGGGACTTAATGTATTGTTTATCAATTTATAATGTATCTTTCATTTCAATAAATACTTACTAGTAAACCTATCAAATCATCTCTTAACAAATTGATGAAAGTAACCCTCTCCTTGCTGAGTGGCCCGGCGTATGACTTATTTTAGTTGATAAAATAAGATTTAACCTGAAATAAAATAAAGGGAAAAATTTGAATAACCCCCTCGGAACTGCCCAAAATCTCTATAACCCTTGAGTTTTCTTGAAGTTTATATCACCCCTTGAAAAAAACCTATATAAATCCAAATAGCCCCCTGAGTTAAACTTCTAGTTAATATTTTAAATATATTCTATGAATATTGTGTTTGATTAAACATAGCTGAAAATATAATATACAAAAAAAAACCCTTGCAATGCATTAAAAATGTCGAAAACCATCTATAAATGATGATTTTATCCTTCCAAATAGATTGTGAAACCTTGTCCAGGGAGCAAAATAGTCATTTACAAAAAAAATTCGCACATTTAACAAATTAAAAAGGATTTTTGATATATCGTGTTTTCGATTAGGGTTAACCAAACAGAATATTCATCATTATATTTGTCAATGAAAACTTAACTCAGAGGATTATTTGGATTTACAGAGCTATTTCAGGGGGTTATTTGGACTTTAAAAAAATTTAGGAGGTTATATGAATTTTTTACTAAAGTAAAATGTTATTTAACAAAAAATTTAAAAACAAATATTATTTTGAATTCTAACTCAACAATGAAACTGTGTAAGAGCACTCATACTGCTGAATTCCAACAAGATTCCGTGCTTTGCGGCACTACATTAATTTTTGTTTTCTCTTAAATATTTTTCCACGTATGACAAAAAGAGTAGAAAATTTAGTATTCAAGTAATACCCATCAAAGACTCAAAGTTGTCTTATACTGGGGAGGTTCTGAACTAAAGATCAAATAAATGATGAAATCTCTACATGTTTGGATGACCGGCACCTCAACATCCAGCAAATATTTATTTTGTCAAAAAAGTTCTAGAACATGTGGAATCTAAATTACTGAATTTACTCGTGTGCTTAATTTTATATTGGAAAATGAGATTTTTTGTCTGATTAAATTAAATTTTTCCGATTTGCATGTAAGAAGAATATTCAACTCATATGTCAATTAACTTGTCAAGAAATGGTTTAGTCATGTGTTTAATTTGACTAAACTAAATGTATCATTCATACCTTCTTCTGCTTTATCGACCTAACATTTTTTAAAGCAAACTTGGAGATGGGAAAAACTCAGAGCATGTTAGTTCCCAAAACTGGAATTATTACCACACGTATTGTTACGCCCCGAGAACATACCAATCACACAAAAACTGACAAGGATCGAATAAGGTAACAAGGCTACATGGAAGCGATAGCCAATAAAAAAAATGCGGAAGTATAAAGTATAAATAAGTCTGTAAATCAAAAACATTATTACAGACCTGAATACACAAACACTGTCCTGTGAGAGTCCAAGTCTAGTCCAATACAGCCATATGTGCAACACGCACGATTACTAATACATATACAAGAAAATAGGATTGCTGACAGCCTCGCACTCGCCAACTGAAAGATGGGACACTCCACGCACGAACCACGCCAGATAGATGCTCTAGCTCCACGCCAACCCAATCCCTGGTGAAAAAAATAACACACGAGGGGTGAGCTACAAGCTCAGTGAGTGGCAAGGATCCAAGCTCTATAATAATCATATGATATTAGTTCATCATCTTTGTTTTTCTTTCTAAGAAAAAAGAATATGGGATGAAACTCAACATATATAAATGTCACGTGAAGGCGCGATCTCACCTCACCCTAACCCTCGACCCGTAGGGGGGAATCTCTTAGAACTCTTGGAGAGGAACCAAACGGTTAACCATAATGAATATCATTATTAGATAACATAGTACCTTAAGTCTAATCGCAATGCCTCACACCATTCAGCAGATGTATTATACTTTGGGCATTCCCAATATAAATGTCACGCGACAACGTGACCCAAACTTACCCTAACCCTCACCTCTAGGGGGTGAAATGGGACTATTGAAATCAGAAGCCAACTCGCTAACTCCTTTAACCTTCCGGTAGCCCTCTCCCGGGTAGCCCTCTTCCTAGCAACCATCCATGGTAGGTCCGATGCCAAAACAGTGTTAAAATACACCTTGGGCATCCTACGATGTGGAGGCATAGTCCAGGATAGCTTCAACACCGGGTAGCTTCAACGCGGATACGAGGTAGGGGAGAAGCATTCAACGCTCGGAAACTTCGACGCACGACGATGCGGGAGGAAGCACTCCAACCTCGTCCCCATCTTCACCCCTAGGGTGACATGGGACTATTAGAAAGGAAATCAACCCGCTAACTCCCTTAACCTTCCGGTAGCCCTCTCCCGGGTAGCCCTCTTCCTGACGGCCTTCCAAGATAGGTACGAAGCCACAAGGGTATCGAAATACACATTGGGCCTCCTATGATGTAGGAGCCGAATCCAGGATAGCTCCAACGCCGGGTAGCTTCAACGCGGATACGAGGTAAGGGAGAAGCATTCCATGCTCACAATACGATCCTCAAGGATCAACTATAATCATCTAGCAAATAACAATGCTAATGAATTCTCTTGAATTGCTATACAGATGCATCACTCGGACGTGAGGAAAAACAGTTAAGTTCTCGCACTTAACAATACGATGGCAAGACCCTAAAGATGGGTCATCCACACGCCTATTACAGATAGACCAAACATACTATCATAGATATCGGTTAACGAATACAATAAATGAATTCTTCTGAATTCTTATATGAGAGCATCGCATGGATGCAGGGTAGATAACCTGCTACATTTGCATAGTAAAATAAAATATGATCCTAACCATGGATCGCACATATGTCTATCACAGTTATGCCTGACTAATTAAACACACACACAATTATTACAAGAGAAACTCTATCATAAAAGAGGTATATGGACCACATGTCCAAATAACCTGTGATTAAACCATATATATACACATATATGCACACTTTATACAATCCAACAAGAAGAATTCTGTCATAAAAGAGATATATGGACCACATGTCCAAATAACCTGTGATTAAACCATGTGCATTCACATATACACATATACGAGTTCAATTAATTGAATATACAAGCAAAAATACAGTTCACTCTAGGCTTCCAAACCTCTCACATAGAACTAATGAATAGAATGGAAGTCAAACAACACAAGTCATAGACTAGCCTGCATTCCACAAGACAGTAATAAATGAAGCATACGAATCAATTAGTGATCAATAGTGCTAAGTATGACTACGCATCGAGATAATATCACATATAAACTAAATATACAGGTTAACTAGCACAATATCGATTTAGTATAGCAATACTCTTTTAGAAATAAAGATTGAATATAGTTATAAGGCCCCAGGGATACGCGATGCATGACTACATGCATCGAGCGCTTCCCAAAAGGGGTGGATCGAACCACTCACTAGTACTTGGATCGCCTCGCGTCCGGTCTACGAGATCTGCAAGAACAACCAATGATGCTCCATTAAATATAAATCATCTCGACACATATACAAGCCTTTTTCATGAAAACATCAACTCCTGGTATTGCCCACACCATGCATAATAACTCTTTGACACATATTTATACAAGATTAGACCATCTACTACAACCAGCCCCAAACATTAGTCTCCACAGCACAAAATACACATCCAAAAATACTGAAATAAATCACACACATTCTATGATATGTTAGGATCATATTCCATGAAGACATAATAACTTGATAAGATCCCTAAATGCCCGAAATAAATTATTTTCCGAAACTGGTTAATTTCTGCGCGAATCCGGACAGACCATGAACATTAGGCTATATCTTTCAATACAGGTAACCAAATGACACCAAATTTGATATATAGCATCTAGACACATAGATGATCATATGAAATGAAGACACAAGCCTCAAAATATGCCTCCAAATACCTCAAACACAAGGATCTTAAAGAGACAGAAAATCTGCCTTACAACATAAAACCACCCCATTCATGCATTAATGCAACCATCTCATGTGCAGTAGCAATTACACATTACACTCTTCCAACAGCACCAAAATTCAATAATACACACTCATACAAGCATAAACACAAACACATACAAGGCACAAAGGGGAAGTGAATATACCTTGGGAAGAAGAGGAGATGGTGCACATAAGGAGTTCCACCACCATCACCACAAACAACCACCATCACACATGCCACATAGCACAGCCACAACCACCACCAAATCAGCCATCTCACATACACCCTTCATAGATGCATAAAACCAAACACATGGGGGGGGGGGCTGATTTAGAGAGGGAGAGAAACAACAACAACAACCAACAATAAACACAAGCTCACACACCTTTCTCTCTTCCACTTCTTCTTGTTGTTGCATAAACACAAGCACCTCATCTTCACCACCATCCCTAGCTGACCCAACACAAAGAGGGATCAAAGAGAGAGCTTGAAAGATAGAGATCAAGCAAACACAAGGCTCCTTCCCTTGATTTTCCTCTTCACCTTGATCTCCTTCAACTTCCTCTCCTCCTTTACACACACAAAGGGGGGAAAAGAGAGACCAAATAGAGGGAGAGAGAGCTCTATGAGAGGGTGAGAGAGGGCTGAAGTCGTAACATATAGAGGGGATTTAATGGGCAAGGTCGGACTGAATGTCCGAGCTGTCCTCGGACTAAAACCTCTGTACAGCCTTCACTTAAAAGGCCATAACTTCCTCAATACAGCTCGGAATTGCATGATTCCAGTGGCATTGGAAAGCTAAGAAGATTATCTACAGCTTTCATGTTTACACCCAGATCAAATAACCTCTTCAGCTATTTCGAAATCTAGGCTAAACATCATACAGGGCTGCTGCCTGGATTTCATATCCCCAGGGTATAATTGGAAAAACACCCATAACTTTTGATACATGAATCCAGTTGATCTAATTCCACTTTTGTATGAAAGCTAACTTAATACTGAACATCTCATGATAAAACTAGATTTTTACTACTTCATCTTGGTCATTAACAAAATTAAATCCAAATATCAATCGAAACTGCATAATTTCCAAAAGACCTCAAAATGCTACAAAAACTTCCATGTAAGCCCAAGTGAACACCAGAACCACAAATATGCAATTTGATTTGAAACTGAACGCCCGAACTATTAAAATAAATAAAACGCGATATTTGACCTTTAAAAGTGACACAGTCTTAACACGTATTGGATACATTCATGTATTGTTTAAATTTTGAAATGCATTATCTCTTCATTATTTTAAATACATGTCTAATAAAAATAAAAGGATTAGTATTACAATTTAGTGGTCTTTCGTGATCTTGATACGATGCTTTTGAGTCTTCAAATATGGAATATGGTTTATCTCTCCTCATCTTAGACATATTTTTTATATGCTTCTTAATTATGATACAGAATTGACAGGATATGTGCTCTAATTATAAGACGGAAAGAGGATTCAATTTAATTATTAATCACTGCAGATATAGAATCATCTACTCTTTGATCAAATTTAGATAAGGATATTAATAAGTAATAAATTTAATATTTAAAATTAAAATATTACATGTGCAATTTCTTTACATGGGTCAGTTTAACATATATGTGTCCATTTTTCAATTATTAATGTTATTTCGGTATGGATGTAACCAACTCTGTCCTTTTATTTTACACTGTTCCTATGCAAATAAATAAAGTTCAATTTCCTCGTCGATGTGGAGCCTGTTATTCATTTTAGTCATTTTCTCAATCATAGTCAGTGTTTTAAAACCCGTCCTGACCTGCACGTTGAATCCGTTAAACTTTTATCTATTTTAAATTTCAATTCAATTTATTTTTAAAACTCAATGATATAAAAACTAATAAAATTTAGTCAACCTATCGGTTAAACCGACAGTTTTTTGAACCGATTACGGGTTGATTAAATCGAAATATTCTTAAAATTATGATTAACTATTTGTCAAAATATGAAATTTAATTTAAAAAATTAAATTTTAATTAAATTTCATATACTAAATCATGTTATAATATTAAATAAAAGCTTTATATAAAGATTTTTTTTAATATTTCATATTTTTTATTTAGTAATGATAGTTAATATATTTATAATATTATAATTATGTCACGGTTCAAATCGGGTTGATCTGACGGTTGAACCAGTAACCCTTGACCCGTTCATTTTTTCGGTGCATCAAATGGTTTGATTTTTAAAATATTAGTTCTAATACATTTTAATTTAATATATATATATATATTCATGTTAATGAAATACAGATATTTTACAAAAAAAAAATTAAAAATAATCTACGTTTTCTATATTTTTTCATTAACCTAGTATAATATATACATACATGCATGTGTATATTAAATATTCACATAACCAATTAGAATGGGGGAATAACTGTATGAACGAATTAGTGTATGAACCCCACTGGATATGACACGTACCCTGAACATTGAATAGTCTTAATTTAATTTTTGTTTTTTAGCAAGATGTCTATGCAATCATATGAACATGATGCTTGACGTGTGCATGTCACCTAGTTTGCCCATTTTGTTCTTAGATAATTATTATCGTCGACTTAATTAAGTTTACCTCTCGTAAAAAAGGTCCTTGACTATGTTAAAGCTAATGATAAACAAAGTTTTACATCAACAAAACTTACAAATATGCTCACACAGGGTGGATCTCCCACTATATGCGTGAGATTTGCTCTTCGCAAGTCTTGACTCCTAAATTTATCATATGCATAGAGTTTATCAATTATTTTATCCCTTGATAACAGGTGGAAAAATATCCAGGATTTTTTATTTTTAAGTCCTCGTAAACTATAGGATTTAGTGATTGGTCCATCACTTCTTCGTATTTTGGTTTTATTCTCCAGATTTAAAATATGTATTCTTTTTTAGTCCTTGAGAGGGACCTATTTCTAAATTATTTGGTTTTCTTTTTAGTTCTGAAAGAGACTAAAAAAGAACATATCTTTAAATCTGAGGACTCAAAATAAAATATAAAAAAATGAGAGATTAATTATTAAATCCTATAATTTATGAGGACTTACAAATAAAAAACTAAAAAATCTATTCATAAATATTTCTATGCCTTATCAAAAAATCTATCTGAAAAATCTCTGGGACTCAACGGGATACATTACCTTGTGGGGATGCACATTGGCAAGGGCATCCTCAATCCATTTAAGTGGTGGGCTGATGTGTGTGGAGGCATGGGTCCCCCGCCTCCTATGGATTTTCTTATCTAAAAGTTAAATTTTTTTTTTTTAGATAAACGATAGACAACTGTTTAATTAATTAAGAGATCTCAAATAGGAAATACATAATGAAACTGATTAAGTAGGAGAGGATCCTAAATCAAACTAATACTTTAGTCTAGAAGTTAATCCTTGGGGGTGCGTTTTATCATTTTTTTCACATTTCTTCTTGTGGATCCTCTTGTCCCTGCTTTCTTTCCCTCCCCTGGTTGATTTTTAACACCATTCGGACCCTTGTAATTGTTCTATTAAGTTATAAAGCTATAACAGATTAATTGGTTGGGATAGGGATTTTCTTTAATTCATTTAACTGCCCCCACTCACTTTTGATTAATGTATGATCTCATTAATGATGAGTGGTTAATTGATTGAGATAATGATTTTCTTTAATTCAATTTACACACCTACAACATGCATGCATGTATATGTGAAACAATTTTCAACATATATTGTTTTCCATTTGACATGGTAAATAATTATTCACACATTGTTATATAGGCATCCGTTAAATTTCAATGAGATAGTGATTTGGAAAAGCAAAATAAAATGATAATTAATGTGTATTTTATTTAGTTTTTTTCATAATTTAGAAGGGTGCCCAATCATTTTTTTAATTTGATAATTACTATTTTAATAAAAAAAATATTTTTATCATCTATTTAATTTATACATATAATGGTAGTTTGGTAAGGGGGTAAAATTTTGATAACAAATTATCCATATTTAGGGGATAAAAAGTCTATTAATTATGTCATTTTTTACAATATTAAAATTAGGATTAAAAAGATTTGTTAAAAAGATATTAATTTTCACATCTATAACGTTTAGATGGAACAAATATCTTTATTTTTATTTTAAAATTGGATAATTATGATCATTTTATCCAGATTTTTTTTAATAACTAGCATGATAAAATTGTCTAACCATATATTCCCTTACATAGCCCCTTATCTCACAAGTTATTCCTTTACCAAACACAAACCAACTTATAGAAATGCATGAATTTCTCATTTAAATTAGTTTTCATCCTAATTAATTTAAATGTTAATTATGTTGACTTCAAATTCATCCTATGTAATAACAATATTTGATTTTATATTATATTTCTCCCTGATCCCCCCCTCCCCTCTCTCTCTTTCTCTCTCTAGCTCCCTCTTTCTGTACATAGTAAATAAGAAAAAAAATTCACTCTCTTTCTCATCTATTATGTAGAATACAAAATTAATATTATCATGCTTATAGATTATTATTTTAATACTTGTGAAAGGTGTAATTAACTATTTATATTGTTTACTTATTTGTATGCCCATTGTAATATTAGATTTTGATCATCTTTTGTGTTTAATTATAATTATAAAAATTAATCTTAATTATGAAAAATAGAAACTGATTGTCAATAAAGAAAAAATAAAAAGTTATAGTCAAATATCGCTCCCACTGATGTAAATTTCTGGTTTCGCCACTGCTTGTCTTAGCTTTAAGTTTGGCATTTAATGAATGGTGATTTGAGAGGGACTAGTTGGAAATCCTTTCCAAGGAGTTTTTTTTATATATATAAATAGAAATGTTTCTAGAGAAACATAAATTAAAAGTTTTATTTCAACTTTGAGTTAAAAAAATATATTTAAAAAAAAAACAAAATAAACTTTCTAATATTTGAGTTTTATTATGTTATTTTTATAAAATCATAATTGTCAGACGAATTTTCAAATGAACACTTAGAAAAAAAATGTGTATATGCATCTTGGTATACTTTCTTTATTATCATATTTTATAAAAACACATATTTAATTACATAATGTGTGCTACGTTTAAAAAAAAAGAAAAAATCCATAATAACCCCTGTCAAACTGCCCAAAATTCATATAACCACCTGACTCTTCCTGAAATCCATATAATTCCCTGAAAGCACCTATATAAATCCAAATATTCCCATAATTAATTTTCATTAGAAGATGAAAAATATTTTATGAATATTTTATTTGATTAATTAACCCTTGTTGAAAATACAATATATATATTTAAAAAATCCTACAATGTACTAAAAATGTAAAAAAAATATTTTATAAATGACTATTTTACTCATCCAAATAAAATTATATAATTCATTCATAGAGTTATATAAACTTCATTAAAAATCAGAGCTTATATGGATTTCAGGCAGGGTAAGGAAGTTTAAATCTCTGTGATAAAAACACAGAAATCCTCCGTGGGTGTCAGTAACAAAATGGGATATAAGCTATGCAAAAAAAATTATACATTTTTTCAATAGACTCTTATCAGTAACAGTCTATCGAAACTACATAACAATTTTTCATTTCATATATTATTCACCAACAACAATTTCATGAGATCTTGAATTCCAGGCGGCCACACAATCGGACGAGCGAAGTGTTCGAGCTTCAACAACCGCCTCTACAACTTCAGCGGAACCGGGAACCCAGATCCGACACTGAACACGACATACTTGGCCACCCTCCGACAGACGTGCCCACAGGGGACCCAGAATACGTTGGCCAACCTGGACCCGACCACCCCCGACGCCTTCGACAACAACTACTACTCCAACCTCCAGAACAACCAGGGCCTCCTCCAGTCGGACCAGGAGCTCTTCTCCACCAGCGGCGCCGCCACCGTGTCGACCGTCAACAGCTTCAGCAGCAGCCAGAGCAGCTTCTTCCAGAGCTTCGCGTCGGCCATGATTAATATGGGTGCGATCAGTCCGTTGACGGGGACGAGTGGGGAGGTTCGGTTGACTTGTTCCAAGATCAATGGAAGTTAGAAAAAGTGGAGATGGGGAGTTCTTGTTTCTTTATAAGTATACGCATGCATGCATGCGTGTAGGTGGGTTTAAGTCCACTTCAATAAGTGTGTTTGAGAAAAGTCGATCGAGATGGCAATATCAAATATATATTGATATCTGGATCTGTAATCCAAGTTATAATATCTGATGTTTGTATTTGAATTCGTGTATGACATATATTTAATATATGCTATAATTGAAACCAGAATGCATTAGGGGCTGTTTGGGTAGTGGAATTAGGGTGGAATAAGGGTGGAATAGATAAAATAGGTGTTTGGGTAGGCGGAATAAGAGGGTATAGCTATGCAGAATAAGGAGAATAAGCTGGTATTTGTATTCTAAGTCCACCCATGGAATTGTGTTATTCCTCTACTGGAATAAGGAATTAGGGGCCGTTTGGGTAGTGGAATTAGGGTGGAATAAGGGTGGAATAGGTAAAATAGGTGTTTGGGTAGGCGGAATAAGAGGGTATAGCTATGCAGAATAAGGAGAATAAGCTGGTATTTGTATTCTAAGTCCACCCATGGAATTGTGTTATTCCTCCACTGGAATAAGGAAACTCACCTATCAAATCACATATCATCACATCAAATCACCTGTCATTATCTCTTATACATCAATGGAGTCTACATGTCAAATCAACTTTTTACACCTTATTCACATCTTATTATTCATCAACCAAACACCCCAACATTTATTATTACGTTTCTCAATGAGAATAAAAGAAAACACAATCAAACACAAAATCTCTTATTCCATTGATAAAGTCAACAATTCCTGAAATATGTATAAACCTCATAATAGTTTATGCTTCTATCCAAACGGGCTCTTAGTCCCTGTTTGAACGAGTATAACCCCCCGGATAATTTTGGATAACCCCGGATAAGTATTTGGGGTATTTGTTTACCCCGGATAACTCCAGATAAATTATGCCAGAATAAACCTTGATAAAGTGGTATAGGGATTCCAATCAACCCCTAGAATAAAAGCTATGCTAGGCTATTCCGCCTAAAGAATATGTGGACCCACTGTCAAATCAACTGTTATCACCTCTTATAAATCACCTGTCAAATTAACAATCATTACTTTTTTACATTTTATAAATCATTATCCATACTTTATTCACATTTTACCCAAACAATAAAACATTTTACGTTTACCAATGAGAATAATTCAAAATACAACCAAACACAAAATCACTTTATCATTATTTATACTCATTTATGATTTGATAAATCTATACCCTAAAATAAAAACTATCCCCATTCTAAACGGAGGCTTAAAGTTTATTGACTACCTACAATAAAAAAAATTAAAAAAAAAAGGTAACCAACAATCTCATTAATTGAAAGTGCGTGGAGGACTGGGGGAAGCTGGAGACGGATGGGACAATCGGTGAGGGTGGTGGGCAGAGGATGTAGGAGGAGGTCAAAGAAGGGGAGGGGAGAGAGACAGAAAGAGAGGGAGAGAGAGACAGGGAAACAAGAAGAGATAGGCTGGGGAGTGGGGTGCAGTGGTCAGTCGATTGAGAGTCAACCCAATTCTTCCACCTCTATTTTTTTTATCCCCTCCCCTCCGGCCTCCCCCTCCCTCTTCCCGACCACCTCCGGTGATCTTTTTCATTTTCTTGATTTATTATGCATCTTAGGGGGTTAATAAAATGTAAAATGAAAATAATGATGATACACAAAAGGCAAAAAGACAAAAATGATTATAATAAAAAATAATATTAATTATAAACATAAACTATTTCATAGATATTCGCAGCAACCCCAAACCGGAGGTTAATTTGTTCCCTTTTTTATTTTTCAAAAAAAAAAAATGTTCCCTTTTTTATTCCGAAAAGACAGGGATCCCGAGCTCCAAAATTCAGAACCGCCATGTGCATTCCACCCCTGCATTTCCACTCCCCCTTCGTCACGGTTTCATTCAATCCCGGACGGTGAGCTCCGCCGCCTCCCCCGACGATGATCCCGGAGGCGTCCTCCGCTCCGGCCTCCGATGGTGCCGGAGATCCCCTCGCGTCTCCCCCGCCTCCGTCTGTTCCGATCTCAATTCGCCTCAGGCGGCTGCGTGTTTCGTGTGCAACATCTGTTTCCAGACGGCCCGGGACCCCATCGTGACCCCCTGTGGCCACCTCCACTGCCCTGCCTCTACAGGTGGCTCCACCAGCCCTCCGACACCGGCGAGTGCCCCATCTGCAATCTACGGCCGCGGCCGCATGATACCAGCGGCGAGGAAGGGTGCCGCTGAGGCCCTACGGGAGGCGCCGGAGGTTACCGGCGGGTTCCCGGAGTTTGCCGTTGGCGGTGGAGGATATGAGGACATTGGAGGAGAGATTGTCCGAATTCTGGCGGTCCCTGCAGATCCCCATTAATTCTGGGTTGGTGGTGCCGGCGGCGGAGTCAAATATCGATGCAGATGCCGAGGTGGGGTCGTCTAGTGTCTCCCGGGGTAGGAGAAGGGGTAATGGAGATGCGATCACGGAGGTATGTAAGGATAAGGTATGGTTGGTTCGCTTTTTACCCTTTATAAGTATTGATGTTAATGTCGTTCATGTTATTTTTATATGTGTCTGTTTCTATGGATTTATGTTGTGCAATTGCCATGGGGGAATCTTTCTTCCTTTTTTTATTTTTTTGCGCGTAAAGATAAACAATCTACCACAATTTTATTAAAAAAATATAGCAAGAAAACAAATAAAGAGGTTTAGCAGAAGAGCTATCTATTACACTCATGTGAGTGACCCCAGACCAAAAGTCCTATTCCTCGATTAGGATGTTCCCCCAACAAAATCCACTCTATTTTCCCTTGCACAATAAAGACCCCAATTCTTAATTAATCTTGTAGCCGCCTACCACATTCTTGTAAAATGGGCTAATGCCTTTAAAAACAACTTGGTTTCCGTGAATCATAATATGGAGCTCCGAGGACCATAATACAGTCGGTTTTCGTGGTGGTTATGTGGATGATGTGGAAGGAGTGGTGTCAATGCAGATTTAGAGCCAAAGAATCACATAAGCTTGAAATCTTGTGATTGATTAATCTCATTGTCCAACTAAACTTCCATGGCAAACCTTTGAAAGAGATCTTCACCCCTGCCATACAAAAACTTGTAGATAGTTGGGGCATTGCTATCCTCTCAATGGAGAATGTAACATCTAGTGTTTCTTGGTGACCTCTTGATCCGGGATGGACAAAGTCGAACTCCGACGGTTCGCTCTCAGCCGACAGGGTAGGTTATGGCGCCGCTTTGTGCAACGAAGAGGGGAAGATGCTTGTAGCCGCTGCGGTGCAAGACAAGTGCCTCAGTTCAATCAATGTGCTGGAGAGGAATCTTACAAGGGTTAAAGCTGGCTAGAGCTCTCAACATCCCTAAACTCCACATTGAGAGTGATTCCACTACTGCCATTGCCTGGGTACTAGGCAAGGGTTGCCTTCCATGGCAGGCACCCCGGGATCACTTTGCTATGATCCCCATTTTGGCTTCTTTTTTATTCCTAGAGAGCTTCTCATGTTCTTCGAGAGGGTAATCACACCTGGCGGCTTGGAGAGTCTCCCCGGGAAATACTGTCACAGGCCCCCATCAGGCATGGCAGGAATTGAAGGAGTTAATAGAACAAGATGCGACTGGAACTGTCCACCCTCGCGTGCGTTTGAAGTAATGAACGGTGTCCGCCTGAGGTTGTGTACTCCCTTTTGATGAAAATTCTTACTTCAGGCAGGCTCTGCTCAGTGAATAGTTCCAGCCCTTCGGCTCTTTGATGTATATACTTTTCGGTAATTGTATTTATGTTAGTTCTATAGCTACTCAACTATAGCTATGAAAATTCTTTCTTACCCACCACAAAAAAAAAAAACTACTTGGTTTCGGGTTAGCCAAATAGCCAATGCTCTGGTCGAATGAAGGATGGAGATCATTGCTTTTTTACATCTGTGTTCTATCACCCCTCTGCCCAAGCCTTTTTCCACCTCCCACATCTCATCCTACAAACAGTAGTTGACATTCAAGACAGTCGTCCCCAAGGTTATACACATGGACCTAACCATACTACAATGATAAAAAAGATACGTGATTGACTCAGGCTCCCTCTTACATAAGGGCCACGCTGTAAGGTTATACACATGGGCCTAACCATACTACAATGATAAAAAAAGATACGCAACTGACTCAAGCTCCCTCTTACATAAGGGCCACGCTGTAATACCCCTGGAATCTGTTTCGCTCTACACACTTTGTGAGGATCCTCTCCTGTTACATCAATCACTAGAAAGCTTGTAACTTGACAGGCACTTTTATATTGCCAAATTTCATTGGATTTAGAGTACAGTGTTCAGGTTAAGAAGACAATCTTGAGCTATTTTTAAATATCTATAAAATCGATATATAGAATGGGCCCCCAAATCAATATATCAATTCATCGATAGAATTACCAACGGGGCAAAATGGTGAAAAATGAATGAAAATGAAAGCAATTCCAAAAAATCAGAAAAATCATGGGGAAAATGTCAATTAAATTACGAAAAATGAAGAAAATGTAGAATTTATTGATGAATTCTTAATCGTGATGATGTCATGGTGACATCTTGCAAAAACTGGCAAATCGTGGAAATGAACCAATAAATGGTCTGGTTTTCGTGATTTACCCCACCTGAACCAAAATATCGATCAATATAACAATATATTGATCAATATTTAAAACATGGGTCTTGAGTTTTGAGTCTTGAGAGTGGCGATTTTGCCTTAAAGAATGCCAAGGTTAGATATGTCCAGTCTAGTCACTCCCCTCCTATGTGGGGTTGCCCATTCAGTGCTCACCTTTTCTAGAATAATTGGGCCATTATATAGTTTAGCATTTATACCCATCCTTCTTTTATTCACCAATCCAAACTATGTTGTGTTCTTGTCTAACCACTGAACTAGAGGTCATTTTTTCATCAATTGGAAATAGTTTCCGTCAGAGAAAGTATCCACTCTGATATATGCTTGTTGATTGAGAAAAATTTTATTGGTAATAGGGACATTGTTCTGTATACTGTACCCTCCAATGGATGAATGAAGTCATAAGGCTGGATTTTTTTATAAAAAAAAAAACAATAAGGCTGGAATTAGCATATGCCAAGTAATATTTTTCATGGGAAACTCATCAGTCTATAGCTTCTTTAACCGTGTGGTCAATCATGATTTATTCTCTCCATCCTTTTATGTCGGTGATGTAGTTGTCTAGGTAGCCATGCGAGCCTTGGCAATGTCCATGCGCCTAATTGCCTAGCCATGCCTAATTTGTGCTTAATTATACATGTTTTTTGTAAGATACAATCTTGGGAAGGGGGACAAACCTACTATGGAGCTACTACTACTACTACAGGACGTTGTATCCTCTATCTGTTGTTGATCGGACACCAAAAAACTGAGAAAATTAATATTGTGATGGAAATAATAACATTTGATAATTAAATTTGTTTGATGACATAATTTTTTACAAAAGGAGCACTTATATTATCAAAATAATGCCCTCGAACAAGAGGAGATGAGCATTCTCCTTACAAAAGAAAAGGAATGAAAAGCAAAGAAAATAAAAGAAAAGAGGTCATCTAACCAGATGACCCCTACATTGCGCAATGCTACCTCAAACCATATGCTCTTCATAATTGTACACGACAATTTGATCAATTATTTGAATAGATATTTTGACTTTCTTTGTCATGAATTAATGAATAATATTTTAAAAAATTAGCTTTCTTGTTTAAAATTTAGTTAGATATTTATATTTTTATTATTTTAGATATTCATTTTTTTTCAATCTCAGTCATTCATAATAAATGGACCAAGTACATTAAACGCCCCCCCAATTTATTATGCCTAGACAGACAGGCGATGCCTCGGCATGTATACAGGACCAGACAGCCACCTAATGAAAGGTTGGTTAGGCAGACAGGCACCTAGGCCCATACAGGCCGCCTAGGCGATCCCCAGAAACTAAACTATGGTCTATGGTACCTATCTTTCTCTGTCCTTGAACTCAGTTCTTCCAATGCGTTGGGAATAAAACCTTGATTCTTTATATCTTTCATTTGCTTACATTCTCACATTGCTGGTAGTTAGACACTTAGAATAGAGTAGATATAGGTATTAAATCTAAAGACATTCAAGATCCATAAGCCACTAATGTACTGCATATGTGATTATATAACAATGGAGAAAAGGTAATTGTTTTTTTTTTTATGGTAGAAAAGGAAATTGTTATTGAAAGACTTAATTTTGATTTCTATTATTAAGGTCTTTTACGATATTGAACTATAGCCGACCTATGTATATTGATCCCTAGTTCTTAGCAACTGTTGAAGTGGTTGTTAACATGCATTCAGATTGCATTGGTACATTTGAGATTCTGGCATACTTGTCAGCCTAACACTGAAAGAACACTATTCAAAAGTTGAATCAGCCTGTATTGTGCTTTCTCATTTATTCAACAAGTGTGTTCATGTATTCATACAGTAACCTTCATATCTTCTTTCCACCCATCATATTCAAGTTGTCATGCTTCATCTGAATGTTCAACATGGTCTTTTTGGACCTATGGGAACCATATCATGATGTAATCCAAAAGGCTGTTATTTGAATCAAAACAATGAAAATGTGAAAAGAGATGATAGACTGACTTCATTTTGAAATTTTTGCTTCATGTGAAAAAGTCCCAATTAATATAAAGGTGAGTTATTGACATTGGCTGCCACATTTAGAAAACAACAGTAGAGGAAAATTTTAATGTCAGTAGATAAGAAGACCTAAAAACTAGTGGGCTTGAATTCTAATGATGATGTTAATGCGATTTGCTACCTATCAAAGGTAAATATATGCCCTTAGCATGAACATTTTTTAATGGCTGAAATCTTTATTATAATTTTGGCTTTTCATAATACAATTTTGTCTAAATTTGAACGAAAATTTGTTTACCTCTCTCGAATTATGCATTTTTCTTTGCCTTAATCATTTGAACTTCTTTACAGAGTAACAGGCTCTAGACCCCAGTAATTGCAAATCCACATCTGAAACCACAGATTGCTTGCGATTTAGAACAAACTCCAGATCTGGGTATTGCAACTTCACTTCTGAATGATCTAGTGATGTAAATATTAACACTTCTCTGATGTTCATTGGAGTGAGTCGTGATTCAAGGGATTTATTATACTGGCTGTCTGGCATGGATCCTGCCATTTTTACATGGCTGTCTGCATCAAACTAAATCAGGAGCCTCCAGTATTTTGAATGACATTTTTATTATCATGGTCACCAACCTCTATACTTTAATAGCACATCTTAAACTATTGCTTATCTGAACCATCATTTCTCTTAAATATTCGGGATATGAATTTATGGGTCTTGGATAATCTTTGCTTAAATCGGCCTTTTGATTTATTGCATGAGTGGAATATTGAGTTTTGTTTAAAAGTCAGTTTTTGAAGATGCATAATGTTATTGCAATAATTATAGGTTCATTCCTTGCCTTTTTTTTGTTTGTTATAGCTTGTTAATTTAGATATATGCAATCTCTTTTTGTTTGTTATATATCCTTGTAGCTACATCATGCACAATTGAACTAGTTTAAATTTGGCTGTCATTATAACTATATTTTTGGTTCATTAGAGGTGGCATCTGTTATAAATTGGTCTACCTGATCATCAAAATCGTCTGAATTGCCAATAAACCATATATATTGCCACAAAATTCTAAGTTTTGATATGTTCCTATATAAGTATATGTCTAATAATTCCTCCAACTCAGTTGCTTGCAATAATGTTGAAATTACTCTATTCCGATCATTTGGAATGGTTGAGACATGTGATATTGCCATGCAGGATATCTCTCATATCTGGAAATAGCTGTATCCATCCGTTCTATTTAATGTTCCACCAAACGCTAGATAGCAAGCTATGCCACATAGCAGGATGCCATTCCTCTTTAATGTGCTGCTGTTTTGGTGCCGCAAAAAGGCCCCTTGGACCTGGAAAAGGAGACCTAGGCTATTGTTTTTTGCCAAGCTCTGATGACCAAATTGATGAACAGGTAGGCAATTTTATATGGAATCCCACATTTTGTAGTGTGGTGGATGCATATTAATGTTAACAAAAATAAAACCATCAAATTCACGTACATGTAATATAGAGTGCTAAGTTTGTCTAGGAATTTTTCATCTTTTTATGTGCTGTTGTGACAAGCAATCTGAAGTGCTTCTAAAGGTTTTATGTTGGTTGGACACTTGAATTATCCGTTGAATAAATATTATTAGGTAGAATTGTTCTTCATGATCATGAAGGATACAGGTACAAAGATTTTGTAGCTCACAAAGGATTTAGTAGAAAGATAATGTAGCAAGTTCTACAAAAAATGTTAGAATGAGGAATGTTCATTCTTATGTGTACTCAGTTCTCACATATTTTTATTTTTAAAAATATATATGCTTTGTGTGATAAGGAATGTAAAGATATATATTCCAATAAATTGTATGGATTCATTTATAAAAAATATGAAAAATTGCATGGAGATGGGACTGCATGTGAGATTGAAAATAAAATTGTGTAACACGTTAGCAAAACAGTCTTAAAACGAAATAGGTGTACTAATTTGATAAATCTGTTCTGTCGAATGGTGAAGACCGAGGCCAGAGTTGGACTCTATGTCCTTAAGATTTTGTTCGCCCCACATTGGTGCTCACGGGTTCTGGCGATAGTCTTCCAGGATATAACTGTCAGATTGTCTTTTGGTAGCAGTACTTCAAACCAAAGAATCAGAGAATCAGCGAATCTTCTGTGTTTTTGGAACTCTCTCTAACTTTAATGCAATGGAGACTCGAATGCAAACTCTTAGGATTTGAATGCCTATTGCAGTGAATGAATTGAATACTAAAAAATGCAGAGAATGGGTGGTATTTATATAGGAAAAATTGGTTGAAGAGGCTCTTGTAGGAGTCTCTTCCTCTGTTCAGTTTTTTTTTTAAACGGTCTCAAGCACCCACTGATTCAAATAATCAACGGTCCAATCATAACCGTCGATCTGACGGCCCACATTGCATCTGCGGATCCATTTAGTCAACGGTCTGGATTTAATTTGATCATCTCATATCACATTTGTCGATCGACGGCCCGGATTTCATTTGATCAGAATGATCTCCACTGTCCGATCAGACAAAAGGTTCAAAAAGAAAAGGCTCCAGCTCCTAGCAACGATGCGTACGTGCGCCCTAAAACGCCCTCACGCGCGCCGGGCGTGGTGGTGCTATGCACCACCCTGCTTGGAAAGGTCCACAATAGGGTATCCACCAAAACCAATTCACTAGAGTACAAGGAGTCCATCTTATAAATCATCAATAATTTTTGTTTTTAACCGATGTGGGACTAAAGCTTTTTCTTCCCCAACCACCAACCACTTTCATCATGTTATTGGGAGAACTTTTGATTCAATTTTCTTATTCACTCAAAATGAATTTTGAGAATGTAATTATACTGCATTCATGTTCTTAACGAGAGGAATGTAATCCAATGAGTTTCCACTAAAATTAATTAGTGTAACCCAAACTCATTTTAACCCAAAACCCATATTTTTCTAACATGCCCGGATTCTAATAAGAACAGAGATAAAGGATGATTATGTTAGTTATTAGTTGCACAAATATGTATGTTAATGTTCAATGTTCATCCTTATTTTCATAGGACGTTGTTACTATAATCATGCGCAATCACACTTGTAGACTCATTTCACTAATTGGACATGTTTTGTTAATTGAAATATGTTAATTTTTTGTTTTTTCTTAACTAGGTTGTTACCTTATTTCATTGGAGATGCATATTTTGTTACTTAAAACATATTTAAAAATAAACTATGTAGAGATTGAATCCAGGACTATTATTAATATTAGTCATTTCTATAAGATTTGCCCCCATTGTCTCTATTTGGTAGTATTTAGAAGTGGTCTTTCAGCTGTTTATCATGATATAAATTTTTTTTTTAAATTACATTAATATATTTTAGCATATGTTTTACCTTTTATAATATGTATTTTTTTGAACAAGTGTATCTTAAAAAAACAGGGGAATGCAAGCAGGATTATACACATAATTGGACGTATCATTTTATTTTCATATAACACTTAGAGGCTATTTAAATATGATGTTATTAAACATATACAAAAAACATATCAAACACAAATTTCCTGTTTAATGAGTCATTTTTTCAATGTAACTCAACGATTAAAAAGATACAAATACAACCCATTTCAATCATTATAGTCCAAAAAATGCGCATCAACAACTACTTAAGCATGAAATTTACCTATGCCCTTCTAGTTTAGAAGAGTGATAGTATTCCTTCGGGGTCTGTTTGGATGGGAAAATAAAGCGTGGAATAAGGGTAAAAAAGTTGTTTGAATGGGTGATATAAACGAGTATAGCTAGAATTATGTAAGAATAAACTAGTATATGCATTACAAGTTCATCAGATGAAATAATAGTATTCTTTCGCTGATTTAAGGGCTCACCTATCAAATTATGTCACCACATTAAATCATATATCATCACCTCATATACATTAATGGAGTCACATGTCAAATCATTTTTTACATCTTATTCACATTTTATTTTTCATCAATCAAACAATTCAAGATTTATTATTACGTATCAAACAGAAAATTACTTATTCAATAGATAAAATTATTTATTTTTAAAATAAAAATAAATTTCAATATAGTTTAGGTCTCAAATCAAATTTATATCATGGATTCATCTCATAAAAATTAATTGTAACAATCGATTTAATACTATCTTATTAGTTTTGCCGGTCACACCCCTTTATTTTCACTGATTTAAAATTGTTGTATGGAAAACAAATAAATAAAAATAAAAGTGTTGCATATGGGTGATCCCACTATAATTACTGCAATTATTTGTTGAAGTCACCCCGAACAGCATGGTCTTTGTTTATCATCATTGATAAAGGAACAATGATATATGTCTGTTGGGCTGACTCTCATTTCCTTTTTCTTTTCTTTTCTTTTTTTTCCCATCTAAAGATGGCCTGGTCGGCCTCCTGTCCCTTCGCATGCTATCTCCAACATTTAGAACACACACACCCCCAAAAAAATAAAATTAAAACTAAAAAAAATAAAGTCCCACCACCATTTTCTTTATATCTATCTGACAACATTTAATGGCGTCAAAGAAGCAATAATAATAATAAAACACTATAATAATATTGAAGAGACAGAGAAAGTCATGAAACTGTAAAAATGAACCCAAAAGATTTGGGAGGTGTGTGGGAGGTATCTTATGATGATATACTGACCATCTGTCTCTCTGACATGGCCATTCTTTTCTTTTCTTTGTTTTCTTGTTTTTTTTTTCTTTTTTAATCACAGGACATGATTGCTCGGAAGCAGAGATATGATTGACCACACGAGAGGCGTATATCTAAAGATATCTTTGAATATTTTTTATAAAAAACTACAATTAATGTTTTTTTTTCCCGGTCAAAGCCTAGTTACCTGGTTCATCAGCCCTAGAAACACAGCTTTTTAAGTTGAGTTTTTATTTTTTCTGGTGAATTTTATTTTTACAGATACACGTGGTAAGATGTGAAGAATATGTGCGGGTGAGAAGCTGAATATATACATTGAGGAGTGATTAGGTGCGGGTCGTACTGCGTTGATCACGGGCTGTCGATTACGGGTCCATCGCATCAGACGGTCGGGGACGATTCAAATCGACCGTTGGATGCGATGGATCCGCGATCGGACGACGCACGTCGGATCCACACGACCGCACTAATCACACGCTATCACTCGACTATATATATTCATATATATTAATTAGAATTGTTTTAAATGTTTTTTATTATTATTTGGGACAGTTCTTCATGCAATGCATGAATATAAAAAAGCAGAGTAGGATTAACACGAGTTTGTTTTGATGCGGATTCACACTCTTTTTGAGCTTTTCTATATGGTGACATGGTATTTACTGTGCCATTGCAGTAAGTCTTTGTATGATCGGATGAATTGATCAATACATATCCAGAAACAAGTTTGGACGTCATTTAAAAAAAATTTGTGTAGTGTTTCAAACTCCTTTTCACAAGTCACAGTATTAGTTTTTTTTTAAAATGAAAAATAATTTCTACTTATAAATATCAGTTTTTCATAAATATCAGTTTCTCATGGTATTTACTGACCGCCACTCGAGGTAGACACTAATTGCATAAAAATTGAATCATGTCATCAAATACTTAGATATTATACTGCATCAGAGAGGTTCAACTACATGTCTTCAGTTAACTCAAACGTTAGACAAAAAAAAATTATAACGGAGAATTCATTCACGTGTCAAATTCCATCACATACCTTTTTAAAAAGAACAAGCGAGGATAACTTGAAAGAAAAAAAACAAAGAATTCAACAAACAAGTTAAACATTTTCTTCTTTATTGTGGCCAAAAAGTCCTTAGGAAAAAAACCCATGAATCATCATATAAAAATGATTAGGCATGCTGGGGGGAAATCATGGGAATTGCCAAAAGTCAAGAGTTCGAGTAACTGCATAGAGGGTGGGTTTGAAAACAAAGTTAAAAAAATAGTTTTTAGTTTTACATAATTTTTAAAAATATAACCATGAGGATTATTTTTAATTGATCAAGTAATTACATTTGTTATTAATAAAAGAAGTCGTTTTTGTTTAAATAAACACAGTTTTCAAAATATTTTTTTTTTTTATAATCATAAATGCAGCTTTTTAATTAAATAGGTTTTGATTTTTCAAGACACTAAAAACAACCCAATTTGAATTCCTAAATGGAACCTTAATGTTTGAGCTATACAAATTATTAATGATAAGATACATATGAATGTCACAAATCATTATCAACACGAGATTTGAGGCATCGAGTTTGAAATTTTAGAAATTCATTGAGGACTTTTCGTTTTCTTGGTTACCTTTTGATAGTCTCTCATTTTCAATACATGTTCTACATGATTTTCATTTCTTTCATGTACTGTTTTTTCACGTTTTTCTCTCGTTTCCTTTGGATGTTTTTTTTCAAAAAAAATAAAATAAGTGTATTGGTCATAAAAGGTGAACTTTATGATTTAAAAACTTAAAAGAGACCTTTCTTTCTTTATTTATGCTATACCAATTAAAAAATATTTCCATATGTAATTCAATGAGATGAGTATGTAAAACAATGATACTTGTGCGATAGAGATGAATAGAGCTAATTTAATAATCACTTTTTTATTTCATTCAATGGTATCTTGATCAAGCAAATAGTTTCAACCTAAATATAAATTGTATTGGATAATTTTAAAAGTATGGATCATGAAAACAAATTTTAAATATATTGATTTTTTTTATTTTTTGTATTTTTTTTTATACCGGAAGGACCTCTGTACCTGACTTTACGGTCGAGCTGGGAATACTACCTCCGTCTGTTTGTTCTAGTCCTGCAAAAAATTGTTTCGAATAATCAACAACAAACAGATAGACAAGTTAGCGCTAAGCTCTGAACCGTTGTGCGATAACCACTCGAGAATAATTTTTTGAGTTCTCGTAAAACATTTTATTTATATTATTTTTATGTGGTTTCATCAGAATGAATCGGTAATATGTTAAATTCTTCTCATTTATATTAAGATATCTATTAACAAAAGGACAATATCTTTCCAAAAGATCCCAAAATAATTTTTCTCGAATAAAAAAAAACATGGATTTGAGTACCCACTGTCAATTATATAGCATCAGAGAACGAAAAATAAAAATTTGAAGACCATGGTCCGACTCCAACCAAACGTTAAAAAGAAACAGCAATGTTGGGATTATATCTTAATTTGGTGTATTACATCGGATAACTATAATGAAACTATATTATGTTTGACACCTAATGAATTAAATATTATTTAAGATTTGATCTTAATTAATATTTAAAGTGAATCTCCTAAAATAGAAAATAATATTTGTTTGTTAATTAGGAGAGTAAATATCTATTAATTAATGGAAACAAATATTTATTTGTAAATTAAGAGATTACTTAATGATGAAGTTATTTATTTCTATAAATATCTTCTAGGGTTTGATGGCAAGACTAGACAATGTATACAATGTAGAGATTCTAAAGAAAGGTTGAGAGGTTCTAAGAGAGGATAACTCCATTAGAGAGTTTGTGAGTCTCTTAATGTATTTTAACTATCAAAGTGAATTCTCTAATTTTACTCCGTAGATGAAGACCTAGACCGAACCACGTATATCTTGTCTTCTTCGTGTGATATGATGTTTCATTTTTATGTTCGATCTCGTATTTATTGTTTGGTTCCGCGATGGCCTTCCCAACAAACACGTCTTCATTTTCAGATTGAGCATAATATCGCAAATGATTTTGTTAACTTATAACAACTTTTAGTAAATGATATTTATCTCTTACAAATTAAAAAAATTTAGTTTTTCATTTGTATTTAATAAAAATATGAAATTAAAAAAAAACAAATTTTTTTTATTTAAAGTTCAAAGCAATATTTCAAAAATCAAACCATTAATTGAGCCAGAAAAATGAATGAGACAAGAGTTACTAATTCAATTGTCCGATTAACCAGATTTAAACTGTAACATTATCATGACATAATAACAAAAAATGAAAGACACAAATGATAGAATGAGAATTTTAACAAATTAAAATAGTGATTTAAATACCTACACCAAAAAAATTGATGATCCACCTAGGGGCGGATCCAGAACACTTTTTTAAGGTGGGTTGAACTAACAAGAGAGATCTTTTGGGGGCGCTATTACATTCAATTTTTTTATAGTCCAAAATATAATCATATATATTTCGTTTGAAATCAAATGAAGCATATATCTTGTTAAATGATAAATATACCTCTTTAAATATTTTATTACATTTATTAAAAATTATTTCATTTAATTCAAAATTGAATGATATACACTTTTTAACAAAATATATACATAATTATATAATGTTTACTTTTTAAATAAATAAAAATATGTGTGGTTTAAGTTTTGGTTGTTAAATATGACTAAATCTAATATTTTTCTTTTTGGGGTAAATTTAAATTTATAAAGCAATGATATTTGAGGTTTTTTTAACAAAAATCTGGGCTGAATTGGTATTTAAAAGTTTTTTAAACGAAATCTAAACGGACTTTATTGAAGCTTTTATAACAAAGTTATACCGAGCTGATATTTTATAAATTTTCTAACAAAATTATAGTCTGGTCTAACCAACTTTCTCCACTATTGAATTTGATGAATATTTAAAACAACAAAATCTTTAAAATGAAGATCATATTAGTGTTTAGGGTCTTCAAAAACCTAAAATATTCTACATAGCACATTAAACACTTGTACTAAATAAAATTATAAAAAAAATCATTCCCACGTTTTCCTACCTCCCAATGGAGCCGTCTAATTCTTGTCAACAGATATAAATAATAATTAAAATAATAATAATAATAAGAAGAAGAAAAGCAAAACCACTTGTGACAATGAGGTTAAAAGTCGAAGAACCGCCAGAGCACCAGACGCCACGGCATCAACCCCATCAAGAACAACTGTTCAACAGTCACGTGGCACGAATTCCGAGGCAGGAACCCGAATCCGGATCCGACGAGGACGACGTACGGTCCGGATCCTCCCAAAATCCACACTAGTCTCCATCGTATCCCACCAGCCGTCGATCGCGTACGACTCCTCAAGATCTTCTCCAAATGACCATATAGCCCCTACCGTGCCCTCCCCCCTACTTCAATGATGACATCTTAGATGCATAGGAGATATTAAAAAAAAAAAATTCAATCAACACGTAATAATAATATTTAAAAAAATCGTGGGTCAGAGAGGGAACAGAGTGACCGTACTAATGATTGCTTCTGCAATATTTGTCCCCTTCTTTACCGACAGCTGTCCCCCAAAATGAGTCCGCATTAGTCAGGGGCCTTTTTTAAAATTCACGTTGTGAATTGACCTAATTGTAAGAGTGACCTGTGTGAGATTTATATAAAGATCCTGCAAAGTGACGTGAATCCGTCCAAACTCCCTCAGATGCTGCTATTTTCTCCTTAGGAGAGGTCACGTGGAAATGGAGAGACAGGATTCGTCAGCGCCAGTCCTTATTGATTTTTAGTCGGTCAAAGTGAGGTCGAATTATTGCATTGGGTGGCGACATCGGTTTTTTAGATATAGATTAATATGTTACTGAATTAAATTATTGTGTTTCTTTGTATTTTATTTAATTTTTTAAAATACAGTTTTTTTTAATATAAACCGTAAGCGTAAGCCTCAATGTATTAAAAATGAAGCCCATACAAATACATACAAAGATAAAAAGAGAGTAAAATGCATAATATAAGGAACTTTAGTATAAGAATGATCTATCTTTTTAAAAGTACAGTATTGAATTTTTTTTTGTTAATTTAGAAAATGAGAATAAGATTTGGACATGAATTTTTTTAAGACAATTAAAATGATTTAATATACAAGTCTTTTAATTGATAAGACTAGTAAAATACACCCAGAAATTATTAATACTAATTTACTCCTATATTATTTGGATATGAAATTGGTGTGTGTATAAGTAAAAAAGCAATTATTTTGAGTTTATATATTATATTCCAATTAACAGGGGGTTAAAATATGGTCTTATGTGTTATATATTGTGGAACGTGATAATATGGTCTTTCGTGTATTGGTTTTTTTGCTCTTAATGAGAGCTTGAGGGTTCTGGTGTGCTCTGTGGATGTAAGCAAGATTTATCGAATCAAGTAATTCTTTGTGTCTTTTCTTATATTTGTTTGTTTATTTATTTGATTGATTGTATCACAAGATTCAAAATTCGTAATATTATGTAGTTCTTTGTGTCTTTCTTTCTATTTGTTTCTTTATTTATTTTATTGATTACATTTCAAGATTCAAAATTCGTAACATTAATGTCCATACAATGTTAATAAACTTCACAATTTTTTTAAGGCAGTCACAAATTTTTTTGTTTACTCAGATAATAAATATTTCAAAAATATATTTATTTAATGGTTCAAATATTTATGATATCAATGTGAAAAAACTTGATATTATCCCTAATCAACAAAGGTTTACGTTTCACGGACACCTCCTCCTTTGTGTATAGGGGCTGTCAATTTGTTATTCCAAAGCCTCACCTTCCATATAAAGGATTAAAACAACCACTTCAAATCGGAAAAGTGTGTCCCCAAAAAAATCTGCCACATACACGGATACACACACGGATACACCATAGCTAGATTACATCTATCACATTATATAAAAATAAATAATAAAAAAACAAAATAAACGAAGAGATTGTTAACACTATCCAATGCAAATGCATAATAGTGTCCACTGTCCTACCACCCCCTCAAAAGTACCAAAAATAAATAATAAAAAAAATCATAGGACCTCATGCGGCTCCCATGTCCCCCCTCTCCCTCAAAAAAAATCATCAATTCAAAAATAAAAAATTAAAAAGCACCAACGTGACCCCCCTAATAATTGAGCATGATCGATCCCCTCCCCAAAACCATGACACGTAGGACCCACTCAACCGGCTACACCCGGTCACCTACTATCTTTTTTTTCGTACCAAAAATGGGGTCCACATAGGCGTGCATCTCTCTCGTTTGACTCTCATAAAGAGACCCCAAAAAAAATAAAAAGCGAGAAACACCACCATTAACCGCACCCCTTTTTACACGGCGTGCCCTTCCCCACCCCTCGGGCCCATTGAGGGCAGTATCGTCTTTTCAAAATTCCAAGTCAGTCAAAAAAAAAATTTCTTTTATCGAATGACGTCCGGGGTTGACAGTGACACTGTTTAAATGACGGGATGACTCGGAGTCGCCGAGTTTTTGAAAGTTTCATAAATACGGACGGTTGAGATGACGATCTGGTAATTAATGATGAGATCATCGCCAATCCGACGGTCGTGATTGTTGCATCTCCACATTGGTGTACGAGGGCCGGGGGTCCATTGAACACTGGCATGGCATTATTGTAATATTATATTATATGTGTCATTTTAAGTGCTTTTGATGATGCATTTCATGATTTTAATAATTTATTTGGTATTGTTGTTTTTTGTTCGGTAAAATATTCGATATTATTGTTGGTCTTATTTTCTGCAATATGATTTTCTAACATGGTTTGTTCTAAATTACTAAAAATCGTGATATTTGACTTTTTAAAATCTCATCCCAAATTGATAACATGTTTTGTTGATTCAGTTAAATTTATTGATTTTAGATAACATATTTTTTAAATTATTAAACATCTTTTCATAGCTACTGATGGAAGATATTATATATCTATTAATTATTATTTTTTTAATATCTCTATTATGTTTATTTTATTTCTTTAATTTTATTTTGATATTATTTTATTATTATTTTATAGTATAAAATGAAAACACACACACATGATTGATTAATCTAGTCTATTAATCCTTCTTCAATTGCCTGACTAGCACTTAGTGCTTTGTACAATATTAATTTAAAAGTGATCAATTATAAATCCCGACTCCCTTATGGAAGGTGTATAATACAAAATTAAAATATATTTTTTTAGAATTATGAGATATGTAAAATCCTATAAATTACGACAACTAAAAATGTTTGTTCATATTTTACAAATAAAATATAACATTAAAATTTTCAAATTTAGGGAAGTGAGATTGAATTTATAAATTTTATGATAATAATTTAGGGTTAATAAAAATATTAAAGCATGCATTGGATGTGGAACTAATTGCTTTTTTGTGGTTATGATTTCATAAACATAAGAAATGAGTGGCAGTGATTAATAAAACTCTTACATAATTTATCTAAGATCCGGTTTGGACATGGATTTGGGAACCTTTTTTCTTTACATAAAGCTAAGTTTTTCAAACAAAAAATAGTTGCAACCTAATTAATTAAAAACTACAGTCACATTTTTACAAAAAAATATATTTAAAAGCTAACTTTTCCATAACATGTGAAGAAGCAACTTTTTGCAAACTCAAATTTAAAGTTTTAAACCCAGTTTAGTAGCTCATAAATGCTCTGATTTCTTAGTTTGCTCTTGGCACTACCCCCTCTTCTTGGTTCATTGTGCAAGTAGCGTATATAACTGGTTCTTTCCATTAATCATTAATCATGTGCTATGTTGAAGATCTTGGTGATCTTTCGCATAAATATAATTAATAAGAGCATGTATAGATTTTATATGTAAATCTCAATCAAATAGTTATATCCATTGAAAATGGTTTTTGATCATCGCCTATGTGTCAATCCTTAGATTTTTTAAATCTTCAGTAATGAGGATTTGGATCAACTTTAATTTGTTGTTGAATATCTCTTCATGATTAATGTTTAGATAACTGTATATATTTTTAAATTTATTTTATTAGAAAATCAGGTGACTAGATCTAAAGAGATCATCACATAAAGATTTGAAACTTTCCCATGATGATCTCTTTCCTTGTGATCTCATAATTAATTGTTCTGGCTGACCATTAGTAAATCTCTTTATAGGTTTTTTTATGTCTTCCTAATTGTTTTCTCATCTATAAAGTAAGCTAAGGAGTAGATCCTCTATCCTGATACCCATATAAAACTGATTTTATTTATGTCATATTTGTAGCAAACATATACTTATTTGGTAAATGAGTTAATAAATCTTATAATCAATAGATAAATTATACTAGGAATATTTAATATACTTTAATTTTTCTAACAATAACCATTACCTTTACAGTAGTTATGTGTGAATTCATGAGTTTTTTTAAAATTGATAATTGTTTTTTTTCTTGATCAAATCTCCCCTTATTAGTCCGACAAGACTTGAACTCGTCGTTTCACTAAAAAGAGGGTACATCTACTATCTTACTAAATAAAGATTCCGTGTTCATAAATTATTCTAATGAATTTAATGCATATTTTTTTTGTAATTATTAATCTAACATAGATTAGGAGAAAAATTAAGGATAACAAAAATAATAGCAGGGATCCAATACATAAGATTTTAGGGTAATTCAAGGATGGTGATAAGGTAGCTCATCTAAATATCTTTGAAAGAAAGTTATGTTTGTACCCAAAAAAAAATTGATATCTAACCCAAACTATTTTTCAGACTTTTTCAAAAAGTACCATCTTTAGAAGAAAGCTAAGAACAATTTTGAGTGAGTGTTGTTATATCCAGTTTTAAATCCAGCCTTAATTCTAATTCTATATGCGTTATCAGAAAATTATTAGAGCATATAATCACTTTGATGAGGTATATACTTTAATAATTTATTTACATTTTTCATAAACTACATTCATGTAATTCATTGAGGTATATACTGGTATATACTTCATTTTTTTTTATAAAAATATGTACATCATTAGATAATGTATACTATTTTTAAAAATTCAAAACACTTATAGACTGGATTTAAAACTGAAAATAGACTGGATGTAACATTTTTCATTGTGAGTTATACAAATAACTTAATGGTTTTAGTTAACTATAGATTAAATGAAAAAATGGTTAGACTTTAAGCTATGAGAGTGGGACTCACCTGGTAGGCGACGGATTAATCTGGGTGTAGAAGGGATTTTAAAAAAATTTCTTTAAAATTACTCATATGATTGCAATACATGTGCAAGTAAGGATATATTATGTTTTTAAAAAATGAGCACCATGATTGTATAGAAAATATTATAACCTTAAAAAAATATCAATTTTAATGAACCAAATTTAATTTATACATTTTAACCGAGGTAGTTTAGCATGAATAAAAAATATATATAAGCATGACATTAATTGTGAAAGTAATTATTTATAAGTGGTTATGAAGATTAATCATAATAAATAAGCCTTAACTAGTGCCCGCATTCTTTAACAAAAGCCCATTGATTGGATGAAGTTCAATCCAAAGATTTAAATCGGTTTCCCATGGATTTTGCTAGCTCAAGTTGGTTTTTAAATTTTATTATAAAAAAAAACTAGCAACACTTTAAGAAAGAGTGATAGAGAAAAAAAAAGTGTTTTAGGTAATCATAACGCATGATTTATCATGCTATTAGATACCAACGTTACAACAATAGATTAGTAAAAAAATTTAAAAAAACTTAACAAAGAAACAAAAGAAACCCAACAAAATAAAACTTTTCATCTGTTCAGTGAGAACGCAATAATTGAAACCCCTCCCAGTAATAAATGCCAATAATGATAAAAACAGAACTTCTATTTCACAAATAATTAAAAAATAATTTTTTTTTCTCATAAAACAAAAACTTATTATAAACCCTTCTTTAAAAAACTAAAAAATAAACAATTCACGTGTGATTGTCAACCTGGTTTTGTCGGTCAAAACAAAACCTTTTTTTTTTTTGGGGTGGATAGTCTTATGACTCTTATCTATAAAATCTCACAAACCCCCTTTTTAGGGTTCCTTCTCTATTGAAATGGAGTTGGGTTTATGTTTAGGAGACACAACGATGCGCATCCGTTTGGATAGCAAAGATAGCGGAAGTCCCAATATGGGTTTATCCATTGGTGGTGGTGGTCGTGATGAAGAAAAAGATGAAGTGAGAGTCTCTGTTGACCGTCCGATTCAACTGGACCTCCTCCCTTTCGCGCCGGTCCCAAGGTCACAGGTCTCGTCTTCATCTTCTTCTCAGATGGGCCTTCAATGGCTCAACAACGGTGAGTGATTGAAAAACAAAAAAGATCCAATCTTTGAATCTTTCATGGGGTTTCCGATTGTGGATACTAAAAAAGATCCCAACTTTGAATCTTTGATGGGATTTCTGATTGTGGGTATTGATGGGTTTTGTTTGTATAACGTTTTAGGGAACTCTGAGAGGGGCTTCGACGTGAATCGGCCGCCGGAGGAGGCGGTGGAAGAATCTTCACCGAGTGCGGGTTCTTCGTTTCCGATGGAGTTCTCGTTTACGGCGGCGGCGGCGGCGGCGGATGGGGAGGCAGCGGAGGCGGCGAGGGCTTCATCGCGGGCCAGTGATGAAGATGAGATGGGGTCTACTCGGAAGAAGTTAAGACTTTCGAAAGAACAATCGGCGTTTCTTGAAGAGAGTTTTAAAGAACATAATACTCTTAATCCGGTAATACAAACACACTGTATCTCTTGTGAATTTTTTTGAAATTTTTTTTATTGGTACTAAAAACCTGATCTTTCACTGATTTTATTCATGAATAGAAGCAAAAATTAGTTCTTGCGAAGCAGCTGAACCTCCGACCTCGACAAGTGGAGGTTTGGTTTCAGAACCGAAGAGCCAGGTTTGATATCTCACTATTTCATTAGTTTAATTGATTTATTCATTCAAACAGAGTCTGATTTTAAATGTGTTGAACAATTTTTTTCAAAAAGTTCAAACCCACACACAAAACGAGTTTTTTAAGATCGGTCTCTTTCATTTTTTTCATAAAAAAAAAAAAATTCAAATGCTTACACCATTTTTGATCAAACAAAACAAATACAAAATCAGAGCTTACAAGTCAAATCAGACCTTCCAAGGTCTAATCTTTTGATGGGTTGTTTTGAAAGGACGAAACTTAAGCAAACCGAAGTGGATTGTGAGTATCTGAAGAGATGCTGTGAAACTCTGACCGAAGAGAATCGACGGCTACAAAAGGAGCTCCAAGAACTCCGAGCATTGAAGACCACCCACCCATACTATATGCAGTTTCCGGCGACCACCCTTACCATGTGCCCCTCCTGCGAGCGAGTCGCCACCTCCACCACCTCCTCCGCCGCCGCAGCCGCCCCTCCCGCCGGAGCTCCGCCGCAAGCGAAGCCGCTCTTCGATGCCTTCAAAACGCGGCAGCCCAATAATAAGTCCACGGCGTCCTGAACAAGGAGGGTTTTTTTTTTGTAAATGTTTGAACTTGGGGGGGCTATTTGCAAAATTTTGGAATTCACGAGGGTAGTTTATAGTGAGTTTCCTTGAATCACAGATATTTGGTTATTATTATTTTGATTTATCTTTGGTTTTTGTTTTATTGTACATATTGATTTGAAGGGCAGGATCTTCGGTTTCTGACAAATTTTGATTGTTAGTTCTAAAGCGATCTTTTAATTATTTTTTTTTGCATCCTCCAATTCTGGTTATGTGCTTTGTATGTGGAAGTCATCACATTTTCCTTCTAAATATATTTATTATTTATTATGCATATATAGGTTATCTATAACGAAAATAAAATGTTATCCTTGTGTGCAGTTTCATTCTAATTCCACTCTATTGAAATATATTAAATTACAATAGTGAAACATATGGAGATGCATTGATGTAAATTTTTTTTTTTTGAACAAATAATTTTGTCTTGTAATTTACGCTACGAATACGAATGGTGAATTAAAAAAAATTACAAAATAAACTGTGTACTGGGTGGCACTTTTGAACTTAAAATAGTACTAGATGTACTTTTATTTAATGAAACAAACTCCAAAAGGCATAGTAATTAAGAAATTACAATGAAAAAAAGAGGGAAAAAACAACAAAGGCATGACTCCAAACAAACAAAATTAATTTGTTTGTTATGACAAATTTATTAAGAAATCTTACTTATGATTTAATTAACATATCAATTGGTTGAGATTTGTGTGTATCAAATTTTAATTTTTTTACTTAATATTAAAAAGAAAATTTCTCTTCTCTATCATATCTCTCTATATAGATTTTATTCTAATCTTCTACGAAACTCACTAATGCAAGGTTTAGATCATGAAATGTTTGAAATTTAATTAATGGAATCTAGTTGTAGAACATTCGATGAAACTTCAAGTGGGCATATAATGAGATATATAACATGTTTATAAAAGCTATGCATATAAATTGTTTTGCATGGCATGAGTAGTTCCAATTGAACAATCACTACCAATTGGTGGCCGGGTCTCCACGTACCCCATCTAATCATCTTCATGTGCATGATAACATACAACACCACATGAAGTTGAGGAAACTTGTATCTCAAATCTTATATAAAAAATAATAAAGTAAACCAAGGTGAGGAGAAGACATGATCAATGACGAAACCTTTTATTATTTTTAATGTAAAGGGAGGCAAAAATCACAAGGGAAAAAAAATCTCTCCTTATCATTACCCAACAAAATATATTCTTTTGAATACATCTTTGTATGTCTTTGAATTATTTTATAGCCGACCAACCAGTTATTTTAAGGCGGCTGCTTATGTTTCTAAATAAGATTTATTTTATTATCTTTTTAGCTAACATTATGTGTGCACAGGTGGACACTCTCTTTGATTGATATATGAAAGATTATATTAATTGATTTAAATGAATATATATAAATGTCCAAATCCAGGAATAGTTACTTGATGATGATGATACAAGCACCATCAATATGTTCAGATTAATTATTGTTTCTCTGATTTTTAAATAGAAGGGTTGGTTTTTCAGGTATGTGCACACATCAAAGTGTCTTTGTTAGAGCTTCAGTGTGTCACACATTATTATTTATTTTGAACAAACAACATATATATGGTTGGATGTGAAACACGTAACATTAAACTATATGACTCATGCATGCATCTGTTACCATGTGTGGAATTAAAACAAAAGATGCTATAAAATAGACTGAAAAAATGGAATGTGTGTAACATCACTTGTTTTTTAATGCTTAAAGTAGCATTCGAATGATATGGGGGGTTCGGTATAATAATTAATGTTGGATACTTGTATGATATCTGGTAGATCTCCTTTAATTAATTTGCTGATGTCTGTGTTTATATAACATCATTGAGTGTTAAATGGTATGATAGAGATCCTGCTTTGAATAAATTTTAAGACAAAAGATATACTAATTAATATTATCAATAGGACTATCTTGTTGAGATAAAAAAAAAACATTTATTTATCATAATTTATCATTTTAAGATAAACAAAAAAAACTAATGATCAATTTGGTAACTCTGATCTAAAAAAAGAATTCATTCTTCCCACAAATCCAATTCTAATATATTCTGTGGAAGAAAAAAATTAGTTTGTAATGTCCATAAATGAACACATGAATGAAGTATTCTAAATGTAATTCCTTGATGTTTCAACATAATGAGAATGAACATAAAATGAGTATTAAATCTTATCCAAATGAAAAATCATCTAATTTTAATTTATTCCTATATAAGAATTTTATACCCAAACAAAACAATTAAGGATTAACAGTGAATGAGGTTGGCAACAGTAGCAAAAGTTGTTGTATGCATGACCCATATTGTAAACGCTTTGGGATCCCTTTAAGTGGTTGCAGATGGACAGATGGAACATTGAAATTGGTGGGAAGTAAACATCAACAGCCTATACTTTTAGATAAGCTGAGGAAAGATTCATGGTGAAGAATCCATATATGAAAAAATAGCTTCTGTAGATGAGAAAGAAATATAATTTGAGTGGTTTGTCTTTTCAATATATATGATGGTAAGGTTTTGACGCACTGAGGTAAACGTGCAAACAATTCAAAAATAGATGGAATACTGTTTGTACAGTTTTATACCCCTACAATAATAATACATATTTTGATGGTTGATTATGCACAAATATTCCATCATAGACAAAGACCTTTCACACATACTCCAAATTGATTATGGAATAGATAGATAATTTCGAATAGCATATGGTAGTTTCGGTTTGGTTACATTTTTTTTATTCATCGCTCTTTAACTTTTTTTTAGTTATATAAGATAGAGATACATTTTTTCTAATCTTCTTTGAACATATATAATCAGAGAAATTATGATAACTTATTTAGACAGACTTATCAAGTTTTATGTTGCTAAAACATAAAATAATTTGGATCTAACCAGCCCCATCGAATAAATTTGTTTTTTCTCATGATCCAAATAGGTTGTGTTTTAAAAATGATTTTAAAAAATAGAGGTAGCTTTTGAAAATAACCTTAGAGAAAATATATTTTTGTTAGATTTTTGTCAAAATTGTTTTTTTTTATAATTAAAACTATTTTCGCTTTCTTCAAATTAAAGATGAAATTGTGAGGCCATTTGAAAACGTTGCTTAGGTTGCATTTAATTGCATGATTGGAAAGATGTGATTGGTTTATAACAACATTTGAAATCTAACTTTTGAAAAACATATTTTTATTAGCTTTTCAAACACTTCATTTTTTACATTACAAACTCTAAACTTGATTTTGCAAAACAGATTCTAAAACGACTTATTTGTTTCCGTGATGACAAAATGTAAATTGATTAAAACGTGAAACCAAACAGTCTTAAAAATTAATAGCTTACAGTGGGGCAGCGACTTTGCACAAGGTGTAGGTCATGATAGCTTTTTAAAAAAGCCTCCTGTTTTTGCATGCAAGCTTGTGAATTCTCTCATCACTTTACCACCACCCCAATGGAGTCATAATAGAAATCTATACAAAGGAGACTGAGGCTCCGTTTGGAAACATAGATTGAAAAGTAGATTTTAGAATAAAGCTGTTTTTTAAGATGATTTTAGACCTTTGACTTTTTTTGGATGCTTTTTTTTAATTCAGGAATCAATATTTGGAAGGAGTTTAATGTTTGGTAGAAAAAATTGTTTTTCAATTCAAAAAATCGATTCCGACCAAAAAGCGTTTTTTTTTAGATTTTAAAAACACGAATTTCGAGAGAGAAATTAAAAGGAATCCAGCTTTTGATTCCGCCGGAATCCGACCCGTTTGGTTGTGCGTTTAGAGATTTTCAGCTTTTCAAAAAGCGGAATCCATCCAAACGCGTTACCAAACGAACCTGAATCACTGAATGCACAAATAATAATAATAATGACAACAATAACAACAAATAACAAAGATGATGTCCACAAGAGTGCCATTTTTCACACGCAAGAGGGAATGATTGGGAAGTCCAGTACTAATATAATGGGGGTTTGGAAAAGGAAAGGCTTTTTGACTTTCTGGGAATTATGGCTGAAGAAGCAATAGTCCTCATCATCATCTTTGGAGCCCAATCAAACAAAACCCTTATAACCTAAGATTATCATTGGGTCAAGTCTGATAAGATCATATCATGGTGTGCTCTCTGCGTCGTCACCCATCACGTACTTTTTTTTTTTGGTTGGTATGTTTAATTTTTTAATTAAAAGTTAAGTCTCTCCCACTAGTTCTAATTAATACAGATAGATCTGTTTATTATTGCCTTTAATGTGTGCTGAGGCAGCTCTAAAGACAAGAGCATCACTTTTTGATTGTTGGTGTTTCATGAGTAATTTTATATTTGTTATTCCATAAATAGTCTAAGAATATTCTAGGGACAATTCCCTTTGTTTGCTTTTATTTTTTTAAGTATGGATATTTGTTCAATGAAACATTCAGATAAATGAAGTATATACATGACTAATTTTAATACATATCTTTTTGTTAAATAACTATATATCAAGATTTTCTAACATAATGAGTATACATTCAATATGGGTCATGTGAAGTGTCAGTCTTTTAGGGAAAAAGGCACACACAGCCCCCATTGCAGCCTCAATTACAGTCTATCTCATTTTTTTTTTAAATCATACACTCACATTTTGAAGTGTATGCTGTTATATGAAATGAAGTATATACTAAGATATATTAGTGTATTTTTTTCATGGTAAAAAAAAGGTATATACTATGATAGGACTCATACTCTATAATAAAGCAGTATATACTACACTATCATAGTGTATGGGGTTGTAACATAGGCTACAAAAAAGACTGCGTGTATCAGTGCTCGTCTTTTAGACCTAGTGGGCCATATTGGACCTAACCAACCCATGTCTTTGGACCGAACAACTAATGGAGTGGGCATCAATGGGCCCGGAATATGACTTCAGAGGTATTCTAGAGAAATTACAAGCACCTCATTTAAACCTCAGGAGGCTCAAAAAAAATAAAAAATAAAAAATTTTAAAAAATGGATTACCTTATTTTAACAGCACTCTTTAATGGGTATGTTTGTAACAACCTCTTTTTTTTCCCTGAAAAAACCCAATGAACCCTCTTCTAAACTGCTTGAAATCTATATGACCCCCTAACGTTTTCTGAAGTTCATAAAAACCCCTAAAAACATCTATACAAATCCTAAAAGCTCAATAAGTTAAATTTTCATTGATGGATTATGATTTTTTTATGAATATTATATCTGATTAACTCTGGCTGAAAATAATAATACATAAAAAAAATCCTCCAATGGGTTAAAAATGCGAAATAAATATTTGTAAATGATGATTTTACCAATCCAGATAGAGTTTTATAATCTATCCGGAAGGGTAAAATCTTCATGTAAAAAGATTCTCTTCATATTTAAATTTTAACAAATTTTAAGGGTTTTTTTTATACATTGTGTTTTTAGTAAAAGAATATTCGCAAAATATTCATTATCTATTCACAGAAGTTTAACTCATGGGATTATTTGAATTTACATAAATATTTTCAGAAGGTTATATGGACTTTATAAAAAACCAATGGGTAATATGGATTCCAAGCAATTTACTGGGGTTATTTTTCCTTTTTTTATCAGTTTCCTCGAGGAATTCCCAGTTTAAAAACGTCTTTGTGTGGCTCAATCATAACATGCCACATAGATGATGCAAATATATTTAATTTGTGCATATATGATTCCAAAAATAATAGATAAAACAGACATTATCACTGAGAGTGATTTTTTTACTTATAAAACGTATTTTTATTGGATCATCTTCAACAATTTTGTTTAACAAATTTATCATCAGAACCAATTTAATTTTGTTAAAACATAATACAAAATATTGATATAGCACTATTTGTGATGATCAAATATATCACTTAATTACATACAAATAGATAAGTGTCCCTTCCCAGTAAGTGGAATCAGACCAGGATCACAACACTTGTTTTGTTCTTATCATTCAAGCTGAAGGTCCTTTAGAAAAAAATCCCCCATCATTTGGTTGACTCCCCGTTTTGTTGGTTCTCCACTATTGCTCTTTATACCATGGTTTAGGTTGAAAGGCATATTTGTGAGTGAAAATTTTAATTAATTATGATGTGCCACTTTTCAAAGCCGAGGTTCTTCTAGCATATATGGAGATTTAGGTGACTTGAATGAAGGCAGTATTACATATATTAAACAAGTTTTGAAGTTAAATATAACTGATCCACCTTCTCATTAGTTTCCATTTACTGACTTGCCCTCTTAGAGCAAAGATAGAAGATTAATTGATTTTTTGGTTGAAGTTTTGCTGTTAGATTGTAATATTTATTAATTCATTCATTTATTTGATATTGAAAAATGATATTGTTCTAGTTGATAATTGAGGCACTACAATTGCATTCATTTCAAAATACAAGTACAATTGCATTCATTTCAAAATAAAAGTAATCAAGAAACCTCATTTACATCTTTGAAATCATGCACCATGGAAAATATGAGAAGACCAAGGAAAAAGGAAAATTTTACATACAAATTAACATGTGCCACGTTACACAAAATGTTAAGAGTATAATATATACTTCATGAAAGCATGTGAATAAGACTGTGTAACAATGTTAAATAATTTAACTTCTGTCAATACTTAAGTGATACGAAGTATAATATATACTTTACTACATCAGCTGTTATAAAACAATGTTAGAGTATATGCATTAAATTTTATTTGAATATTAAAAAAACTTAAACTATGTGGTATCTGCAAAGTGGTAATTGAGTAGAATATTTTACTTCTCCAAAATATGGGTTCAAAGGCCCACAGAAAAAGTCGACCCACACTACTATTTTTGGACCGAGAAGTATGAGGCTTTTTTTAGTGCTGCTACACTTAATCCGTTTTACAGTCCATTTCACAATTCTATATGCTATGATAGTATAGCATATACCACGTTATCATGGTATATGAGCCTATAATAGTGTATATAATTCATCTAAGAAAACATGTACATTGGAAAGAAAAATATCAAGTAGCATGGTAATAGATAACTATTTTAGTATTTATAACTATATCGATTGAATAAATTAATTTTTTTTTTAATTGTTCTCGTTGAGAAATATAATATACTGATATTCTTAATGTTTGATTGACCAAAAATAATTATGAAAAATAGGTGAATAAGATACAAATAAAGATTTATAAAACGAAAAAGATTATTTGACATGTAAGGCAATACAAATAGGATAAGTGAAAAAAATATTTAATACTAATAAATACTTTTTTTCATATATTCTAATATTATTATACTCATCTATTCTTTACAAACAAATATTTTTTGGGGCTTATTCACTCCTATTCTACTCTATTACATATATATTCTTCTTCTGAAACAGGGGTGTCCGAGAATAAAAAGCGAGCACACACATCATACCAATGGAAGCATCTCGTCTCCAAACTTCAGCATGCTGTGTATAAGTGCTATTATACAATTTTTTTTTCGGTCTCAATTTTAGTTTTATATGCATCAATTACATAAATTTACATTAATGAGATATACATGCTTTGATATAAATTTTTAACATTTTCTACAATTGCATTCATGTAATTCATTTGAATTTATGTTTCATTTTTTTAATATAAAAACATATACCAGATGAAGTATATACAATTTTTAAAAAATTCAAAACCGTGTAGACTGGAATTGAAGTTAGGAAAGGGATGCATGTAACATTATCCAAACTATAATTGAAATGAGTTTTGGAAATGCAAATTGTTGTATGGTTTAGCCGTGTAGGGTCCCCTCTATCAAGGATTATTAGATTTGGATAAATGATCAATTAATCAAATCATCAGTGAAGGTTATAAACAAAACGTAATAAATAAAACAATAAGCCAAAGACAAAAATCAGATGCCATTAATTAACACCCATCAGCACATGGTGTCATATTGAAAGAAACTGCAAACCACCCTTTCTGAATGCCATTAATAATATTAGATAGATATTATTATTGCTTTGATGGACATGTTCAACCATAACTAGCTAGCGACAACCAAGTATATATACTCATAAAACAAAATATTCTTTTCTCGATTAGGACAGTTTTCGAAAGATAGTGATTTTTCAACCTTCAAAAATGTGATTGAGAGAAAGCAAAAAAAAATGTGACTGATGAGTACTTCCATCTGCTAGATAAACAAGTGTGTATAAACATGCCAACACATTCCATGAATAATCCACCATCATATCCAAGCTTTGGGTTTCACTGAACTAAACAATGTGAGGCATCTTATTCACATGTACAAGTGAATATGTGAGTCACCCACATATTTTGATATTAATTTCAATTTAACATTTCATATTTTATACCTGTATGTTCTCCACCCATAGCTTGAATGTCAACTTTCAAGACAGTATTTGATATCAACCTAGAAGCTCCTCAAGCTCTTCTTGTGTGATTGAGATCACTTACTGCAATATTCATGCATTGTGAAAGTGAACAAAAAGCAAGGGATAAGAGCAAAAGTATTTCTAATGAAGATTTCCTGCAGAAGTGATTGACATCACCACATTTTGAAGTTTCAACTACCAAGACATAAGAATGATTTATGTAGACATTCTGAAATCTCAGAAGCAAATTGTTCTCGCGTAATAATAACATAACTTGCAACTTTTGAAGTTTTTTCCATCTTGCACAACTTGTATATCTTCATAATCATGTCCAATGAGGTATGAATTGCACCATCCTGACCATGAAATGAAATATCACAAATTACATCAATGCAAAATAGGAAAACTCTATGCAATGAAATGACAATAAACGGTTAACTTATAGATAAAGACCTGCATAAAACTACAATGTTCCAAACTAAACATATCAACTTACAATATTGGATGCCATTTCTGTCTGGATCTCTCTTTCAACCCATGAGCAGTTTGAACAGAAGAATTATTTTGAATCTCTTTGCAGATCAATGGTTATACCAAATGTTCACAATCAAGTAAATATAAAAGAAAAACAACTATGGAAAAATTTGAACTTTATTACCATACAGAGGCCAGATAACTTCTGCAGAAAAGAAGTACGAAAACAGAATAATGACAAACTGATTGTGACACTAACATGATAGATAATACCTGCAAAAACCAATGATAGATAATTGCTTACCTCTCACAATCACTGTCAACACCTCTCATACATATCATAAAGCTAAAACAGACAGTTTCACCAATATTGCACTGACCATTATAAATAAATCAGACAAATCATGAATGCAGCATAAACAAAACATAACACTCGCACATAATTTTATTTTAAAAAAAAAAAAACTCACTCCCCGTAACAAAACAGCTTCAATCATGATAAGATAAATGATAAGCATATTTGAGTCAGTTTTGACAGTATCTCACTCTCAAAAACTTGGACATCAACCATCAATAATGCAATAAGTCTGCCAAATCTCTTTGCAATGTAAGGCTCTCCAGGATTGGCTTGCTGTCTATTAAGACAAACAAAGTTAGATGCTTTTGCCACCATAGAAAATATATAACAAAGCCAATCATTTGCTCCATAGATACCAATGTTGTAAAACCAGACTTGGAAGTAATTGCGAAGAGAAAATGACAGATACACTGCTTCTAGGATGCTGATATACAAGCACTTGCATAGGAAACTGCGAAACTGAAGTACTTTAGAGCTTTCATACTTGAAAATGTCATATTTGGATTGACAATTAAGTTCTTTAAATGATGCTGTGATTTTGCTTACTTGGTCAAAACTGCATGTTGTACAGATAAAGCAAAGAATTGGACCAACATAGAATTGTAAATAAAGATTTCAAACGATACAAAAGCAGCATGTAAGTCAAATAAGCAATTTAATTGCCAGAAATATATAAGTGAAGAAAGAATAACACCACCATTCTTATAAAAATGCACCATTATTATGAGATGAGCACATAAACTTTACAATCTACAAGCCCGAAATAGGTCAAAAGGAGGGAGGAAAAAAAATGGTCATCATGGTGAATGATCATTAACAGAGGATTGTACCTTTTTATATCCATATCCCCATACATTGAACACACAAATCATAACCCCCAAAACCCTCTTTGACAATACCTATTCAACTTGTTCAATAAATACTTTAAATCGTTTGCTTTAGGCTCTCTTTTTTGTTATTGATTTTGAGAAAGACATTTAAGTAATATATTACAGATGAAAATAATTAATTAAACCATCCCAGGTTCACGCTTTCACGTTGTGGTGTTGCTGTTTAATGATCAGCTGAGCATAGAGAAGCTCATTCCATGAATCTGGCACTCCTGGCAAGCACCAGTGGCTGCAGTCTTGGAATCTGTCGGGTGCTATCCGGTCCTCCTTGGTTAGGTTCGGCTTCCGATATATGGAAGGGTGGGCATCCTTCCGATAATCGGTCATCCGAGTAATGTTCAAGTACGAAACATATGTTTTCATCCCCTTCATCACATTCTCCAAAATGCTCATCTTTGGTGGATAAGATGACAGGTAATGCTCGTTCTTGATCGGTTCTGTCTCCTTGTCGCACTTCCCACCAGAGTTCCATTGCCCACCCCTAGAACACACAAATACAATAACATGCTTTGACTGTTATCCATAGCTAAAAAAGAGGCACATTGCTTAGGTTCTTCATTTTTCATATACTTTGTGAAATACCTGAAATGGGAGGCAGAGTAGCCTCTAAAGAACACAAAAGTCTTCTTTGGGTCTATATTGGCATCAACCCATTTTGCCCATGTAGTGAGAGCCCTCCGAAATGCTTCAGCGACACTTAATTCACCATAGATATGACTACCTTCTTGGTAGTAATCCTTACTGTATTACAATAAGGCAAAGAACCCTATGTCAGTTGGGACATAAACTGATAAAAGAATAGACAAACAAAAACAACAAGCTCACTCACCCTTTGGAAGTCTTTTCATGAGTCCACCAATGCCCGGTATTGAAAATGATTATGTCCGCGTTCTTGTACTTTGATGACGATCTCTCAATTATGTCCAAACGCAGAGTTTCCTTCTTAGTCCCATTCGCCGGCATTTCCCACTCTTGAACAAGGAAAGGAGAACGAAAGAACTCAACCGTGCAATTATAGTCCTACAATCCCAGATTCAAAAAACATTGTTAAGGTTCACTAATAAGTAATAACCACAAACCAGAAAAAAAACCTTAATTTCATATTAATTTTCACCTTAAACAAAAACGAATACGATCCCTCGGTCCGGAACTCCCGCCTGCCCGACATTTCAAAAACTCTTCTTTTGTCCTTCACAGAGTTCTTCAACACACAAACAAGTGATTCCCACATGTTCCTGTTCAGTGAATCTCCGACGAACACTAATCGCTTCCCTCTCAACCTCTTCAACATATCTTTCGCATTCAATCTAAATAATATTTACAAAAACAATACTACAAAATTCATCAGTCATTCCAATCTAAACACAAACAAATGCATCATCTTCAAATTATCCCCTACTAACCTCGGTATGTCACAGTCATCGGGTTGCCACCTCAATTTCTGATAATTCAAATCGGGCCTCCCATTGCGGAAGCAATCGAAAGGCTCGTCGATGTGCGGGCACGACCCCTCCCGATACAGAGGGTAGGAATCGTCCTTCACCCAACTCCCTTGAAAGATATCACAATCTTTCAAGGGAACCTGTTTGCGCCCGCCACCCGGTACAGCTTTCGCAGTAGTCCCCAACGAATTTGTGACATTGGAAACTGAATTCCCCGCCGCCGGGACCCCCAGACCGCCATTTTTCACTCCCGACAAACTCGCCTTCTCAGTGACATTGGGCTTCGATTCCTCCTTCACCACAAGCAGCGCTGGATTCTTCGAAACCGTTTGATTATCCGCTTTGGAACCCAAATGGGTCGTCTTCGATTCAACCGCTTCAGCGGTCTCATTCTTCGTGAAGGCCGCACCTTTAGATTCAGAACTCGCATTCACGGCCTTGGAAGACCCAGACCCAAACTCCGCCGTTCGATTATCCGACAAGCTCACCTTCTCAGTGACATTGGGCTTCGATTCCTCCTCCACCACCAGCACCGCCGAATTCTTCGAAACCGTTCGATTATCCGCTTTGGAACCCAAATGTGTCTTCAAATCAACCGCTTCAGCGGTCTCATTCTTTGTAAAGATCGGACCTTTAGATTCAGAACTCGCATTCACGGCCTTGGAAGACCCAGACCCCACCTCCGCCGTCCGATTATCCGGCGCAGAATCCAAAAGGGTCGCCGTATCGGGCGGCAAAATGGGTTCTTGCGACGGCCTCGGACGCGAGTCGGGGAAGATGTGGGAGGCGGCGGAGAAGATGTTGTTAAACCACGGTTGAGAAGAGGCGAGGGAGGTCCCGGAGGAGTTGAAAGCGAGGAAGACGGTGCCAGCGACGAAGGCGGAGACGAAGCCGTAGAGGAAGACCTTGGTCTTTCGGGTCCTCAAGAGGGAGAACAGAGTCTTCACTTCGGAGGAGATATGGCTGCCTCCGCTTTGGAATTGCTTCATTGGGTGGTCTGCCATTGAAGGAGATCTTCAAAGAATGAACACAAAAATGGGTTCTTTTTTAGTGGGTGGTGTGAGCGGGCTTTAGTGACGATGAGTGGGGGGAGTGGAAGAGAAAACAAAGGTGGTTGTTTTTGAAGAGAGAGAGAGAAGAAAAAGAGAATGGTCGGTCGTCACAGTTTGACACTTTTCCATGAATATAATAGAATGGCATGGGATCTGTCTTTCTTTTTATTGAATATATTATATTATATTATTTTTTTGGGAAAATCATATCAGTCTGATTTATTCCATATATTAAAAAAGGGTTTCCTAATATATTTTGTGTTTTTCAACTAATAATTTTATGAAAGATTTTCAATTATTTATGATGATATACCTACTTAGTTTAACTGTATTTTTAGTTGTAGAGTTTTTAATTGATTTTGACTGTGATGATTGCTTTGTGAGGGTTAACTGGTTAAGGAGAGATTCTGGAATAACAATTCCCCGGAATCATTTGGACTTTTATTACATGGCGTGAAAGAGGGAGAAAAACTTGGAAATATAGGTGTAAAAATTGAAGAGAATAATTTCCTTTATTTGAGCATTGAATAATCATAGACATTATCTGTCGGTGCCAGATTCTGTCGTAATTTTCGTGCCTATAGTTTTAATTGCTACACTATGAGCAATAAATACATCCATCAGAGAAAAAATAATAATTATTTGAGCAGTGTAAAATTCATGGTTTAGTTCGTGGTATTTTTATAATTAATTGTGGTTTCTAAATCAATATACAAGGGAAGTATTTTGAAATAAACAATACCTAAAAAAATCAATATCATTCATTTATGGGTTCTAAAAAGACACGTGGGTTTTAGTGGTCATTAAAGCTCAAAAAATAGATTGACAAAAAAATAAGGGAAAATGATAAAAAAAAATATCTAAAAAGTTAGAAATACCCAAATTAACCACTTTTTTAAATTATACCTAAAAAAATCTCATTTCACAAATTTAGAAATACAAAATACTAACTTACCATTTTATAATTAAATCATTCACATATTTTATACCTTTTAATTTTGTTAAAATATTTCGCCCTCTTAATTTTATTAATGTATTTCACACATTCTCATATAAAAAAAAATTTACTCTAAATTTTTTGTGATTAAAAGGATTTTATAAGATATGTGCTAATATATATGAATTTTTTTATAATAAACTCCATTAAATGTTGATGTTTTTTTTTTAAAAAATGAATATATAAACTAATTTGAGTTTTTTGTGATAAATTATTGAAGCCATATAATATATGAATAGTCAAGTAAAAAAAATGTGAATAAGGATTTAGACTACCAAAATATCATCATCTACATTGAGGCATAATACAGATTTAAATTACATATTATGATTATAGATAATAAAAAATGATAAATAATATAAGGTAAGATATATATAAGAAACATAAAATATGATATATAATAATAAAATCTCTAAGTAGATTGATTTAGATCAAATAGAGAGAGATTGCTATTTTGTAGAAAAAATAATTTTTTGGTGTGAAATAATCTAATAAGGGATATTAAAGATCTAATTACATAAAGGTAAATTAGTCTTTTGTGTTTTCAAAATTGTGAAATGAGATTTTTTTAGGTATAATTTTAAAAATTGATTGATTTGGATATTTCAAACTTTTAAGATTTTTTTTTGTCATTTTCTCAAAAAAAAAAAAAACACTCCATAAGACAATTTAGTAATTTAGATTGTAAATAGAAATTTAAATTAGTATATACATATATTTTACTTCCAGTTTTCAAAAAATAGTATTTAATTGGATGCTATTTAATATGCCACTTAAAATGCATGTATAAAATTTGCCCATAATTTTTTTTATGGTATATATTAACCTAAATTACCACATCAATTTTATTACTGTTAGAAATGAATTTAGATATGAGTACATGAAGCTCAATTTTTTTGACTTCTCCAATAAACAATAGGTATATAATATGGATCACATAACATTCAAATGGAGTTGGTAAGTGACAAAGAATTAATAGTAACTTGGCTGCAACAATCAGCCATTTGTCACCATTTTTCATATCAAAGAACGAATTCAATGTGGTAATTAAGGGGTATGAGGCGTGACATATCTACTCTTTTATAGTTACTGGCATGATGACAAATTAATGGGGATGTAAAGAATGTGATGACAAATGTATTGGGCAGTGGATGCATGGCCACACATTTGGCATCTTTTCTGCAAATGTCATCTCTATATATAGAGAGTAGAGAGAGATAAAAAATTGTCAATGACTCACATCAGTTAAGGTCGTATCACCCAAACCCAAATTATTTTTGCGTTAGAATGTAATTATATAATTTATTATTTGATGAGTATTAAAAATGATTTATTTTAGATTCTCTGACAGTACACCATTGCTCTTGTTTCTTTTTAAACAGTAAAATCATGCATCTCCAACAGGGTCTTTAAAAAAAATAAAAACGTAAAAAAAAGTGTTTCAGGATAATCATATATTTAACATTTTTTAATCTAATACCACTATTTTATTTTAAATTAATTTTTTTAATATATAAGATCTCTCTATTATTTTCTAATTTCATAATAAAATTTTAATAAATAAATGTAAGTAAAAATATACATTGAATCAAATCAATTGATGAAACATATACAAATTGTGCAAGATTATAAATATTATTATTATCAAATCAAACCAAATATCATATAAATATGCGCTTATTTATCATATATTAAAAAAAAAACAGCCCACCGAAGAGAGAATAAAAAGGCAACTAATTAAAGGCCATTAACGGGCGACAGCCTTTGTTGGGACAAAAACACACGTTAATATCAAATTAACAGATCATTAAATATTGGACTGACATGCATATTATATCACATGTTATGATAGCTGTCGAAGCCAATTCCGCGTGGGGTCTATATACATAGACACGACACAGTTTGTATGTAATTCCTTTCTTTCCTTTCAAACGGATATCTGTGGTGTAGATTTATTCAGGTTTTGAAAATTGGGGGCATCTAACATCTATTCTATTCGGTGAATAAAGAGCAAGGATTTGTTTAATGCCTTTTTACCCGTACTCCCACTTGAATAAGACTTATGTGGGGGACCTGGTTCAAAAAATGGGGTCCAGCGGTTCATACTTCGACGCTAGTGTTTTTATTGAGTCAGGATCACAATAACTCAACTCGTATTTATTAAAGAGAGAGAAAAAAAAAATTCTAAGGGGGTTAGACATCTGGGGCATTGACAAGTACCACAAGGTACATATACATTGCTTTCAGTAAAAAAAAAAAAAAAAAACAATAATCGAATCTTTTCATTGTGAAGTATTTAGTTTGTATGGAATTATTAGAGTCTGAATTCAATCAAGATTGACTCCAATCAGTTCATCAGTATTAAACTGCATAACCTTAATTATATATCAAATTACACAGTATATTAATAGAACTGTACAACTAATTGTTAGATACATGTCTTACTCTTTTATTGAATACTGATGATACTGACCGAACTCAGGTCAGACTAGATAAAAAAGGAGAGTGAGACATGCACCAAATAATTGGCTGTGCAGCTCGATCATGGGGTTATACAGTTCGATACTGATGAGACTGACAGGAGCTAGTTCTGGTTAGATCCAAACTCATAATATTAAGCCTATTCAAAAAAATATCAGTAATAAAATAAAAGATCAAACCCTATTTAGATAAAAGAATAGGTGAAAAATAAGAAAGAATAGGATAATGAATTAAAAAAACATGTTTGCTTTCAAGAAATAAATGGATACAACCATTTCAAAATGTGTGTTAATAAGTTGTTATTGGTCTTCCAGGTCACACAATTTTAAAATTCAACATCAAAATATTTTCTTAATTGGATTCCTTTTATTTTAATTGAGTATGCAGCCTACCATTTTTTCAAAAAAAAAGAAAAAAAATCAAAATATTAAATGAACCTTTATCATAGACCGACTCCTGGTACACCTAACAAGCTAAACATGATAACACAAGCATGTTTATCAACGATGCACTTATATCTTAAATCATTCACATACATGTATTAATATTCAGATTTGAAACTTTTCAAATTTTAACATATCAATATTTTTATTGGATACATTCATATCTGTACAAACACTCGGAATTGAATAGTCGATTATGTATTAAATTTTTTCCTTTTTTGAATACATATGATTTTTTGGATAATGACACGCTTAAGCAAAAGTGACATAATTCAGAGAGCTGAGTCATTGTTACTCTGTTACTATCTAACTAAAAACGATCCCACGTATTAAATGAAAATAATATTCCAAAGCTTGGCCAGATAATCCAGTTTATATGGAGACCTTTTTTTATATGAAATGGGCATGCGCTTTAATTTTATTCAAACATGTCCAAATAATAAAATAGGATGACCTTTTGTTGTTACATCACACATCTCTAGTAATTAAATTCAATTCAACTCCTTTTTTGTTTAATTGGCTAGTCAAGATCTGGGAAGGCTCTAATGTGAGACGTTATAATACTTTATTGTTAACCACTTCAAAAGCATGCTTTAATAGTTTATAGTTATACCAAACAACATGTGCCAGAAGCTTGAGTGGAGGAGATAAAGAAGGTGCATGTGGTTAAAAGTCTGGAAATTATAAATACTGAGACCAGAGTCATTAAATGAACAGAAAAAATTGATCTAATGGAAAATAGGTCTTATTCTCTGTTTGTTTTCTCAGGATAAACCCTGATAGTTTATCTATCCCTTATGTCACACCCTATATGGACCTTTAAATACTTTTTAAAATTATGATAACCTTTTGTCTAATAATATGAAATCAAACTATTATCCTCCAAAATTGTCTAGTTATGTTTTTTGAGTCCCCTGGCCTGCTGGCCTTGATTCCATTGCCATCCATTAGACAATATATATATATATATATATATATCGAGTGATAGCGTGCGGTCGTCCGCACGGTGCGGATTCGACGTGCGTCGTCCGATCGCGGGTCCATCGCATCCAACGGTCGACGTGAATCGCACCCGACCGTTCGATGCGATGGACCCGCGATCGGACGACGCACGTCGAATCCGCACCGACCGGATGACCGCACGTAATCACGAGTCATATAGTCGAGTGATAGCGTGCGGAATATATATATATATAAAGGAATATTTCATTTTTATATGGTAATTTAGAAAAAAATAAGACATATACATGATGTGCAGTGTTATGGTGATAAAAAAAAAGAACAATTATCACCGTGGTGATTTCTCTGAAGTACATCTAGATTAACTGTTTACAGAAAGTAACTTTTTTCCTCAACAATCAAAGGAGGGGAGGCCATGATCTGCGCAAGTATATAGTCCCTAGCTTGTCCTTCAATAGTATTGTCACAAGAGAAGGCCATGATTATATCATTTTTTAGAAAAGGTAGGAAAGGTTTCTTACTATTGAATCTTTAAACATGCATGGTCTAATTAAAAAAAAACTAGTAGGGATGTAAAAATTTGATGAAACTTTGCACATGATATATTATATCCCTTAACGATATTTCCAAAAAAAAAAGGATCAATTTTTACCTTAATGAAAATTATGGAGGTCATCATGAAAAATTGTTCATTTTTACCCTAAAAAATGCATGCACAATGATCTCGACATGAAATTGTTTTGCTGCGTGTGAAAACTAACTGTTTTTTAATGGATTGTCCTTGCTCCCATGTTAAGACTTTATAAAGAAAAAAATTTGTGACAAAATGTCACATGATGTTCATTTATATATGAACTGGTACAGTTTACATTACAATCCCGTCTATAACCTCTGTTTGAAAGGGATTTATAATGTTTATAATGTTAAACATGGTTGTGTTTTTTTCCATTATATATTCCTCTCTTTTTCAAACTTTGGTATATATGGGAAATAGTGGAAACTCCCAATTAAGCATAGAAAGAGGCCTCTATTGTCCTCTTCATAATGAGATGCCAAGCATGGACTTGTACATAATTTTTCTTACAAAGCCGTTGGTGCAATTTTCTGTGTTATGCTCTTTGTCATCATCTCCAACTGCCAAGATTCCCATGTTTCATATTTTAATTTATTATTTAATTTTTTTTCCATTTGGATCTTCACTTATAAAAGAAGTGGGAGTTTTACATGCGGTTCTCATTTGCACATTGTATGTTCACCAAAATATATGTTTCATTATTATTTGTACAGGTTGTGTGTGTATTCAACAAAATATATGTATACGATCATTTAATATAAATATCATTTTCATGAACAGTATATTTTATTACATAAAATATACACCCTCACAAAAAAGTAAAAGCACATGGAGATTGCACGTTAGACCGTGTGAAAAAAAAATTTAACATTATTCACAAATGAAAGATAATAATGAACTACAAATTTCTAATTATTATTAATTGCATTTAAGCCTTGGCAAACATGGATATCCTTATCAATTCCTCAAAGTTCACATTTATAGACAAAAAGAAGAAGAAGAGAGGTATTGGTTGGGTATCTTTCTTACAAAAAAATAGTATTTACGTTTTTTTATTCCTTTACATCTCTTAATTTGAATGATGTCATGTAAAATTTAAAATATATGAGATCACAATTCATATATTTTTATTAATAAAAATTATGATTAATTATTTATTAAAACATTAAATATAATAAAAAAAATATTTTACATACTCAAACAAAACTATTTATATTTTCATCAATTCATGCAATAGTAAATATGGATTTTTAGTTTTAAGTCCCCGTAAACTATAGGATTTAGCGCCCTCATTTCTTCATATTTAAGTTTTAGTCCTTACATTTAAATGATAATTTAAGAATAGGTTCCTCATAGGGACTAAAAAATAAACTAAATAATTTAATAATAGGTCCCTCTTAGAAACTAAAACTTAAATATAAAAAAGTTAGATATCGATTGCTAAATCCTATCGTTAATGGGAACTTAAAACTAAAAAACTCTAGTAAATAATATGCATTTATTATATCATATATTTAGATTCCGATTAATTTGATGATTGAGCGTATGAACTTTAACCCAATCATAGTTTTGATTTATTTTAAAACATTAGTATTTCGGAGGGAGCAGTTAACAAACCCCTCCACATTGTAAATTTTATTTCTTTATAATTTTTTAAAAAAAGCACCGACGAAACAGGACAAAGAAAATCTAAAGATGGGTCCCCAAAAGGTGTCATCTATCCGTTAGTAATAAAGGTTTCATGCATTGAATGGGAGCCACGTGACATTTACCAACAAATAACTTCCTTTGTTTGCTGTCTCAACTATATAATAATAAATAAATAAATAAACTATATAAAATAATAATTCCATGTTGTACAACATCACACAACCCCAACTGTCTCGACACACGCATAACACACATCTGAAGCAATAACAGAGACACGTGTATGAGCCAGCACCAGACAACAAAGCTGTAACCACCATTGCCTTTTGCTGTAAATTGGATCCTACAAAATATGATGGAAAATGTTACATTTAATACATTCTATAGTTCTTTTAAATTTTTTTATATATTTTATTTTAATGAGATAAATAAATTTAGAAAAGATAAAATATATACCTTTGAATGATATCATTTAAAAAATATTAAAAAAAATTCAACGAGATATATATTTTGATACAGTAAGTAAGGAGATGAGCTAACAAAATATATATAGAGTTATATTTAAGATTGTAAAAATGACTAAATATAATAAAAATCTACAAAATATGATGAAAAATGTTCCACTCAACTAATTTTCTACCTATCTGCAGCCTTTCCAACTGTTTTGGTTATTTTTTAAAGTATCTACTCATATAATTTAAAGAAATATAAAAGTGAAATATATAAATTTGATAAACAAGTGCACATTTTAAAAATAAAATAAAAATTTATTTTAATTTTTCACACTATATATTGAATTATTAATTGTACTAAAATAGTGACATTTCACTAGTGAAGTGATGGTCGGGAGACCGCCTTTGAGCTATAAATTGAACAGTAAAACGAGCTAAGTGTATTAGTGAAAACTATACGCTCTTGTTTATGGTGCGAGATAGATTGACATTCCTACGTATATTGAAATCAAGAGTTTTGTATATTGCATTTTTAACCCCTTTAAAATTACTATCAAGATTTACAAAAATATTTGAGCTTGTATTCTTCTTAACCAGGTTTTTGGCTGTTCTGTTCCTATCCAACCTTTGTTCCCCACCCAAAATTGGGTTACGTGTCTATAGATAAATATAGAGAGACAGAGAGAGCTGCACCTACAAAGATATATCACTTGTGGATAAGAATGAAATGGGGTCGTTATTCATGATCCTAAAATTATCATAACATTGACATTTGAACTAAAATTATGAGAGAAACGCCTATACACCACATTATCTCTTTCCCTTCTACAATAAGTATACCTGAAATAATTAACATAAGTTTATATGTGTACTGAATTTTTATTATAAGATGCATGAATTGACAAAAGTGTCTATTTGTAGCTCTTTGTAACAGAGGACTACAGATGGTGGCATTTCTTCATACAGTGCGACCTCTTGATGGTCCTATCTTGGTAGGTTTTTTTTTTTTGGGCCTTTGCCTTATTTATCCTATTTTCCCTTGTTTCTGATATTATATATTCCGAACTAGATTTGGGACATGGGTATCAATTCCATAAAGCTATATATATGTGATTAATTAATATTATATTATGGATATATTTATGATAAAAAAACGAATTCTAGATTTGTCAAAGTCTTAAAATATGATTATATATGATTTTAAAGGAATTATATAATACATTATAAACATTAAACATGAAAAATATAATACATTTCATAATTGATTATTAATTCAAATTTTGATAATGTATACATGGATATTCAGCAGCAAATTTGGCCACAGATTCTGATACAGGCATATTCATTGAAAGTGGTTTAGACAACTTGATCTTGTGTGTGTGTGTGTTTTATAATAATTGAAAAAAATATGCAAGGGGGACACAAGGCCAAAGTAATGTTATGTTTAACCCCGATTACAAAATCAAATGAAATCCACACATATTTTAATAATGAACTAACTATATTTACTTTCACAAAAGATGAAATATATATTTTGATGAATTATATGTACTCACTTATAAAAAAATGTAAAAAAATTATAATAAATCATGAGAGTTGATACGGCGAAATGTCTTGGATTTGGGGGTGGGATTGGCAGGGGTTGCCTGCATTCGGCTGCATGAATTCGCTCTTCATGTAACGGAGTAGCAAGGGATGAGGTTGCGCGTAGGTTTGTGGGGAATGGGTCAAAATCTTATATATATCTCATTAACATGAATGTATGAATGATGCCATAAAAAAAATTGCTTGTCATAACTCTAATGGAAAGAACATGTTATTCCATTTTTGTTGTTGGTGTTCACTTAATTAGTGTTGTGACTCTTTTTTTTTTGAACGAAATATAGTCAAATTTTATTTCAGTAGTGAGAAAGAACATGACTGAATAAGATGAGAAGAAAGAAGAGCAAAACATAGTTAGAGCAGTAGATGATACATAGTGATATGACACGCACACCAGGTGCCACGGGGCCCCTCCTCCCCCACCCCGGCTCCGAGGCCGGGTTGAGTAGAAAAGGTTTCTACCCCGCCCGTGCCTGTGTCCCTCTCTACTCGGCGATAAGGAGTGTTGTGACTTGTGATTCCATTCACCGACACAGTTGGAAAGACAAGAAAAGACGCGCATGCAGAGAGTGTGTGATGCGGTGGTCCGCAAGTCCATCATAACTACAGAGATGAACGTGTTCTTATTCTTCAGTGATTTTGAGAGGGTCGACATATGCATCTCTATCTGAAAGCAACGTCATGGATTGAAACAATCTAACCGCCAATTATTTATAAGTGGCTCAAACCTCAAATCGAAGTGGATTGAGAGATTATTTGACATAGATTGTTGAGATTTTTTTTACAAAAAAAAAAAACTGAAGAAATCTAAAGCATATATAGACAGCTTTTGGTTCTGTGTTAAACAACTTTTGCGTTTGGAGGAAGCTGATTTTGCATTCGTGCAATCAAACAAGTTTTGCAATCGCAGTTTCCTGCAGATATATTTTGAACAAATAGTATCCAAAAGCTGTTATTTAAAAAAGCTGAGGGGAGACAGCTTGCTACAGAATCAATTTTAAATCTAACATTTGCAAAAAAATAATTTTGCAATCTTTTTTATTAAGCGCTACCATAGTTACAAAATTCATGTTAAGTTAAATGATAAATATTCATCAAAGGTATTGCATTCAGAGTTCGCTTGTATATCATATGGGAGATATTATATTTTTCAGATATATTTTGATAAGTAACAATGAGAAATACCACCACAAAAAAATATATTAAATGTGAAGTCGGCAATAATAATTAATGTTGATTTTTAAATTAGGAACATAGTGCTACATCATCATCCAAACTTCAGAATACCTGAATTTTAAGTACTAAAAACAGAATTCATCAATGGGTAGGAAAGGTATGAAGCCATTGAATGTTTTTTTTATAAAAAAAAAAACAATATTGAGAGTTTACAGTGATAGACTATGATGTGGAAGTGAAGTGCACATTAATTTAGTTGAGCCTATTAAAAAAGGGGTCAGAAATTTTTTTTCCTACATGTTACGCCCGGTTCAAATAAATTTTGAGATTTTGTAAATAAAAAGGGCAAAACATGTATTTAATGAAATACCTTCATTGTAAATTCATTGAAAAGGCACAGAAATTAAAATCTGGCTTCATATCACAAGGACATCAATCGAAAAGGATGATTTGACCATAAAACACTATTATACAGTAATGTCTATTAAAGAATTAACATATCAAAAAGACAATGTCCAGTAATGTCTTCCGCTTCAAATTGTAACCTCCCACTTTGCAACGAAAGTGATGATAGCAAATTCTATCTTTTTCAAAAAAATAAAATAAAAAAATCAAAGGCAATAAGGGTGACATATCACAAGCATTAAAACACATGCACAAGCCTAGCACCCCAAGAAAAATTAATTATACTAGGATAGCAACAATGTTACATATAAATTTCACCTGAAGAACTTTTACACTGTACAAAATTATACACAGAATATTTCATGTAATAAATTTTAAAGAGAGCTAATAGAAAAGAAACTTCCATCCCTTATTGTGTTCCCTTTTGAATGAAAACCAATTGATTATAATGCTAGATCCATCTGCTTGTCATGATTTGACCTGTTTGTGCACTCAAACCAAATTGAATGGGGTTAGAGCAAACCAAGAATTCAAATCTAGTGTGGCGATTGGCTTCCAGAATCTAAATCTGCTCTGGACTGATCAACTGAAGGTGGAAGGAGAAGTGCGAGCCTCTGTTTGTATCGCTCGATACATCTAAGTCGGTTTTCTCTTAATCTGGATCAAACAAGCACAAGATGAAAATGAATACAAGCCAGAAATTCCAATAGTGATGGCTTTTAAAAGTTCTAAAAATATACCAGAAATTCAAAAATCCCAGTTGGATAAGCAATACAAAAATAAGTAATGAAACTGGGAGAAGGGATCTTTAAATCATAATGAATTTACATCATCTGCAACCCAAAATAACAAGTCGGCATGAGAGGATCTAAAAGTAGTTGCCTTAGGCTTTCAGAACTGTACAAAATAACATCGGGTGTGGAATAAGGGATCTCCCCATCTCAATCACGCTACTCTTACAATACACTATTATTTATAGGTATCTAGGGTCTGCCCATATCAAGCTCTCTAAAACTCATGAGCCTATGATTCTATGATTAGTGCATCCAAATGTCATGCAGCTGAGATAATAGTTAATGCATCATTTATCAAATACTAGACTTTTAATAACCAAAGGAGCAGGTCAAGTTCTCAAGTTATTCCATTTCCCCCCTCACAGGACCTGGATAAATCTGACCACCTCTATGCATTACCAGAAACCTGATGCTTGGTGGTGGTGTTTCACGCGATACATCACCAAAGGATACCATACCCAATTCAATATTGGTCATTTCATTAATAAAAGAGAACTCCATATCAAGTCATGTGGAGGAGACATGTATGCATGCATACACCAAGCTTTGTGGGGGTTGGGTGGGAGGAGTGCACATACCCAAACCCCTAACTCCAATGGCCAATCTAGTTGGTTGGGGAAAGACAAAAATGTGATGTTGCAAGATATAATACAAGTCTGATCATGGTGGTTATGCAACAACAGACTGGTGTAATAGCACTTTTTAAAATCTGTATAATGCCATTTGGTTTCTTCTTATGGTTATCGTATGTAATCGAGTATAGATGGCGTGGACTTCTTCTTCTTCTTCTTCTTCTTCTTCTTTCTACCTGATAGGACATTGTTTTGAACTTTGAATTCAAGACCACTCAGCCAATGTAATTGCATTATTCTTTGAATCCAATACCCTTTGGCCACGAACAACCTTGATGACTACTAATCTATGGGCCCAAACCAATTTCTTGCTTAGGTTGATTTTCAGATGAAAACTAGAATGGATCCCATTTTCCACTGTAAACCACTAGCTGAACTTAAAAAAGAAAAAGAAAAATAATAACAATCAATTTAGCACCACTTTTCAGTTTTACTTGAAAGTCACATTAATAATTTCAAATACTTATACCTAGCTCGAACTCTTTTAGCACGTTTAATGTGTCCTTGCAATAACTCTTTCTCAGATAAATGCTCTACGGAAACCACATCCTGCAAAGAAAATAAACTAATATTGTCATTGCATATAAAAAGAAATAGATCATGAATTTTGCCTATAATACAAAAGGGAAATTAATAACAGGTCCCTATTTAAATTTTAGACTTGGATTAAACAGTACCTACCTTGCCTTCTTATCCAACATAACATCACAGCTGTGGTTTAGGTTTCACATAACAAGGGGTCTCTATAGTCTATTATTACTGTAAGCCGAGGGTGAAGTGACTCAAATTCACTTCATTTCTCCCTCTCCCCTTTCCCATGGAATCAAATCCTACCAAACAAAAATCTCACTATCCCCACCTTTTGCTTCTTATGAACCATAGAAAAATGCTTTCTATCGCAAATCTCATCAATGATGAGTTGCTGAGTCATCAATTGTGATACCAGCCTTGACGCTCGAATAGCCGAAGTTAGTTAGATCATCGAATCTATGGATTTCCCTACCTCAGTACCACTACTTTTTCTTAGTTATCTAGGACTTATGCTTTTATATCTTTTCTTTCCACGGGGAAAAGATTAATTTTTTTTAAGACATGGGATGGTTTCAAGCATGCACTCGGCGATGAAAAAATTTATTTCACTACATACATCCTAAACAATGGAAGAAGGACCTGAATTTTTTTTTTGAAGAAATTTATACAATACGAAACACAATATTACCTAGAAAATACATGGTTCCACATTTAAATAAACTATTTCATACCAAAACACACAACTAAGCAAATATTACACTATATTACTTAGCAACACCATACATATCCTAATGATATACTATCATGTTATAAAGCGAATTATATTAGGAAAAACGAATTCTTAATTTTAGACACACATTTCCACATTAAAATAGACTATTTAGTAACAAAATACACAACTAAGCGAATATTACTATATTGCTTAACAACGCCTTACATATCCTCGTGATATACTATCATGTTATACAGCAAATTTTATTAGGAAAAAAATTTATTAATTATAAAGACATACATATCATTGTTATCAACAAGACTTTTGTTAGAACCATCTGGGATCAGTCATTAGCCAACGAGTATCATATGTTAGTGTGTAAGCCTTTTTATAATTTTCTTTTACGTATATGTCCTATATGGATTTTCTCATCCTCTTTTTAGGACCTTCAACACTATAACCTCTATGGATTTCATGGAATTACCCTGCCTTTGTACTCAAATCAATTTCTATGCATCTCAGCTATTTCCAGTTTTCCTTCCTACTTGCATTAAGTTGTTATACAAGTATATGGGCAGACATTTCAAGAAAATATGACAGAAAAACAATGCAGAAGCATATATTTAGACATTGTTTTGGGCAACCTGTTCTTTGCCAGAATTTTCATCATCATCATCATCTGTATTATTATCTGACAGGTGCATCTCAGCCACTGCAGCGTGTAAAGGTCTGGGAAGGATCTTCAGACCTTGGCCAACATTAGGCTGCATCAAAAAGCAAACACATATTTCAAGGTTCCCTATGATAAATTTGGCTTGGAACTATAAAAGGTAATAATAATAATTTTTAAAAAAATGCTAGACGAATGAAGTCAACACCATAACCACCTATATTCAACAATTGCAAAGCACATCATACAATAAACAAAATAATACATCTTACCACGTGTGCTAAAGATGGAGACCATTTAGATAATTAAGCAACTCGAGCGCATAAGAATATAGAAGAATTATCGCATGGAAAACATAACTTAGAGGGGGGGCCTACAAAGAATCCCTGGAGATTTAATTTAGTGTGTTTCAGAAAAGATTAGAGATGACATATATTGACACCATGACAACAGAGAGAACAATGGGATGTACATTTGGTCCACAAGTGAGCAATTACAAAAAAAACATAGACACACATGGAGTGGATGAATTCGCTGAAGATAATGGAAGGTATGAGAATGTGAATGAACCTGGAATTCTAGATTCACACCATTTCGCAGCCATGATCGACATAAACCGTAAAGAGGTACTTCAGCTGCATCCTTCATTAAATTTAACCTATATAAAACAACAGTCCACATCAATTTGAAACAAATATCAAACAAACTAAATATCAACAGTCATAGCATTGTGTAATTATCTACTTTCATTTTCCCAAATTCAATTATTGAATAGCTGGTATTTTTAGTTGGAAATCATAGGTAGTTTAAGAAACATGTAACTTATATCAATATCCACTAAATTAAATGGTTTGGGAGGCATCACAAAATTAAAAGTTTAAAAATTGTGGTAGTTAAGGTAATCATCATTGCTCAGGATCCACAAATCCAACATTTACATTGAACCAAGAACTGACGGGTTGTTGTTGTATGCATAAAAAGGCATAATTTTCTCAAAAGTGAACCGGTTAAGATGTTTTTCTAGGTTTAAACAATAAAATAAATCAGCATGACATTAAATTTTCAACAAATCATAATAACTGATTTGCAATAAAAAAAATTGTCAATTATAACAGCAACCCTAAACAAAATTAATATGATAATGTGAATAAAATACAGAATGAATTACAAAATTTTCTTACTTTCCCATGTTTACATTCCGGTCATGAATCACCTCAACAGTATCATCCCTGCATTTATCCCCACAAATAAACACAGAAATAGAGCAGTTACAATCTTATATTCTTATGACATAGAAATTGATAACACCAAATCAAATGACATCAACTCAAATTACCTTAACTCCTTGTAGCTGTTATAATCAGGAGTAGATGATGCATTTGGGATCTGAACAACCTGAACAGCGGAAAAACATAAGGTGATACAACAAATGTCACAAGAACAAAAAAAATTATCATCATCCTCCTACAACGTTACTCCAATTCAAAATCCAATATGTTGCATCTTGCTTAGACATGCAAGCATCCTCCAACTATGTTGCACTTGCATGGCATTCCCAAGTAAGTTCTGAATTTGTAGAACATCCACTTTACTCCATGTTCACACTTCACCCTCTAATCAATCCAATTATGCGTTCCATATAGTGATACAAATCTTTCATGTAAATTTATCCTTCAACCTAAACCCATCTACCAAGCATCCCAATTAGACACAAACAGATGGTTAGACCACATAAAAACTTTCACAAAACTCTCATTTGGAACTAAAGATTCCGCTTTTGCAGAACCCATCTTCCAAAAATTGGTCCCAAACCCAACTTTTCAAGTTCCACTTTTATGCATATAAAGTAAAAAAAATTCCAATTTCTTGGAAAGGCTGGTGGGAAAAAAGAAAAAAAAAAGTCTTTTATATTGATTTTCCAAATAATGGACTTTATGTAATTGATTTCAAACGGAGTCTATTCATCCAAAACAAGGCACTGAAAAAAAAATTGCAAACCTGCGGTTGAGGAACGAAAGGAGCGGCGTTCTTGGCAGGGAATCCGGCGGCCGGAAGGCTGAAGTGAGTACGCTGCGGCGGCGGCGACGGCTGTGCCACCGTCGGCAGAGCCCTCACCACGTGCTGCTGCGTGTTCTGGGCCGTCGCCGCAAACCCCGCGGGGTTCATATTGGACCCATACGATCTGACCGGTCCGGTGGGGATCACGGTCACCGCCTCCGCCGGGTTCCCCCTCCCGAACCCTCTATGGGCCGACTGGTTCGCGATCACCCGGTGGGGATCGGGAAGTTGAGATCCCGCCGCGGCGGAGGCGGAGGTGGGGGTCTTGATGGGGAAGGCCCGAGTTGGGGCGCCCATGGAGTAGAGCATCCCTTGGTGTGGATTTGGGTGGAGTGGTTGAGAAGGGTTTGGGGTTCTCGTAGCGGAGAGGGGACGGGAGGGGGCGGCGGTGGAGGGAGGACGAGGCGGGGGAGGGGATTTGGCGGCGGAGGAGGTGGTGGTGGTGGTGGTGGGGGTGGAGGCGGACATGGTGGAGAGGGGACCGGTTTTTTTTCTGCTTTGGAGTGGAGAGAGATTAATAAGATTTTTTTTAAGAGGGTCACTATTCCCACCTCTCCGGTTACTCACCCCACCCCTTTAAAAATAGAAAGAGAGGAACCCACCCCGGACTTGTAGTCAATCTTCTCTTCTCCCCTCCACAACCCATCAAGGAAGGTGTGTTGCAGAGGGGGAGGGATTAAGGCACTGGACATCGGAGGAGACAGGCGGTGCATGCTCTGTTACAACTGCTAGTCCAAAATGGGTTCCTTTTTTTTTAGAAAGGTAAAATTTTAGTTTTCAAGGGGTGGGTGAGTAATAATAACTCTTTTTAATTCCTAGAAGAGTTTGAATTTTTTTTTTCTTTCTAATCCACAGCAAATGCCATTTCAAAATTTGATAGGCCTTTGTTTTGGTTGTCAAAACGTCTATATTTAGCGTTTGAAAGAGTTTAACAAAAAAACTACTTTTTATTTAAAGTTTTTTTTTTTTTTAAGAAAAGGTAGGCATCCGGTCTTAATTTTATTCAAAAAAAGGAAATGCCCAATTTAAAAGCAATTACAAGAGATACTCAGACAAGTTAGTGGAGAGTAGAAGAGATATCTACTTCCGCACTAATAGTATCCCTTGCACCTAATTAATAAGAAAATTACTCAATTACAAGCACACCCCTTCTAACCGAGACCCTAGAGGCCCCCACACAAAACACTTCAATCCTTTATAAAATAAAGGATCGAATCTCAAACATTCTCCACATACACCTGTATACCACGGAAGACTAGATGGTTGCGTGCGAGCCACAATGCCCAAGCTACCGCCGGAACCAATATTTGCGAGACCTTGCTTTTCGCTCCCTTATCTCCCCTTTGCCTCAAGCACTTCCCCGCCCCGCACAGCTCCTCCAACGAAGAACTCCCTTCTCTAAACCCCGTCATGCCCGCCAAACGTTGCCAGACCTGCTTCGCTAACGGGCACTCAACCATAATATGTGATGTGGACTCAACTCCCCCATTGCACACCTGACAAAGAGTGTCCGCCTGAGAGACCCAACGTGCTCGATAGGCCTTGGTGAGTAGCTTTTCTTGGTCCACATGCTTTCTTGGTCCAACGTGCTTTTTATTTAAAGTTATATATTAAACTTGTTTTATTTTACTCCATTAGATCTTTTATAAATAAAAAAAAACTATTTTGAAGTGGTATTTATAACCAAGTAAATTTTTCTTGCGTTTTCAAATGCCCCCAAAACATACTCTTTTTCTATTTAAAGTTATATTAATATGATTTTAATATATCTTTTATAAAAAAAACTATTTTGAAGTGGTATTTATAACCATGTAAATTTTTCTAGCGTTTTCAAATAAACAGCGAATTCACTTTCTATCTTTCCTTCACTACAGAAAAGATCATATATTTAAGTTTGCCAATGAGTTTTTGATAAGATAGGAACGCCGAGTCTCATATTTCTATCGATCTCAATGAGATTACTATTTTCCAAAGCCATTACAATCATTATAAAGAAAAACATTACACACACAAAATAAAATTTCAGCCTTAAGCTTCTGCGTTCAAAAAGTAATGAAATTTGGGAAAATTAATTAGGGGTTCATGTGATTTTAGGTCCTTGAAATTTTTCAAATTTTTTTTGGGTTCCTAAAGTTATGAAAAATTATCTTTAGATCCCTCCATCTTAATGTTATTCAAAAATATCAAAAATACCCCAACACAATTATTTTAATACACTGCTAACACTCCTTAATATATTGTTAAGTATCTCCAGTACACTATTAACACTCTCCAATACATTATTAGCCTTCACATAAAATGTCTCTCGCCCAATATCCCAGTACACTGTAAACACTCCCTAGTACATTGGTTACATTCGCATAATTGGACAAGGGCATTTTCGATATTTTTTAATAGTATCTGGTTAAAGACCTAAAGATAATTTTCTATCACCCTAGGGACCTAAAAAAAACTTAAAAATTTTCAAAAACCTAAAAATAATAGACGGATAACAATATGGACCCTTGATTAATTTTCCCAAAATTTTTAAACATCCATCCATATGGGAAGCCACCTTTGAAACTCCATTGTTCGCGTCTGGCGTTTACCGTGTAAATAAACGTTTAAATATGTGTTGGACGAATTCCACAGTAGAAAAGTCACAATACACTACCATGAATCCAAACACCTTTAACGCTTTGGCGGTGGCAACCTAGTCCCCCTCACACACGTCATTTTGCTTGATGTTTAAAAAGCTCTAAAAACAATGCTTTTTGACACCGCATTGTGGCCCCCTGATTTTCCCTGCCTCGATCCCAAACAAACCCTTAGTTTACCAAGTAACAAAAGTTTAATAACACGTTAATCCTCAACCCATTTGACATGGTTTTGATTTTTCTTTTGGAGGTTTATCCTTTGATTACATCCATCAGAAGAAATGATTAATAACACATGCACAAAAGGAAATGAAACCAACAGGCAATGTTGTGAACAACAAAACAAAACAGAATTTGTTGAGTGTTTCATACGGCACCACGAAAAGTTTTCAAAGCCACCAAAAACAATTTAATTAAAGAGTGATGAAAAAGAAACAGTTTCTTTTCACCAGCTTGTTTGGCCATATAAGATGTCCAACTCATAGACATGTCATGCAGTGTAATATAAATAAAAAAAATTAATCAATCTAGTTGGAATTTAGAATAAGAATAAGAAGCCAAAAAAAATCAATTTTCAAACTCAAGAAAATAATTACTTGATAGAATTGTTAACATTGTAATAGCTGCTAAACGGTGTCCAAGATTAGGTCAGGCTATAACCGATGGAGATCCTCCTATACCAGCTGCAGCCCGTGAGAAAGTAAGGTGTCACATGCTCTATGGATAAAGAAAAGCAGATATGAAATTGACACGATTTAGGATGAATTGTGTAATTCGAAATGGCGAGGGAGAGAGGGGGAGAGGGGGAGGGGGAGCATATCCACCAAAAATAGATTGGTAGAGTTCGATCTGCATTCGATGTACATGGCTCAAATAGAAGAGGCACGAAATTGATTTGCCAACTTGCGAACATTACTTGTGCAAATCATCCAAAATTATAAGCAAGCATTCGTAGATAAAAGAAACATTGAAAACACATACAAGTGTGTGCATGGTGGCACATGCAACTATGCAACTGCATTCTCATTCATGTTCTCTGTCACACTTGCACACATTCTAAACCAATAAGCCCCATCCCTTCTATTTTGAATCAACTTTATGGATCAATTTTATGCACATATATTGATGCAAATACACTGGAAGAAAAAACAAAAAAAGTGAAAAGAGGGATGCTGCAAAACAGTTGGAGAAAAAAGAAAAGAAAAGAAAAGGGAAAAAAATAAATATCATATTTAAGATTGGTGAATGGTGCGATTGCAGTTTGCTCCCATGCTAGAAATATTAGTCAGAAAAGTCAGAAATTGAGGAGTGACACATGCTAACATGCCCAGGATTGCTTAGAACTCATTATTTAAGAAGCCGTGAAGTGTACGTCGCAATACAGCCCAAGTGCTACTTTTTATTGGTGTTAGCACAAGTGTTATTATACTAATCTCATGTTACCAGTAATGGTTTATGCGATCATTTGAGTTGTTAAATAATGATGACTATTCTCAATGCACCATTTATTTTCACATTCAAATCAAGTTCAATTGCGTGATTAGTTAGAATTGGAAGTTTAAAAATGATAATCAACTTTTCAAGACACTATCCCAATGTAGCCAATGAACTGATGAGTATTACTGGATGCTCGTCCAATTCAATGAAACATGCTTTAGATTTCTAGGATGCATGCATGAAGCTCCTTCACACATAAGATGATATGTTCTCAATTTCACATTTTTCTTGATGTGATCTATGTGACCCAATCCATGAAGCATTATTTGAAATCTCTAAGTCATTACAGATACATATGCATCAGCCATACTGTTCGATCAAAGCCCCAAAAGTTCTATTGATATCGTTGATTCCATCGCGGCCGCCATTTATGTCGATATCAAATAGAACTTTTGGGGCCTTCATCCAACAGTACGGCTGATCATCCCCTTCTTTCTCAATCATCACAATAAACTCTCTCGCCAGATCAGATTAACTCACAATTCAAGAACCCCCCCCAAAAAATAATTCCTTTGTTTCATCTTTCCTGCCTTCCCCTTGTTTAATGATCTTTACTTGACTTGGTTGCTTTGTCTTTAAAACTTAAAATTATGTTTCTCTCATGCGAGAGGCAATATTTAAATGTTAGAGCAAAGTCCAGAAAGAGAAGAAGTCTTCTAGGATGAATTACAAAAAGCAGGGAAGAAAAAGGAAGAAACAAGAGGAAACAAATGGACTGAAGAGAGTATAAATACTACAATTTGAAGAATCAGATTTCATTATGCCAGTTTCTTAAGAGTTTTAAGTCACTGGGTCAATTTCATTCTGTTTAAATTATCAATAAGATGAATTAAGGTTTCATCAGTCGCTCACAGATACAATATATTAGTATCTTTTACATAACGTCTGTCGTCTGCTAATATATGCAAGCATGCATCCACAGCATTGTTAATTAAACAAAGAATCAAAAGTCACAGTGGAAAAAACAACTTGAATATTTGCAGAAAAACACATGCCCACAGCAATTTTGCTGCTAGTATCGTGCATATAAATTTACCTTAAAAGACCCTTGCATCATCACAAACAGGAGAACAGCTGTTTCTTTATCAAATTTTTTTAGCTTCACCAGTAACATCTCTAGGCTTAAAACTAGTGCCACCTGAAAGAAAAAAAAACAATTCAAAAAAAGAAAGAAGAAATACCAGATGGAAAATGCAAATATTCATCAATGAAGCCTTTTGCCCACGGCAACTGCATTGTCTAAGATGAGGTCAACTTTGTCAACATCACTCCATCTTTGCAAAACATCTTTGATTCTGTCCACTTCATCAGGAACAATTTGTTGCAAAGACTATTGCCCCTCCTAACCTTTCTGGTGAAGAATTGACAATAGAAACCATTGTTGGACCATTGTAAAATATCATGAACCTCAAAAGCATTTTACTTTTCAGGGGCAGAGCTATGTGGGGCTCAGTGGTTCATTTTGATGCAAGAATGATGAATTTTAATTAGCTAATACATGTTATTAATTAGTTTTCATTGTTGCTTGTATTGTTTGACATTGATATGTATGAGTAGTAGTACATGTTATTATAGTTTTATTTTTTCAATTTCCGTTGATCCATGGATAGTTTATTTGAGCATGAAATAGCTATATAGGGATAGAGAAAAATTAGACAATTTCTATTTGATTGATATTCCTTTATCTGTTCAGATGAATTTCTATCTTTTTTGTTCGTCTTATTAAACTTTCTTTGTCACTCTTCTATCTAGTTCCAGTTGAAACTACAACTGAGACTCAAAGATTATGCTTTTATAATTTTTTATTATTATTTTTTTTTTTGAAGAATGGTGCTCCCTAGGATTTGATCATTTGACATCTTTTAAAGAAGTAGGAGATGCTTGCCGACTTAACCAAAACTCGGTTCGCAATTTTTTTAAATAATTTTAAAAGATGTAATTTTTTTTTATGCACTGATTAATACCAAATCTTTGGTCTCTTTTGTGCAAACTTTATTTTAAAAAATAAGAATCATCCAAACATTATATAATAAGAATAAAATTGTAGCTAAAATTCACTCCCATTATAGTAAATCCCTTAACACTATCACTATTCATTTACAATGAGGAAGACACTGGCAAAGCAACTGAATACATTAATACTCAACAAATAAACATTAAAAAAAAACACCATTTTATTTGGGGCGTCGGAGAAGACATTGATTGTTATAACAAAATTTATTATATGCACCACTCACATTAATCTAAATCCAATTTAATTATGTGCAGAGCATCAAACACAGCTACTATATTGCATACTTAGGCGCATAGCAACAAAACTCTGCAATCGTTGATTTTGCATTCAACAAAGTGACCCCTTTGAAACAGTAATTCAAAGAGGCGTATCAAGATGCGCAAGTGTTTGAGATTTTTTTGGACTATTGCATATCGAATTTGTCACTTGTACAACAAACATGAAAATGGATATAACACTTGTCATGACCAAGATCCACAAATCCAACATTTACATTGAACCAAGAACTGACGGGTTGTTGTTGTATGCATAAAAATGCATAATTTTCTCAAAAGTGAACCGGTTAAGATGTTTTTCGAGGTTTAAACAATAAAAATAAATCTTCATGACATTAAATTTTCAACAAATCATATCATTGCTCAGGATCCACAAATCTAACATTTACATTGAACCAAGAACTGACGGGTTGTTGTTGTATGCATAAAAAGGCATAATTTTCTCAAAAGTGAACCGGTTAAGATGTTTTTCTAGGTTTAAACAATAAAAATAAATCTGCATGACATTAAATTTTCAACAAATCATAATAACTGATTTGCAATAAAAAATTGTCAATTATAACAGCAACCCTAAACAAAATCAATATGATAATGTGAATAAAATACAGAATGAATTACAAAATTTTCATACTTTCCCATGTTTACATTCCGGTCATGAATCACCTCAACAGTATCATCCCTGCATTTATCCCCACAAATAAACACAGAAATAGGGCAGTTGCAGTTACAATCTTATTATGACCTACAAATTGATAACACCAAATCATATGACATCAACTCAAATTACCTTAACTCCTTGTAGCTGTTATTATCAGGAGTAGATGATGCATTTGGGATCTGAACAACCTGAACAGCAGAAAAACATAAGCTGATACAACAAATGTTACAAGAACAAAAAAAATTATCATCATCCTCCTACAACATGTTACTCCAATTCAAAATCCAATATTTTGCATCTTGCTTAGACATGCAAGCATCCTCCAACTACGTTGCACTTGCATGGCATTCCCAAGTAAGTTCTGAATTTGTAGAACATCCACTTTACTCCATGTTCACACTTCACCCTCTAATCAATCCAATTATGCGTTCCATATAGTGATACAAATCTTTCATGTAAATTTATCCTTCAACCTAAACCCATCTCACCAAGCATCCCAATTAGACACAAACAGATGGTTAGACTACATAAAAACTTTCACAAAACTCTCATTTGGAACTAAAGATTCCGCTTTTGCAGAACCCATCTTCCAAAAATTGGTCCCAAACCCAACTTTTCAAGTTTCACTTTTATGCATATAAAGTAAAAAAATTCCAATTTCTTGGAAAGGCTGGTGGAAAAAAAAATAAAAATAAAAAACTGTCTTTTATATTGATTTTCCAAATAATGGACTTTATATAATTGATTCCAAACGGAGTCTATTCATCCAAAACAAGGCACTGAAAAAAAAATTGCAAACCTGCGGTTGAGGAACGAAAGGAGCGGTGTTCTTGGCAGGGAAGCCGGCGGCCGGAAGGCTGAAGTGAGTCCGCTGCGGCGGTGGTGGCGGCGGCGACGGCTGTGCCACCGCCGGCAGAGCCCTCACCACGTGCTGCTGCGTGGTCTGGGCCGTCGCCGCCGCCCCCGCGGGGTTCATATTGGACCCATACGATCTGACCGGTCCGGTGAGGATCACGGTCACCGCCTCCGCCTGGTTCCCCCGCCCGAACCCTCTATGGGCCGACTGGTTCGCGATCACCCGGTGGGGATCGGGAAGTTGAGATCCCTCCGCGGCGGAGGCGGCGGTGGGGGTCTTGATGGGGAAGGCCCGAGTTGGGGCGCCCATGGAGTAGAGCATCCCTTGGTGTGGATTTGGGTGGAGTGGTTGAGAAGGGTTTGGGTTTGGGGTTCTCGTGGCGGAGAAGGGACGGGAGGGGGCGGCGGTGGAGGGGATTTGGCGGCGGAGGAGGTGGTGTTGGTGGGGGTTGAGGCGGACATGGTGGAGAGGGGACCGGTTTTTTGTCTACTTTGGAGTGGTGAGAGATTAATAAGATTTTTTTTTATGAGGGTCATTATTCTCACCTCTCCGGTTACTCACCCCACCCCTTTAGGGGCCGTTTGGGTAGCGGAATTAGGGTGGAATATGGGTAGAATAGGGAGGAATAGGTAAATTAGGTGTTTGGCTAAGCAGAATAAGGGGGTATAGCTATACGGAATAAGGAGAGAATAACCTGGTATTTGTATTCCAAGTCCACCCATGGAATTGTGTTATTCCTCCACTGGAATAAGGAAATCCACCTATCAAATCACATATTATCACATCAAATCACCTGTCATCACCTCTTATACATCAATGGGGCCCACATGTCAAATCAACTTTTTACACCTTATTCACATCTTATTCTTCATCAACCAAACACCCCAACCTTTATTATTCCGTTTCCCAATGAGAATAACAAAAAACACAACCAAACACAAAATCTCTTATTCCATTGATAAAGTCAACAATTCCTGGAATAGGTATAAACCCCAGAATAGCTTATGCCTCTAGCCAAACGGGCCCTAAATTTTACCTGCACAAAACACAGAGCCAATAGTGAATCTATTTGAAACAGAAAGCGTGAACTAATAAATTGATATACGGTTTTATAGTCTTTCGTATGTCGAGGAGGGGACGAGGAGTCCATCATTCAAGATCGAACGGTGGTTAAATTGATATACGGTGAACTTTTATTTTGCTTAATCTGAAGCCGTTCAATTTTAGATCAACCGCCTGTGAAAAACTAATGAAAAAAAAACAGGAAAAAAAGTGGAGATGCGGGGTATCGATCCCCGTACCTCTCGCATGCTAAGCGAGCGCTCTACCATCTGAGCTACATCCCCATTTTGTTGGATTTATTCATTTTATATTTTATATAAAATATAATATTTTCTAAAAAAATCTCTCAAACTCACTGAAGTGCAATTTGCCGATTCATTTGACTTTTCTACTACAATAGATTTCAAAGGAGAGAGAATAATAGTTTTATTCGTTAATCCGTTTGGATGCGAGTTGTGTAACCCCTGATTTTCTGTTCACAGTGTTTTAGTCTGAATCATCAAGTGGACCGCTTTTTTTCCATTGTTCATACTCTGGAAATCCTGTTTGACATACAGGCTTGTGTTTGAATTTGTAAAAACAGATGATTACGAATATGCCCTTAGTGTCTTTTCAAAAACAATGGTTCCCAAAATGTGGAGGGTTAACGTTGTAAAATCACATCTATATTCGCTGCATTTTGTGGGTCAATTATAGGAAGCGGGTTTTCGACGCGTTTCGAAAAATCACCAAAATACACAGTAAACATGATCGTCCATTTTTCGTTTAGCAAACGCACAAGCCCGTTTGGATGAAAGTTTCGCATTTCATTGGATTAACCATAGTAGATGCTATCGAATTGCCCATCCAAACGAGTCCTTAATATTGGGGGATGTATTATGCGCAGGGGCATATGCTTATAGAGGGTAGCTCAGATGCTGCCTTGTAGAGATTGGTTGTACGTCATAAACATGTTTGAATGAGATGAGATTTAATGGGTGTTTATCCCTTAATAAAATATTGACACTGTTCATACCTATATGTTAAACATGTACATGTAAATGGAACTTAGACAAAAATTGATGAGAACCCTGTCATCAATGCTCAGTTAGTGTGTTTCACTTCTGGGCAGCCAAAAGGCCAGGTGATTTTGGCCATCAATCCATTCAAATTGGAAGATAATGTGTAAGCGCCAGAAATATTATGGTATCAAAATCACTCAAATAATTTTTTTTGCCATTGACTTCAGTCCCATGTGTGATAATTAGAGCAACAACTCCTTAAACTCAGAAGGATCAAATTCAAACCCACTGAGATTCTAGGGATGACAAAAAATAAAAAAAAAATCTTAAATATTGAATAATATACCATTAGATTTTACACGTCATGTAATTTGTTCATCTAATTAGTAGCTCCCACCATGAATGATACATTGATTAGTAAATATGTTGATATTCCTCATATTTGCATCATAATTGTAAAACACCACCCCCTATCATTCAATTCGTAACAAATAGTTAGATACAATCAAACAATTCAACTAATAAATATTAACCATGCACCCATATATGACCATCAAACAAACAAAAGAAGAAACATCAACTAGGCCAATACCACTTCTCTCTCTCTCTATATATACACACACACACATATATATATCATTCACTCTCTAACAATGAGTAGACTGAAGCTTAAGCCACTCCTTCTGGTCACGTGGAGACTCGTCCAGCAGGCCGGGAGTCGTGGCCATGATCGGCGAGGGCTCGGGAGGTTGGTCGGCGAGGGCCGCCATGATGCGCCGGATAGTCACTGATCTGACCTTATTGAGACCCACAGACTTCATGTTGGAGGTTGTGGTACTGTTGGAGAAGAGGTTGGATGACTTGGTGAGGATGAGATACACCAAAGCCTGGACCAAGAAGAACAACCCAACCTTTGTCACACTCTCTCCAAAGCTTTCCATTTCTTTGGTGGTTGGTCTCTGGGCTTTGTGTGGGAAGAGCTTTTGAGAGGAGGATTTTTCAATGTGTGAATTGTGGGAGTGATGAAGCCATGAATGAGAGTGCCCACTTTTTATATTGTGGTTTGGTTGGACTGGGCTACACCATGGAAGGAAAATTCATTTTATATTTAGTATTTTTTTTTTTTTTTTTGTGATCAGCTTCGGCTTGCATTGTTAATTGTTGACTTTGACTGGTTCTTTTTTTTTTTAGGGGGTATTGTGGGAATAGACGGAATTTGTGCTGTCTGGGTAGAGGAATTGAGAGGGAGATAGGAGGAGAATAGTCCTAATTTTTTTATTTTTTATTTTTTGTTGAAAATAGATAGATGATTGCTACTCGATTCCATTTCTGAATTCAAATTACACATTCTGAAAGGAGGAAAAATAGAAAATAAAAATTAAAAACAGATTTACAAAACCTCATCGAGCCTAGGCTAGTCGCCTAGCTCCCGGTTAGAAGAGACATCTAATCAGTGGGAGTCCATCACATTCGCCTCTCATCCCGCGATGCTTAAACTCCCCTCTCGGAACCGGACGTCTTCCACCTTGCGATGTATCACCCCCAATCCCTCATGTACCATCTAAACATGTCCCACATATTCTCTTGGTACGCCCTTGCTCCTGTGAAGAAATGGTCCTAAAAGTTATTTGTTTAGAAGGAATAGATGGATATAACTATATATGTCAGAATAAGTGAGAATAAACTGATATTTGTATTTCAAGTCCTTTATGGAATTGTGTTATTCAATACAATCTATTCCACTGGTATAAAGGGACTCGATCACAGGTCAAATCATTTTTTCACATTTTATAAATTATTATTCACATTTTATCTACAACTTATCAAACAACAAAACTTTATTATTACGTTTCACAAAGAGAATAACTAAAAATACAACCAAACAAAAAATGACTTATTCTTTACCTATATCGGAATAGTTATCTATCTCAAAAAAGCTTATGTCGCTAGCCAAACAGGGAAAAAAAACTGTTTATTTAAAAGGAATAAATGGATATAATAAGTGAGAATAAGTTGATATTTGTATTATAAGTCCCCTAGAATTGTGTAATTCCACACAATTCATTCCACTAGTATAAAAAGATTTTATTGTCAAATCAACTATCAACACTTTTTATACATCAGGGGACTCACAGATCAAATCAATTTTTCACAATTTATAAATCTTTATATGCACCTTTTTTCACATTTTATCTATGTTTTATCCACGGTCAACCAAACAATAAAAACTCTATTATTATATTTTTCAATAAAAAAAATTTAATACACGGTCAAACAATAAATCAATTAAATCAATTATATATTTATGTATTCTTAGTATAATTATAAACTATAGAAAATAATTTATGTCTATATCCCAACAATGCATTGCGGAATAAAGATGGATGTTTTGGGAAGGTTTTGCTATCGGGGCAAGTGTAATTTTTTATTATTCCATAACGCGGTTGAGAGGGGGACCAATAAAAGCGCACGTTGTAATCACTCGAATATGATGCTCCGCCTTAACGGACACCGGTCCGAACCCTGAAACAGTCTCAAATCTGTATAACTCCCTCGTTTTCCTTGAAATGATGAGCGGTTAATTTTGATTGAAAACACAGTATATCAAAAAACTCTATAATATATTAGAAATATAAAAAAATCTTTGTAAAAGATGACTTCCCCTTCTGGATAGAGCTTTATAATCTATTTAAATATGTAAAATTATCATTTATATAAGTTTTTTTGCATTTTTAACAAATTATAGGGATTTTTGATATACAGAGTTTTTAGTCATGGTTAATCAAATAGAACATTAACACAATATTCTTCATCGGTCAACAAAATTTAACTCAATGGGTTATTCAGATTTATACAGATGTTTTCAAAGGGTTACATGAGTTATATGGATTTTTCCCTTAATTTATCAAATAAAAATCTATTCATTTTGTTTAAAATTGGAATAACAGTGCACAATTTATCCATTTTTTTCTACATCAATCGAGGATTTATTATTCTCCAACCATTTTTTTTACAGTCACTTACGGACTTACATGACTTTCCTTTTTAGATTTTTTTATGAATGGAATTAAAACCTATATATACTCTAATAAATCGAGTTCACATAAAAAGTGCAATATCTGTATTAGTTCTGACCACACCTATGTGAGTTTTTTTTTTATAAGTTTGTTTTAGTGTGAATATGTTTTCACCTGCACTTATTCTTTGCACTAAGTTTACATTAGTAGTACATCATGGTATCATAGTAGCTAGATTTATGAGAAAATTTATTAGAAAAGTACAGCATTTTAAGGAGCTCATTGAAAATTGTTTGAAGAAAAACTTTTTAAAAATTAAATTATTTAAATTGGGTGTTAAGATGGATGAAGTGACTCTATCATTCACCTGTATAGACAGACAATCTAATATCTGAGTCCACATCGCATGTTTAGTAAGAACATGAGAACATCAACCGTAATTATCTATTATTGAGTAACTTTCTTCAACCTCATTATCAAATCTTTACTCAAATAATATACAAATATTTCGGAGCATGATGACTGTGGGTCCAGGTTAGGTCTTCTCATTTTGAGATAGACATTGTAACTGAGATATTGTGTAAAATTTTAAAATTAAAATTAAATAAAATATTAATCATTGTTTTTTAAGATTCAATTAAATTGCGTATCTGAAAGTTATAAGATCGTACAGTCATGAGAGAGTTCGTTGGACCTAACCCTCTCCCCATGACTATGAAAGCATATCTTAGACATATTATAATTGCTAAATTTACTAATATAGAATCGTATAATTTTAAGGGCAAAATGAGTCATAACACTAAGGTACCGTTTGGGGGAGTTATTAATCGACGTTGGCGGTTGCGAATTCTGGCAAACGCAGATAGCTAACCAAACAACATTTTTCATTTCTGCGTTTGGTTTCTTCCCCCGACATTTCACGCATATTTTTCCTCGCGTCCTCGACGTCTCAAAAGAACGATTCTTGCGTTCGGCCGACGCCACGTCCCTATGATCTTTGCCAAACGGTACCTAATTCTACAACACAATAGCCCAAATGTCTTGAATAAGATATCGGATAGAATTTAATTATTAATAAAATAAATAAACACTAAACTCATTAGCATTAGAAGTTACTAAGTTAATTATTTCTTTAAGAGTTCACCTGAAAATATATTATAAAAAAGGAAAAAATCCATATAACCCCTTGTAACCTTCTTGATATCCATATTACTCCATGTGATCTCAATATATCCTCATAACCCCCTATAAGCATACCATAAATGCAATAACCATCTACGGTTAAAAATTCTTTAATAGAGTTGGAATATTTGGGCATATTTCATTATCTAAATCATGATTAACATATATGTATTCTTTTAACTCTCTAAAAATAGCCAATACTTAAAAAAGAAACCCTAAAGGAGTGTAAAATTAGAAATATGAGGGGTTTTTTTTAAGTATTGGTTGTTTTCATAGAGTTAAAAGAACATATATTTGTTAACCATGGTTTAGATAACAAAATATGCCCTGAATATTTCAACTTTGTTAAAGAATTTTTAACCGCATGGGGTTATTTGCATTTATGGTGTATTTATAGGGGGTTATATGAATAAATTAAGATTACAGGGTTATACGGATATCAGGAAGATTATAGGGGGTTATATAGATTTATCCCTATAAAAAAAAGTCCACCTGATGATTTATTTTTATTTTTTTTGCAAGTTGAAAGTCACTTGACATATCCATATTCCTCAACGGGAGGTGAACATATCAGTACTATTGACTTTTTATTTTATTATTTATTTTTTTAAGTCTTCCCGCGTTGCTTGACTATTATTATTATTTATTAATGCTGACACTTCGGAACATGAAAAGTTGTCAATAGTAGACATAACTAAATACACCACCACAATAATTTAGAATGTCACCCCATCATCTAGATGTCCCGCGTTGCTTGACTATTATTATTATTTATTAATGCTGACACTATTATTATTTATTACATGGGGCTTTGTATATCTTGCGCAACCACTTTCTATTTAGGGGCACCAAAGTATATGAAGAAAATGTATGGAAAATGACAAAACACCACATAAAAGATTGAGGTACAGTTTGCGCCGGAGCAAGTTCAATTTCCTTTCCTATGGGCTTTCTACATGTTGAGGAGTAGGTGTAATACTTTGAGTTGTATGTATCGCAGGGAGCTATAGATATCTCTTCTACGCGCTCATTTGCGATGGAAACAAACTGTGGTCTTTTTATGGACTGCATTTTGTATGTTTTTAATGCTTTGGGCATCCTCTTTTTTAATATAATTAAGGCTGGATGCCTATCTTTTATCAAAAAAAAAAAAATGCTGACACTTCAGAACATGAAAAGTTGTCAATAGTACTAAAGAAAGAGACAACTAAATATTCCACTCAATAATTTAGAATGTCACCCCATCATCTAGATGTCACTAGGTCCAATAGAAAATTTGAGGTAGCCATTGATATGTCTTTTACTTATAATTTTTTCTTTGAATCGGGTGTTTGATGTTAAATATGTTTTTAAAAGATTTGATAGAGTTTTGATGTTATATTAACATATGGTTGTATTATATTTTCGAACTAATATGAACATTTATGCATTATATTTTGCAAGTCAGTTATATATTTGAAATATAACAAATGTTTACATGTCTTAAATAATAAAATTCAGTTAACTGAACTATTTGTGCAATATATTTTGAAACTAAGTTATATGCACGAAATGTAACTGACTTTTTTATATGATCTTAATGTTTTATCAAAAGTCAGTTACATTCATCAAAAAATAGATATGAATGTTGAAAAAGGTGGAATTCGGATGAGGACAAAAAAGGTAGTCGAACCATCTCTCATATGATAGAGAGCAACAAAAGGAATCCAAAGATGGTGACGCCGTTCGATGATGATGAGTAGATTAACCGGAATAATTTTTTAAGTGGTGGATATATATTAGAAAAAACTGTTAGAAATAGAGGTACTTCTGTACTTTGATTTTTCACCCTTATATAAAGGACAACTAGACAGTCAATAAAAATTTGACACCTCATGAGGCCTATGAGTGAGGCTTATATAATGGGGCCTGTGTAGCAAAGCTCTTAAATTAATTAGGATGAAAACTAATTTAAATGAGAAATTATATTCATGAAATTCTATTGGTTGGTTTGTGTTTGGTAAATGAATAACTTGTGAGATAAGGGGTTATGTGAGGGAATAATTGGTTAGACAATTTTATCATCCTTGTTATTAAAAAAATCAGGATAAAATGATCATAATTATCCAATTTTAAAATAAAAATAAATATATTTGTTCCATCTAAACGTTATAGATATGAAAATTAATATTTTTTTAACAAATCTTTTTAATCATAATTTTAATATTGTAAAAAATGACATAATTGATAGACTTTTTATCCCCTAAATAAACATAATTTGTTATCAAAATTTTATCCCCTTACCAAACACCATTATATTATATGTATAAATGAAATAAATGATAAAAATCTTTTTTTATTAAAATAGTAATTATCAAATTAAACAAATGATTGGGCACCCTTCTAAATTATGAAAAAAGAGAAATAAAATACACATTTATCATTTTATTTTGCTTTTCCAAATCATTATCTCATTGAAATTTAATGGACGCCTATATGACAATGTGTGAACAATTATTTACCATGTCAAATGAAAAACAGTATATGCTGAAAACTGTTTCACATATTCATGCATGCATGTTGTTGGTGTGTAAATTGAATTAAAGAAAGTCATTATCTCAACCAATTAATCACTCACCATTAATTAAATCATACATTAATCAAAAGTGAGTGGGGGCAGTCAAATGAATTAAAGAAAGTCATTGTCCCAACCAATTAACCATCACCTAACATTAATCAAAAGTGAGTGGGGGCTGCCCCCTATATAGCCCCGCCCATGATTACAGATACATATGCATCAGTCATACTGTTCGATCAAAGCCCCAAAAGTTCTATTGATATCATTGATACCATCGCGGCCGCCATTTATGTCGATATCAAATAGAACTTTTGGGCCTTCATCCAACAGTACAGCTGATCATCCCCTTCTTTCTCAATCACCACAGTAAACTCTCTCACCTGATCAGATTAACTCACAATTCAAGAACCCCCCCAAAAAATATTTCATTTGGTACATCTTTCCTGCCTTCCCCTTGTTTAATGATCTTTACTTGACTTGGTTGCTTTGTCTTTAAAACTTAAAATTACGTTTCTCTCATGCGAGAGGCAATATTTAAATGTTAGAGCAAAGTCCAGAAAGAGAAGAAGTCTTCTAGGATGAATTACAAAAAACAGGGAAGAAAAAGGAAGAAACAAGAGGAAACAAATGGACTGAAGAGAGTATAAATACTACAATTTGAAGAATCAGATTTCATTATGCCAGTTTCTTAAGAGTTTTAAGTGACTGGGTCAATTTCATTCTGTTTAAATTATCAATAAGATGAATTAAGGTTTCATCAGTCGCTCACAGATACAATATATTAGTATCTTTTACATAACGTCTGTCGTCTGCTAATATATGCAAGCATGCATCCACAGCATTGTTAATTAAACAAAGAATCAAAAGTCACAGTGGAAAAAACAACTTGAATATTTCCAGAAAAACACATGCCCACAGCAATTTTGCTGCTAGTATCGTGCATATAAATTTACCTTAAAAGACCCTTGCATCATCACAAACAGGAGAACAGCTGTTTCTTTATCAAATTTTTTTAGCTTCACCAGTAACATCTCTAGGCTTAAAACTAGTGCCACCTGAAAGAAAAAAAAACAATTCAAAAAAAGAAAGAAGAAATACCAGATGGAAAATGCAAATATTCATCAATGAAGCCTTTTGCCCACGGCAACTGCATTGTCTAAGATGAGGTCAACTTTGTCAACATCACTCCATCTTTGCAAAACATCTTTGATTCTGTCCACTTCATCAGGAACAATTTGTTGCAAAGACTATTGCCCCTCCTAACCTTTCTGGTGAAGAATTGACAATAGAAACCATTGTTGGACCATTGTAAAATATCATGAACCTCAAAAGCATTTTACTTTTCAGGGGCAGAGCTATGTGGGGCTCAGTGGTTCATTTTGATGCAAGAATGATGAATTTTAATTAGCTAATACATGTTATTAATTAGTTTTCATTGTTGCTTGTATTGTTTGACATTGATATGTATGAGTAGTAGTACATGTTATTATAGTTTTATTTTTTCAATTTCCGTTGATCCATGGATAGTTTATTTGAGCATGAAATAGCTATATAGGGATAGAGAAAAATTAGACAATTTCTATTTGATTGATATTCCTTTATCTGTTCAGATGAATTTCTATCTTTTTTGTTCGTCTTATTAAACTTTCTTTGTCACTCTTCTATCTAGTTCCAGTTGAAACTACAACTGAGACTCAAAGATTATGCTTTTATAATTTTTTATTATTATTTTTTTTTTTGAAGAATGGTGCTCCCTAGGATTTGATCATTTGACATCTTTTAAAGAAGTAGGAGATGCTTGCCGACTTAACCAAAACTCGGTTCGCAATTTTTTTAAATAATTTTAAAAGATGTAATTTTTTTTTTATGCACTGATTAATACCAAATCTTTGGTCTCTTTTGTGCAAACTTTATTTTAAAAAATATGAATCATCCAAACATTATATAATAAGAATAAAATTGTAGCTAAAATTCACTCCCATTATAGTAAATCCCTTAACACTATCACTATTCATTTACAATGAGGAAGACACTGGCAAAGCAACTGAATACATTAATACTCAACAAATAAACATTAAAAAAATACACCATTTTATTTGGGGCGTCGGAGAAGACATTGATTGTTATAACAAAATTTATTATATGCACCACTCACATTAATCTAAATCCAATTTAATTATGTGCAGAGCATCAAACACAGCTACTATATTGCATACTTAGGCGCATAGCAACAAAACTCTGCAATCGTTGATTTTGCATTCAACAAAGTGACCCCTTTGAAACAGTAATTCAAAGAGGCGTATCAAGATGCGCAAGTGTTTGAGATTTTTTGGACACTTGCATATCGAATTTGTCACTTGTACAACAAACATGAAATGGATATAACACTTGTCATGACCAAATCGAAATCATAATTTTCCCAAAACAGAACAAAAACAAGATGGGAGAGAATCTATGCATCTCAGAAAGCCAAAAACCCTAAATTTTACCTGCACAAAACACAGAGCCAAGAAAAAATATATATATTGGATGGGAGGAGGGAGTCAAGAAAAAATTAATTTCAATCTAAAAACATGATAAATATATATATATATATATATATAAATCAGATTTTTATCACTGTTGTGGAGGGAGAAATCACCAATCTGGTAATGAACTCTCCCTGATCTGCATTGCATCTGAAAACATGATTATTCACTATATGAGGTTATTTCGACCAAAAACAAAAAACAATGCCACTCTTTCTTGAACTGCTTATACCAACTCAAGACCCCCAACATGAAAAATATTAAAACATTCTCCTGATTTATATATATACGAAGAAGAGCATAATAACAGTTTATGTTCAAGTCAACAATCAGACTGACGTACAAAAACTGGAATTATTATCATAGAGAACAATTCTGATCATGCAGGGAACATATAACACCATAAAAATCATGAACTATAAAAAGGGTGTATCAGTGCCGAACTGCTGATATGCATTTCATTTAAACAAACTACAGATGAAGCTCTTCCTAGATTGATGGTGGATCGGAGACATCAAGTTGTTGTACAGATACTGCACAAAAGCATAGATTATGAAAGAGAACATAGGCTATAAAGCTGGAAAACAATGTCACATGAAGGTGAAAGTTATAATCATAAATTCTTCTCAAGCTGCCAAGCAATGGTATGTAAATGGAAGACCTTAACACAGGTCATCGGATGATTATGCAATAAGAATTTACAAAAAGATATAGATAGAGAACTTCCAATTACCAACAATAATTGTGGTTAATCCACAGTGATGTAATTTTTAACAGCACTTCATAGTTTTATCCCAGATTTATAAAATCTAAGGTGGTTTGACTCCCACCTTCACTAAAAAAAGAAGCAAACAAATAACAACCCAACAAAGTTTTTTCCTCTTATTTCTCCATTTTTTGTTGAATGATCAAGTCAAGGTGTCAATGCAAGATGTCTATCTTGGTTGCAGATGGATTTGACAACCACTGAAACTTGAAACCTAACACAACAACGATGACACTATCCCAAGACATGATAATTTTCTCTATGAATGCTGCCTCACTATAGATTCTGCATTAAATTTATATAGGTTTTCTTCTTTTCTTCTTGCGAAATAAGCAAGATACTATAGGTTCCCCGCTAAATCTATAGCCTCCATAAGTTTGCAGTCTTCCTATATGTCATTCTTTACTTAAGCATCTGCTGCTCTTTCAAGAATATCAGCCATTATCTGCATCTCACTTACCAGTGTCACTTTCCTAATCCTGCTGCAAATGTCCAGGTAAACTCAATTGGATCGCTATTGGACTGTCTATTATCCTCTATCAAGGCAAAACCAAAGCTTTCTCAGATACTCTTGTTTCCAATCCTATCCCACATCACAAATGCATCAGAAAATCCAATATTTGCATGAGTGAAAAACTTGCTTATACAAAGTATTATACAATGAACATAACTTAAACAGACGTTCAGCATTCAAAATATTAAAAAGGTGGTCCCATCTAACAAGGCAGTTAAAACTTCAATTGCATGTTTAAGTACCCAAATTAGTTAAAAATTCAATCACAATTACGGAAATAGAAAATGAGGATGTGAACTTGAATGGAAGTCTTGCCTGTATATCAAGGACATAACAGTCGAGGGATAATGGGAACCTAAATTCAGAGAAGGAAAAAAAAAATTGTGCAATCACAATAAGTATGGATTAGATGATTTAGTATTAATGCAGATTACTTCTCAACAGCCAAAGTTTTCTTACCCTATATGCAACCTGTCACTGATGGCGGAAAAAAATACTGTTTCAAGAGCTGTAAAACATGTTCAAGGGCACCAATTATTAATATGGTGCTCCAACCTTCGTTTCCAAGAAAAGAAGAAAAAAAAAAGATGGTATCAGTGGAAGATTAAATAAGGATGAGTCTTTGACATAAGAAAAAAATTCATCACTTCAGATTATTTAAATCCAGATGAAAGCTCCTACAAGGTAGAGGGCATAACAGCCTGACCTCCAACAATGCAAGAAATAAGGCATCTCTATGAAAAGAAACAAAAACAGCACAACATTGACAACTATTTCAGCAAACCACTGTTTCTAGCTGGAGATATGATGCGGGTAACCTTCTAGAAAAACTGATTCCAATAAAGATCTCTGTCATGTTATAGAAATGTCAAATTCAACTATTACAAGCTCTTACAGAAATAGAAAATCAAAATTTCAGCACTTCAGGAACCTCCTCCAATTGATTAGTGTTTATGTGCAAATGAATCACATATTGCATTGTAGTTTACCAGTTTTATAAATAAAATCAGTGGATACCCTTCTTCACACAAAAAAATAAAATAAAATAATAAAACAAAATAAAAAATTGTGTCGATAATTTACTAAGGGTCCGTTTTCTGGATATCATTTGTGAAGACAAATAAGATCTGGAAAATGGCGTAACTTCTTTCTAGGCTGATCCCAAAATCAAGATTTTAAGGCGGTTATGGAAATCATTCTTCAATCACCACATTTTTAGGAGACATCCAAACACTTCTATGTAACTATTTTTCCCAAAAATTAGCACATGCAATGAGTTTTATAAATGCACCCTTAGTTAAAATGATATCAGTGCCAGCCCTTCTATCTGTCTACTTTGAAACACCTAGTCCTCCATATACACACAGCATGTAGTTTAATATTCTTCATTTATTTGAGGGAAATAAATCACCTGGTCCAAGAAATCATAGGCACCAGAGGCACCCGGAGCCATATATTCTTGTGGTCATTATGCAGTCTTTCCATAGATGGAAATTTAAGTGGGGATTCGCTACTTGTAATTATAAAAATAACAGTGAGAAGTTCCTACAAGAACAGACACCACTCTGACCTCCAAATAAAATATATTTCCTTACATCACGGACTTTTATAATAGGGGATTAACACACTCAGTAAGATACAGAAACAACCACCAATTCATTCTGGCAGAGATATCAAGATTTCTTGCATTTAATTTGTCAATTATGCTGTCTGGTTGGCTCATCAAACTTGGGTCCTATTTTGAACATACTACTGTAGTACTTTGTAAAAAACTAGTTGGTGGATCTGTACATACTAATAATAAAGCGTCTGGCGATCTTCTAGAGCGTCCAAGAGATCTTCTGTTCTTAATTCATCTTTTTTATCTTTGCTAATTGACATTGAAATTTCTGCGATGCGTTTCTAATTATAAAGTGTCCAAGAGATCTTCTACAGTGTTTGAGAGATCTTTTGTTCTTAAGTCATCTTGTGTCATGCTTTGCTAATTATATAGAAGTTTCTTATAATGTTTGTCATTTAAGGCTTGAATGCGATATAGTCCACCAAATCTCTACCTATATACTAACCCAATATCTTAGTTTTACAAGATCGCTGTTTTTGCCTTGTAATGTCAGGATCCCTGTTTTTTTTTCTTTTTTTTTCCGAAAATTGGTGCCCCCCCCCCCCCCCCCCCATGCATATTTGGCATGGTGGAATTTGATCCCCTGACCTCTTTTTCAGAGACAGGGTGTGCTAACCAAAGCTTGGTTTACACTCCAAAAATTGACTTGTGCCCCCTTCTAGTTGTTTTAAGGCACTTCAATATTTTAAAAAGCAGTGAGTCAAGATCTTGTGGTTCTTTTCCAGCCTTATGGTCCAAAAGAAAATGAATAGCATCAAGCAAAACTTTAATTCCTTCGTGTCCTCCTTGCATGATGCTGGAATCACCAATCCATCCACATAGGAACGACACTAGAAGGAATAACTTAGAGTAGATTAGGGTGAAATACAAAACAAGGTTCTAGAAAATCTCAGAGTCAGAATTTGATGCTCGCTACCAATGATCCTACCACCCACCGAAAATGCCCAATATCTCTTAATATTCTTGACTCCTATCAAGCCAAGATTACAAAATTCTGCAAAAGAATGTTGTATAGCCTCACTGTGATCTCGATATATCATGTAGAGGCAAACTTAGGAACAATGGCGGACCATAAAATGTTATGATAGCTTCTTTATTTTCTCCTCTCTTATTTTTAATGGTCGAGATTTTTTTTTTCAAAGGTTGAGACATAATGTCTCGTCTTAATAACAAGTTTATTACTAAACTTTCTCAACCCACTTAGAATAAACTACAACATAGACTAATGTTCTTCATCATTGTCCAAAAATGACACCTACTCGCTGGAAACCACCACCTACCTTCATACCTTGCCAATTGCAGACAACATAAATATATGTACTTAATATCCGTATTCCCTTGTACCATACAGTATTAGCATATCACTACCTATGTGCCCATCAGCCAGGAATGAGTAGAAGGATTTAATTGTGTATCACCATTCCCTATCTACTATGAATATGGTGGTTTCCAATGTAGCTAAGGAAAATATGGCATCCCCAACTTTCTCGTCTCTCACATCCCTCCTCATCCTTTGAATTCGAGATTAGTATCATTTGCCGAACTATCATACTCAACACCCAGGCCTCCAATTTCTTGTGACAATTGAGATTCCTGGATATTCACTCCCCACTGTGTACTCAATCTTCCAGGTATTCTTCTAAAGCAAGACTAGAGTTCCCTTCACCCATTTAAACTGATCTTACATTAAAAGACTTCAAAGAGAATGGATACTCCTCTTCAAAGGCACATCACTCTTATGGAATATTTTTCTCCTTTAAACCAAGGAGTCTCCGTGAAATTTCAAATCTTAATACAATTTCTTGCAAGCTCAAAAATAACATCATCCTTCTTTTCCTTTATGTTCCAACTTGCTATTATCCTAGTAAGTAGTAACCCGTATCTCTTTCCAAACTTAAAGCTCTCTTTATATTAAACATCTCCTCAGAAAGCCACATTCCCCATTTCTTAATCCATAAAGTCAACTGCAGAGATGGTATAAGTCTTAAAAGTATAGTTAGGCTTGATCACTCAAATTTGAAAGTCATATCATTTCCATCCTGCTTCCATGATTTCAACAACTGGTAACTTGTAGCATTGAACAATCAATTTATCATTAGCATATGGCAGCCCTACAAAATTCTCCAATAAAAAGTAGGGGCCAGTGCCAAACTTTTTAAGTATTTTCTCTCAACCCACACACAGAGTGCATATGATTTGAAATCTCTAAAATAATGAAACATGATACTCGATACCTCCATATATTATAGGGTAAAGCAAGCCTTTCTGTTTCTTCTTGAAAATGAGTGGTTTGATGAAAGGTGGGAGCTCATCACCTGTTACATTACATTTACAAAGAAAAGCTCTAAACCAAGAGGAGTACATTACAGCTTGACCCCCCCAAAAGAACCACACATGTAAAGCATATACTTCGGAAAAATTAAAAACACATATTTTAGTTTTCTAGGTTAAGCTTCATTCAAGGATTAATAAAAAAATGTGCATACTCTCATTCATCCAATAAACACACATGAACAAATCTATCAATATTAGAACCTCGCATTGAAAATTAGATCCTACCAAACACAATATCAATTAGAACAGAAAGGAAATGAAGGTACCTCAAACATCCAAGCTCAGTCCCCCCCCCCCCCCCCCCCACACCATCCAATCAATCAAAGGCATCCCCTCTGACCTCCGACATCACCGTGTCCCCATCCTCGTCAACCCTACCTCCTCCTCTTCCGCCGCCGCTCCCGACAGGCAAGCTCGACACAGTCTCCCCACTATTCGCCGGTGCCGCCACCAATCCCATCTGCGTCGGCGATCTGGAGGTCTCCAGCCTCACCGAGAACAAACCCCACCTCCTTGCGACGTGCCGGATGGTGCCCCGCGTCCCAACCAAATCATCGTCCATCACGTCCCTGAACCTAGCGAATAGATGGCTCCGATCCCTCCTCCGCTCCTCCACCTCCACCTCCTCCTCCTCAACTGGGAGCTGGAACCGGCACACCGGACAGGAATTATGGTTGGCGAGCCAGGGGAGGATGCAGTCGGAGTGGTACACATGGCGGCACGGGAGCTGCTTCGCCTCCCCGGATTCGGCGAACTCGTCCTTGCACACGGCGCAGATCGATCCGCCGTCGGCGGCGGAGATGGTGACGGTGGGGATGGATTCGATGGAGGACCTGGACGCGCCCCTTGAGCGGCGGGCGGGTTCGGGATCCTCAGCGAGGCGGACGATGAGGCGATCGTTGCGGAGGGAGGGGTCGATGAAGAAGAGGTCGTCGGAGTCCGAGTCGGAGTCGGAGGAGTCGAAGGTGGTGGGAGCGAGGGGAGGGGAGTCCATCTCTTCGAGAAATTCGCCGTCGCAGTGGGGGCAGATAGGAGAGGTTGTTGATGGTGTTGAAGGAAGGGGAGGGTGACGGTCATGTCGCACTCGTGGCACCAGTAGGTCTGGCTCGAGAAGGTCGCGCCCGCAACGGCGATGCCTCTGCTGCTTCCGTCACCCGTCGTGGCGGACGCCGCGACCACGGCGGCGGGGGCGGTCGTTGACGCCATCTCTCTTGTCTCTCTCTTCGACTCTCCGCTTTTGGGACTCCGCTTTTGGGAATTTATTTCAGCTTTTCTGTAAATCGAACAAAATATTAAAATACAATGCACAAATACAAAAGTCGCTTTGGCCGAGTGGTTAAGGCGTGTGCCTGCTAAGTACATGGGGTTTCCCCGCGAGAGTTCGAATCTCTCAGGCGACGTTGCTTTTTTGTTGCCCTTTTAAGAGGAGCAAATGGAACAAGTTCTCAAACTAGTACCCAGAGATCACATAAATTTTTATTCATATTTTACCCCGAATTTATTCTTGATCAACCCAACAAAAACGTTATTATTATATTGGATTTTTTATTTTTTAGTCCATGTAAACTATATGATTTAGTGGTCAATCTTTCACTTCTTTATATTTCAGTTTAAATCCCTAGATTTAAAAGGTATGTTTCTTATTAGTCTCTGAAAGGACCTATCACTAAATTATTTGATTTCTTTTTAATCCCCGTGACTAAAAAGAACATATCTTTTAAATCTAAATACTTAAACTGAAATATCAAGAAGTAAATAATTAATCACTAAATCATATAATTTATGAAGACTTAAAAATAAAAAACCCAATATCCCAAAAAGATTTGCGCCAAAATTACGTACAATAATCTCTATATGCTTATTATGAATCTGCACCCTCTGAGATCGATAAACTTTTTAGATCTTATTAACCAAAGAGAGACAACTTTGCGCTATGGTTAACTCTGCGCTGAACAAGAATCCCTAGGGAATTCCAAAAATTTTTGTTATATGTTCGCTCCAACCTTCAACCCTTTTTTCAAGTTTGGTTGATATGGAATCAATTGAACGTACTTCTAAGTTCTAAACACTTTTACAATAAAAATGACAAAAACATAGTCAAACAAAAATGATTTATTCATTATCTATATTAGAATAATAATAATTTTTAAACCCCAAATTTTAGACCTCATCAAAAACCCCGTGAGTTGACGCATATACAATAACTACCATGAGGCCATGAAGCATCACCCTTTTCAAGTAACCATTATTTTTACTCTCTTTCAAGTGGATTAACAAGCACTTGTGTTGGGCTGAGGGTGCTCTTAGGGGCGCTGATCCAAGGGCTGCCGGCGATTGCAAATCTCCACGGCGCGGTCACATGCTCGGGAGAAGCGTAATTGATGCCGACCCGAGGGCCGATCAGCATCTGATCCGGCTCCGGTCCGTATAGTACTTCTAGGCCTCCTGATGAGAGGATTTCACATTGCTAAAAGTTTCAATGCCTCTAAACTAATTGAAGCACTAATTGCAGTCCATGCATGAGACGTGACTTTTTGTTTTCTTGTAAAAGTGTATACACAATTGTTAATATATATATAAGAAAAAGAAGAAAAAAAACACATACCCTAATTATTCCAGAACTTATAACTATATCTTGCCTGTGTTTTTAATTATTCTCATTGAAAAACATAACAATACAACTTTTATTGTTTGGTTGATCGTGGATAAGATGTGAATAAAATACAAATAAAATGTAGATAATAGTTTGTAAAAGATAAAAAAAAATGATTAATATGTGAGCACCCCCCCCCCCCCCCCCCAATTTGATTTGATATATGGACCCCTATGCCAGTAGAATAAATGATAGAATAATACAATTTTAGAGAGACTTTGAATATCTATACCTGCTTATTTTCACTTAATCTGGCATAGTTATACCCTACCTATTCCTTGCAATCAAATATGTTCACACCTCTTCCACTATATTCTACATCTATTTTTCTACCCAAAAATGTGCCAAGACAAAAAAGGAATACTAGACTAGCAAAACATTTTTCCATGATATAGTGATCAATGGTAAGTGCTGACAATCATCTGATATGAGTCTATTCTAGACTTACCAGGGGAATAGAGAGGATGATTTGACCATGCTGTTGAGAGGCCCAATGCCTGAGCAACCTGTAAAGTAAGTTGTCGAGATTCAGCAAAGTTGATTATCAAGAAAGAGGCAAGTTCTTTGTAGTGTGGTTGTATAAGATGATGACAATTTCAAACATTACCAGCCATTGACATATCAGCCGTTTTAAAAGTTGGTAGCTTTTTTATATTCTCCTATACGAGGGTGGCAAAAATGATTATATATAGATAAAGCAAATGATTATATATAGATAAAGCTAGAGTTGAGTGGAAGTCAAGTCTGGACACACTTATTTTGGAGGTCTAAATTGCAAACTCGTGCATGTGACATAAACTTCCACACAAACATTTAAAACCTGTTCTATTCACCAAACCATCTCTGACAAATTGGTAGAGGTTTGAGTTTTTCTCCTGCTTTTAGGAGAGGATTAAGCCAGGAAAAAATTAGAAAAAAAAACAAAAAAAAAAAGTTCTATTCCTGGATAATTAATATTTTCCATACAAGAAAAAATTTTGAAGTGTAGAACCATAAAAAAGCTTCAAACGGATTATACCTTATATTGTTCTCCAACCAAAAGACCTATTTTTCAGATCTTGCATTTAATTAGGATAAGCATTTATATTCCAATAATTAGTCGTCTACACCTAAACATACAACAAAGTCCCAATACAAAAAGTTTCCAGCCTTTTTTCCAACAAAAACTTCAACAAGTAACATAAGAAACTTAAATTTGAATGACCAATTTACACTTCTTAAGACCTTTGTACTGGTAAGAAATCATTGGCTTTATTAAAATATAAAAAAAGATATATATATAAAAATAAAAAAAAAACTAACCTTTCCTGGGCCGGCAAGAAGGACAGGCTTTTCAGTTTTCTGACCACGACGTTGTTGAATTACCTCCAACCCTGCAATTCCAGATGATGGGATTAGAAAATAACCATCCCTAGTATCAAGTTGCCTATATTTTTAAATATATTGAACTGCAACAAACATTTTGTCAAATTTACACAGGACAATAAAACAAATCTCCAATTTCTGAAAATAAAAGCAGAAGCTAAAATGCATGTATAATAATAAAGTAGTCATGTGAAATGATAAGTGATGTAGGCCAACATTCCAGTAAGCAAATCAGTCAACTATGGTAAAGCTTCAGAAGAGGACATGATGGTGATAAGAACAATAACATACGTACAAAATGATCACTGGTGACTGGGTCCACTTGACACCAAGAGAAATCATATTTTTTCAGCCTAAACATAAGGTATTACACAAATCCGTTGTAGTCTAGATGGTTAGGATACTCGGCTCTCACCCGAGAGACCCGGGTTCGAGTCCCGGCAACGGAATGTTTTTACAATTTTAACAAGAAAATTATATAAATAATCATGCATACACATTATGTTTTATATGAACCACACCAAACCCACAAACCAACAAGCATTACCATTTAAAGATCTTACTTAACTTGTTTTCCTGAGTAAAACACCATATGTAGTAAGCCAGTCCAAACCAACAAGCATCAAACACCATATAACTTAGAATCGGAAGCTTGTACTTTTAAAAGATCCATAACATGTTTCATTACACTCGCCATAACCAGAAGAAAAGCTCAATTAGGGTCATGAACTATCAATGATATTTTTATTGGTAAAACGCAAGTATGGGCTAGGGAAAATCGAATGTTTCATTTGAGGCGTTTTATTGGGCGATATGCACCATCACTTTGTCTGGTCAGACAATCAAAAACGTATGTTTCATTTTGAGTTACTTTACAGCCCACAAGGTCACAAGAGGCCAACCTAACCTATCATTGCTCACTAAAAATGGTCAAGTTTTTCTTGTTTTTAATCATATTCTACGAAAAAATTGTTGAGGTCGTGTAGTTCACTTGACCAAATTTAATTAACAAGCTATCAAAAGCTGGGCATGTGAATATGGTCCTAATGCTCAAGAAACCGAAGAAAATAAGGATAAAAGATACATTTTGGTCTTCAATGACTTGACAGGGAGGAGTTATAAGATGAAATCAAACAAAAATGCCAAGCAAAAAAACTTAAACTACTATAGAAAAATATGTGTTAACTGGTCCATAAATACCACCAAACCTAAAGTTTCACCTCAACTACACAGCATAAAGTCATCAGTAAACAGAGACTACATAAATGGTATCCTCCATCAGATTCTAATTAACTTGCTTACTGAACAGGGAAAGAAAGTACATTCAAGACTTTTAAAGCATTGATTTTAGACATACCATTTACAGGAGCACATGAGCGTATTAAGACTGCAGCACCAACTCCAACCTTATCTGCCACCACATTGAGCATTGTATGGAGACCATAGCACAAATATACATAGGCATGGCCTCCTGGTCCAAACTGAATCCCAAAATTGACTCATAAATAAATAGCATATTAAATATGCACTATTTAAAAGCTCATGGAAAAAAGCCGAGAGTTTCCACACACAAATTTTCATGCTTTGTTGAATGCGTTCTTTCTCTTATCATACTACATCATCCAACTGATTTATCAGTAAAAACAGCCTACCATAGTTACAATGCACAAAAAATTGGGGTCTTAAAGGTCCAGAAAGGGAATATTGCATACTGACAATGAGACTGCATTGTTGTCTCATAACTACTACATGCTGTATATCCAAGGGATCTCAGGAACCAAGTCATTGTGATTTTTTTTATTGTGATATTGGGACACTATGTTTTTTTTTTAAATTAAAATAAGAAAATTTCATTAAGAAGAAAACAAATAAATAGTATGCAACACCGCCAAATTGAGTTAAATCATGTGCTTGGGTTCCCAACAAATTCACTTTTAAAACTTGATTCTCAGAAAGAATATCTGCACTGAATCTGAAAGTCAAAGACCTAAAAAACCACGACCTCAAGCTAAGTGCAACTTGTTAATTAAATCTGCCCACTTCCATCGGAAAGACGGTCTCTCAAACTCAACTAAGGGTGCGTTTGGTTGCGCGATTGCGATTACAGGAAGCTGCGTTTACAATCGCGCAACCAAACAGTTTTATAATCGCAGTTTTAAACCCAGCGATTGCAGGTAAATAGTGCCCAAAAGCCGCGATTTCAAAAAACTGAGAAAGTGAGCTTCCTGCAGAATCAGATTTGCAATCGCAGATTCCTGCAGAATCAGTTTTGTAATCGTGCAACCAAACGCACCCTAAGTACAAATGAGTGATGTTACAAACTCAGTTATAACATTGTCTGCATGTTCTAGGAGACAAAGTTCTCCAATTTGTTACCTCCTACCCATCAACTGCACAAACTCAACCAAGTACAAATGAGTGGAAGAACCCCTTAGCGGGGTGGTCAAGACACACCCTCCCCCAAGGGGAGGTCGGGTGTTCGATCCCCGAGTTTACCAAGCGAAAAAAAAAAAAACTGCACAAACTTTTATTCAAATGTGTGTTTAGTATATTCAACGTTGAGTGTCCATATGGTTCTCGTAAGTTTAAAGAAAATATATCCTTAATCCTCGTAGCATCATTTATCATCCACACCCAACATCAAAGTTTTTTCCAGTATTTTCCATGCTAATGATCAGAATACATGTAGAAAACAATGTAATCATCTCTATACTTTTACCGTGAATGTACACATACCATACCAAACAGAACCCTTGCCAAATGTTTACCTTACACAAACTCTGTAACTATAGTATGAATGAATGACAATCCTCAACAATCAAAACCCAATCACCAAAATTTCTATCGCATCCACCACCAAAAACATTAAATCGGCATCACTCCTATGAGAACTACAATCCTTTCAAGCGAATGCATGAACTACATCTACTCAGACACGCAACCAGATTCCAAAAGATCTAAAAAAAATTTGCACTCTTACAACTGGTGCCGTCCGTGCCGTGATCCCAAACCGTCCGTGGCAGGCGGTGTCGTTCGGCCTGTACGCCTCCACCTGCACCAATTCGAAAAATCTTGAAAATCAACAATTTCTTTTTTTCCACAAAATTAGGGTTTTCGAAGGTGGCGCATCGGAGAGAAAACCTCTGTGATCCGGAGGACGACATCGTCCCTCCTCAGGAGCTTCCCAAGGAGACGGGGTGCGAGGTCCAGTGCGTCCACCTGGAAGAACTCGCGGGGAAGCAGCGCGGGTTCCGAGGCGGCGGGGATGATCCGGGGCGGAACCGAGGCGGAGTCGTCGCCTCCATCGACGGATGATGGTGGTGGGACAGCCTTTTTGCGGTGGTTTCTGTTGCTTGAGGGTCTTGAGGTTTTGTTGGATCTGATGAGGGGTTTCGACATCGGCGGAAGGGTTTCGTGGTTTTGGCGGGAGAGGGAGCGAAGCCTCGGTTGACGTTGAATGAGGAGTCTTCGTGGGCCCCATGTTCATCTTGTCCATCAGTACCGTTCGTTTAGACCATCCCATCAGAAAACCTTTCGTTTTTTATTCTTGAATAAATAAAATTTTATCCGTACTTTTTACACTGTACGTGTGTCTTTATTTTTTTAAAATAATAAACATCGCTATATTTGTTTTGAAAAAAATATATATCATTCTATTTTAAATTTAATAAACTTATTTTTTGTGAATATTAAAAAGAAAAAGTATGATGTTTATACTTCATTTAATGATGTATATGTTTGTATTGAAGACTATAAAAAAAACTGAGTAGCAATAGACACATGTTTTGAGTTTTGAGAGCGGAGACATTTTTGTTTACAGACCCAATACATCTAAATCTCACCTAATGAGGTGTATATCATTTGGTAAAGTATATACCTTGATGATTTTTTAAAAATTTAATAAACACAAGTATATTCAATTCAAAATAAAACAATACACATTTTTTTCATTAAAAAATATATATCATTAGACGACGTTTATTATTTTTAAAAAATTAAAACAACTAGTTATGAATGCTCTTTTTATTTTAATTAATGATATCTAGTCCACTTCTAATAATCTTCTATTCAATCGATTTTTTTTATTTTTTAAAGAATTAAAAAAAATTTAAGAAATAATGCTCCCAAGATTTGGTTCATTAACATGTTTGAAGGAGATGGGAGATGCCTACTAACTTAATCAAAGAATTAATTGTTGAATAATTGTTTTGTATTTTAAACCAACCTATATATAAAAACACATATCTTTAATTACAAATAAGTTGATTGTTTATTTCGAAAGTGTTCTTTGTTCTTCCATTTTAAATAGGGAAAAATTCATATAACCCCTTCTAATTTATTCAATATCCATAAAAACCCCTTACTTTTTTGAATATCCAAATCCCTTAAAGAGCATCTCCAATCCTATACCCAAACTTTTACAAAAACTTAAATTTAAGTAAAAATCACCCAAAACCCTCTCCAACTATTTATCAATAACCATACCAAGTGAAACTTTTACTCATATCTTTATCCAAATCAAGGGAGATTCAAATCTTTACCCAAATTTTTAACATTTTTTTCCTTTATCTCTACATTTTCTTCTAATGTGGCATTTTTCCCTTCAATTCCACATTTAGTTTAATTATATTAAATGTTTTCCACCCCCAAAATTTTCACCATCTCTTGAAATCCAAAAAAATAAAAAGTAGTATTCTTTCTTAAGTCTTCATCTTTATTTTTTTATTTTTTATTTTTACTCCAATAAAAAAATATTACTTTTACTTTTTTTAAAAAAAATTGGATGATAATAATTTTTAAATTTAAATATTTTGAAGAAAGAAAAATTGAGTAGTAAAAATATTTAAAGAAAGGATTTTGAAAATGTTTATAAGAAATAATTAGAAGAAGATGTGAAATTTTTAAAAGATTTGAGTAAAACACTAAGTGATGGTTGAAAACATGTCATATCAAATCAAACTTTTACTCAAATTTTAAGTGAAATTTAGGTATAGGTTTAAATAAGGGCTGATGGCCTAAAACACATATATAAATCCAAATAACCCCTTGAGTTAAAAAAATTGACGGTTTTGAAATATTTCGTGAATATTTCGTTTATCTAAACTCAGATTAGAAAAGTTGTATATTTTTAACACCTTACATGTTGTGAATAATTCAAAAAAGCCCTCCAATCTTAACACCTTATATTTTTTAGCATGACAATTTTACCCCTCCCATCTTATACACACACCTCCAACAACAATTCTCCCTTCCCCTTCTCATCCCATGGCCCTCCAATCAACTCATCCAACCCAAAGGATCGACTGAATAAATGAGAAACTTAAATCAATCAACCGATCTGATACTACAAGTAGGGTTCGGTATGACTTTTATGCAAACGGGATCGATAGGTGAATCAAAGGACCCCTTGTCGTCAGACGAGTCGAAGAGGAGGAAATCCCATCAAATGAACAAAATCGAAAACCCAATTCAGCACCCCAATCAACCACCTTTGCAAGCCTTGCAACACTCCTTCAACGTGTTGAACCTGAAATCCATCCCCCACTACACCACCACCCTCCAGAACTCCGAACGCTCGGTCCCCTGACCCCGACAACACTCCTGTGACGGCGCAGATGGAGGTGGACTGTCGAGACCGAGGGAGAGGATGTTTCCAATGAATCAGATCAAGGGAAATCGAAGGGTTCAGTAGGTAATGTTATCATTTGGGGTAGAATGGAGATTTTACATATGAGGTTAAAAAGTTACTCATCAAGGGTTATATGGATATTCAGAAAAGTCAGATAGATTAAAGGAGGTTATATGAATTTTTTCCTTTTAAATATAAAGCCATGTTGTTGTCTAAGCTCCTTCACCACACATTATTATAATTTCATAATTCATACCATAGAATTACAATTTCATAGAATTACAATTTCACTTATGTAAAGTACTGATGAGATTTACTTTATGTGTCCATTTTGGGCTTTCTCTCCATTTAATATAAATGAGGGCGACTGCCTACCATTCACACTAAAAAAAAAGTACTGATGAGATACATACCAACTTATGCTTTAATTTTGCGTTGATGCCCTCAACTAAATTGTGCGTTATTCAAATAAAAATTCACACTGCCCGTCATTGCAAGTATGATTTTTATTATTATTATTGAATGAAAGATATCATTGACAATCATATTGTGATTCATGAAAGACAAATTAGCACTAATATGTTTGGTGCAAAGCCATTAATGGGCTACAAACACGCCCGTTTGGTTAGAGACATAAGTTATTCTGGGGTTTATATCCATTACAGAAATTGTTGACTTTATCAATGGAATAAATGATTTTCTGTTTGGTTGTATTTTCAGTTATTCTTGTTGAAAAAATAATAATAAAGGTTGAGTGTTTGATTGATGATATTCCAATTATTTTTCATATCAAACGAGGATAAGTTGTTACCCCACTCACTTATCCTCATAATTACCCCTTATCCCAACACTTATCCTCATAATTACCCATTATCCCAACATTTATCCCATTGTCAAACCAACCATAAAAGTTGGTGATACTTCATAACCTTCGGGAAGATCAATCTTGTAAGTGTTTTCTCCAATAGACTTAATACGAAAATGGTCATCAACTTGATCTTGCAATTTTCCAAATTTACCATGTGGGAATCGTTCCTTGTGTAGATGAACCCACACTAAGTCACCTTTTTGAAAAGTTCGGACCGATCCAATTGGAGTGGCAAGATTATTTATCTTATCCTAAGGTTACATCTCCTCTTCGAGTGAGTGTTCCCTTATCAGCCTTTAGTTCTAAAATTTCACCAAAAGTCCTCCAATTCACTCACTCTTTAACAAATTTCACCAACCACAACAGACTAGAATGTACTTTAGTTTCTTCAGGGACAATTAGATTTTGCACTCCATGAGCCAAAATGGCAGAAGCCAAATCCTACTAATTGTTTCATGATAAACTGCCACAACCCAACCAATTCAACTGTAACCAATACATCCTAAGGAGTGTCCACCCCACCCAGTAGTGTTGGATCCAATTTGTGTGCTTCGACTCTCATCTCAACCATGATTGGTTAAACCTAAAAATTTGAACACCATCAGTTCAAGTAATGCATTGGATAAAGTTCTCATACCATATTGCTTCATTAGTAAACCTGATGAATTTTTCCTAGTTGTCAATTGTGACCCACACTAGCAGGCATTCTAATTCTAAAATTTAAAAACTACACTTAGGAATGGAAAGAGAACCTATGATAAGTTTATCATGCATATCATGAAGAAACATCACTGATATAAATGACACATTTACACATGCCTTAGAAATTAAGGTTGCTGTCTTCAAAAAAGTGCATCGCAATCCTAGACCCATTGTTTAATCAGCTTCACCATATTCTCACATCACAACCACACCTTAGCCAATGTTAAACCATATCTGTCATGCTTCCTTTCACTATATCAATCACAGAGGGTTCACAGCGTGTAAGTACCAAAAATAGCAGTAACACTTCGTTATCAAAAGATGACTGTCTCAAAAAAGTGCATCGCAATCCTAGACCCATTGTTTACAGCTTCATGATAACTTAGTGAGTACAGAGGACCGGACAGGACGGGTGAGGGGGTTTGACACTTGAACTTGTTCATCAACTATAACAAAAACATAAAGCAAAACTCAGAAAATATAAATGAGCTCTTGCCATGTAAATGTTGTCAGATTCCAAAACCAAAGACAGCTCGGATCTTGTGAAAGATGAGCTCCCTCCATCCTCTCTCCGTGTTCTCTACCACAGTTGAGTTGCCATATCTACAATGACAGATATCCAGATCAGGTTGCAATGGATGACAGCACAACAAAAAGAAAAAAGAAAAAAAGATTTCAAACTAAGATCATGAACCAACCTATCCTCCTCAGGGACCTCAGTCTGTGTGAGCTTCACAATGGTAACTCCAGATTCAGGCTCATCAAAAGTCAATCTAACCTGCCATTTCACAATGCCATAATCTGTTAAGGATTTTCTACAAGACAACCTACAAAACCTCCAGCTGCTGAGAAGAATTTGGTAATGATTAAACATTTAGAGACAAATGCCACTGCCACCAGATGGTAACTAAACAAATATTGAAGAGTGCTCCGTGGAAAACTTCAAGTTATCTAAATATAAATAATATCCTTCCAACAGATTATAAACATAGATCAGATCTCAAATGTCATAGCTTGTTCTGACCAAAAAATAAAATAAAATCCAAACATAAAATGAGTCCGCAAACAACGACATATATGAGTCTGCAAACATGCATGTGAATCCAAGTGAATAAAATCACAAACCCATCATTAACAATATCATAAGATATTTGCTCAACACAGAAAATGACAGGATTAAATCAAACTTGTTTGAGTTCAAAGAAGAAAACTCAAACATCATACTGTGAAGATACCCGACAATGAACAGAATCTCAACTTCAATTCAAGAAATGAAATGAAAGAAGTCAAGAACCACAAGTTATCAATATGTAATCCAGTTATCAATAAACATAACCACACAAGCAGGCTAGAAATACTAGATCCAAGGTGCATTTCACTCTGAGCGACAACTATTAATTATTAAGTAGAAGCAGTAAAAAAAATCACAGGTGAACCTCCCTAATTCCTATCATCCAGTAAGAAAGCCAATGGGAGCAAATTCAATTCAGATAGGTTCTTTCAAGAACATCCTTATCAATATTCTCATATTGGAAACATTAAGTTACAAGCCTTCTCTAAAAAAAAAACAAATAACCTATCCTCAATATTATTTCAACAACCCCAAAGTTGCAGATAACTTATAAAAACTTTGTCAGTCCCCATAAGATGAGCTTCTAAGAATTTCTTCTCTCTCTCTCTCTTTTTTTTTTTTTTTTGTGATTTTGCTCAACAGTTTCTTTGCCAATCTTTTGGAGATATAACTGTTGCAACTAATAAACAAACAATCACAAACCACATTCTATGCATAACAAAAAAATTGCCATGAATAAATCCAAAAAAAAAAAAAAAGGTGAAGCATCAGCCGGACTCACAGTGGAATAAACCCCATCAGGCCAGCTCCCAAACCTCCACTTTTGCACAATCACCTTCCCCTCCTGAAGCTCCACATTAGTCCCCATGATTGACCCGTCGAACACACTGAATTCCCCTCCGACGTCCCCACTGATCCTCGCATTGCTCTGCGTGAACCCCTTCCACCTCCTCTCATCCATCAATATCTCATAAAGAACCCTCGCACTGCAATTGAATCTCTCACTCAATTGTATCGTCTTAAACCCCTCCTTCCCTTTCTCCTCCTCCCTCTTCTTCTTCTTCTTCTCCTCCTCCTCCTCCTTCACCGCCTGAGGAGCCGCAACAGCCGCCGCACTCTTCGGCTTCTTCACCTCCAGATCATCCTTCGCCGGCCCTCCCTTTGCCATGGCGTCCACAAAAACCCTAATTTTCTCGAGCACGACCGGCTTCCCCCTCGCGAGGAACGCCTCCTTGAGCCTCGCCCCGACCGGACCCCCGTCGCGAACGGTGACCTTGATCTCCGGGTCCTCCCCGGCGTTCTCGTCGGCGATGTAGGGGATCTCGACCGTCCCCTCGACGGAGGCGCCGGAGGACTTGGACTCGCCGATCCAGGAGAGGGAGAGGGAGAGCTCGTAGCCGGGGATGACCTTGCCTTTCCGGATGTTGACGTAGGCTCCCCGTCGAGGCGATCTAGGGATTTGGTGCGGATGTGGAGGTCATCGGAGTCGGAGGAGGCGGGGGAGGGGATGGTGAGGCCGGAGAGGAGGGAGGAGAGGAGGGAGCGGGACCATTCGAGGCAGTCGCGCTCCGACCAGTGCCAGTGGTGGACGTTGGTGCCGTCCGGGCGGTCCTCCACGATCCACCGCTTGTCGCCCTCGCCGTACTTCGCCATTGGAGGATCTTTAGAGAGATGTGGATTGGATTCTGAGGCGTCGATGCGTTTCCCTCTCTCTCACTCTCTGTGGAGGATTTTGTGTGTCGGAGGTCGGGGAGAGAAGCAGAGAAAAATGTGGATGTGGGTTCTAGAAGGTACCTATTTAGAAGGGTCTGGAAGGTCAATGCTCGTGTGTTTGTACATATAAAAAAAAGGTTTTTATTATTAAGGTTTTGTTAATATTTATTGTTATTTTTTTTAACATTTCAATGAATCTGATTATGATATTAATCTATAAATTAAAAAGTTTTTTAAAATACCAACAATAACTCTAATAAATTCACTTTTTTTTTCTTCTCACCTACCCAATTTTTCTCTTCCAACTCAATTTTTTTTCCCTCCTCTCCCATAAAAGTTTTATCCGAAAATATAAAAATGTATCTTCTTTTATTTTTATTCTTATTTCATATCTCATATGATTGTATTCCTTATTTTAGTGTTTTTTATATGAAGATATTTTTTGTGATATATAAGTAATTTATTTTTATTCTTTGTTTGATTTAATATTTTATTTTAAATATTTTATATGCACATTCATTCTTTATTGATTTTTTTATTATTTGAATTTACTTCAATGTATAATGAATGAACGATCTTGCATGCTTCTGGCTGGTATTTCACATCAAATCGATCTAGGCGGATTCGTAAATAAATGGAAAAAAAAGAGGTGCTTTGTAATTTTATTTATAGAGCAGATGCTCAAATTTAATTTTTATGTCTTACACTGGATTGATATTGTAAATTGTGAATTGAAAAGCATATTAATAAAAATTAAATTATAGAAAACACATATAAAAAATTGTTGATTTAGTTAAAAAATTTGGTTACGAGGGGAAAAATTAGGCATGGGAGGGAAGAAGAAAAAAATGTGGTAAATTTATTAGGGATATTGTTGGTATTTTAAAAATTCTTTTAATTTATTGATTCATGTCATAATTAAATTTGTTGAGTTGCTTATAAAAATAACCATAAATGTGGGTTAACAAGTGCCCCAAGTCCAAGGGCACTCGTTAATAAAACTCTTATTATTATTATTATTATTATTATTACTATTATTATTTATTGGAGGTATTCCAAACCTTTCGCCCCCGTTTGGATATAGAATATGATTTATTCTTGTATATTTATTTATCTGAGTATAAGTGAGTATAAATAAGGATAAAGTGATTTTGTGTTTGGTTGTGTTTTGAATTATTCTCGTTGGGAATCGTAAGAATAAATATTATGTTGTTTTGGTAAAATATGAATAAAGCATGGATAAGAATTTATAAAAGGTAAAAAAGTATGATAGTTGATTTGATAGGTGATTTATAAGAGGTGGTGACAGTTGATTTGACAGTGGATCCACTTATTTTTTGGGTGGAATAACCTAAGATAATTTTTATTATAAGGATTGATTGGAATCCATATACCACTTTATATCAGTTTATCCTGACACACTTTATCCGGGGTTATTCCGGCTTTTCAAATGGAGCTCAAATTTTATCCGAGTTATCCGAAGTTATCCGTGGTTTATCCGGCATCCAAACGGGGCTTCGAGCTTACTGATCCTCTGGATGTTCACACAAATGCACTCGTTTGGACTTACCTACTCAAAAGACAATAACCAATCCTACGAGCGTTTGGACTTACCTACTCAAAAGTTTCCTTGTGAATACCTAAATAAATTAAATATGATAATTGAAAATGTACCAATGAAAAACAAACACACGGTGCTAGTCAACTTACGAAGACTCAGTAAAATGTAGATGAATATAGTTGATATAAAAGAAATAATTTTATTATCACTTTTGATGTTAGATTTGTTATTTTAATAGGAGTATGTGAAAGTAAAATATGTTGTTTGTACGATAAATAATTGTATTGAGAATGAAAAATAAATTTTTTTATTTTTCTTCACTCTTCTTTCACAGTGAGAAAAACATTTTTTATTTGATTCAAATGCTATTTTTGTAGGTTGCTAAAGGAATTTATATACTCATTCTTAGTCATCTTTCATTTGACACAAAATATTATGGGTTTGAAAGACATTTTTGTAAAAATTTATATATAATTTATTTGGAAAGTACATGATGAAAAATTAAAACAACGTTTACATCGTGTACAACCTATCCAATATTTTAGTTGTTTCAAAAGTGTAAAATTAATGTGCCAAAACTTTTACTTTGAAAAAGTGAAAAATCACTTTTTTTTCATTTAATTAAACATTACAAAACAAACATGTTTATTCAATAAGCATTTAAAACAACCGCTCAAATAAAAAAAATGTTTATTTTTAATTGTTTATTTTTCGACGAATCAAACATCCCCTAGGCATTAGGCTTGTCAACAAGTCGGGTCGCCCGTGGCAAGACTCGACGGGTTCGGATCCAATCTAGGACTCGGCGGGTCCAGGAAAATGTGGACCCGGACCCGGGTCGGGTCGACCCAACCTGAATGGTTGACAAAAAAAAGAAAAAAGGAAGAGCTCATATATTTGTTTATCTTATCATTCTATTTAAATTTTTTTGTAATAAAACATTATTATTAATGAGACTATGTTTGAACATAATTTTATACAATTTAAAAGAAATATATGAATTATTAAACAATATCTAAAATGATAATCACTAACATAAAAAATATATTAACTTAAACAATAAACATAACTAATTATACAAACATTTAAAACAATATTAACTTCAACAACATTCAAAACAATAAACATTAACATATTAACTAAAATAATAAACATAAATCATGCAACAAACAAATTAATTATACAAATTCAAAAGCTAATAAGATAATTGTCCAAAACAAACCGATGACAATACATTACTAAGTTTATTATATATTAAACAATCAAGTTCTTGCAAGTTGCAATATTAACACAACGGAAAAAAATGTTATAATTATGATTTATGAACTTATGGATACAAACATAAGTTAAGTAAGAAATAAAATTATGTATCAACTAATACTAATAGTCTTATAATATATGAGCATATATTAATAAAACAATCGGATCTCGGGTCCAACGGGTCAAGGCGGGGTGGACCCGGACCCGACCCGTTTGTTTGTTCGGGTCGACCGGGTCGGGTCCAAATTGGGTCGAGTATATTACACGTATAATCAAGTCCGGATCGGGTCGAGTCCGGGTCTAGACCAGACCCGTTGACAGGCCTATTAGGCATGTGATCAACAGTTAAATGCGCTCCTGTACCCAACTTATCTGATCCAACGGCGTTCGATGGATCACACGTGTACACACCAACCAACAAAATGTATCATAATCCAACGCGGGAAAAAGACGTAGGACGTGCGGGCACGAGATATGAGCAGCTGCTGACGTTGGCGTCAGTTAGCGGTTGGGATCCCCCCTCTATTAAAAACCAACTTTCCCGCGAATCAGTTCCAGCCTTCCCTTCACCACCAAAACGTCCACCCTCTATTTTCTCCTCCCCTTCGCCTGGTATTTCTTTTTCTTCTCTCACTTTGTTATATATTGGTTAAACATTTGTTCTTTCTCTTTTTCGTTATTACAAATTTGATTCACAAATCTATGTTTCTCGTCCACTTCGTATTGAGTAAAAATTAGAGAATTTGGAATCTGGGTTTTTCGTTTCATCCATGAGAAGCCTCAAAATTGTGTCGAGAGAGACATATAAGATATCTAGGCACAGCGGTATCTTGATACCGTCAAGAACGGAAAAAAAAAACTCAAAATGTGTCAATGATGGGACTGTAAATTTGAGGAAAAAATATATGGGTTTGCGAATTGGAGATTGGTAATTGAAACTTTTTTTAAAAAAATTTAATCTCCTTGTTTGTGGGTGCATTGATTGGTTATGCGATTATATAAGGATGAATTATGAATTTTAGTGGTTTGGGGGAAATTTGGGGATTTGATGACTTGGGAAGAATTGGTTGATTTTGTTGCTTCTCTTTGCAGGAAAAATAAAAGAATCACAACATGTTTTGCTGCGGAGGTGCGAAGGAGGAGAATTTTGGCCCTCCGGCCAGTCAATACACTGCTCCCCCGAACCGCAATACTTATGGTAATACACCATGTTTTGCTCTTTTGACTTCATCACCAATGGAAAATAAAGAGCTAAATTGGCAGTTGAAAGAATTAGTATGTGTTGGTGCACAAGAGGAACCCTCAATTTTCATTTTGCTCTCATGGATTTTTATTTTTTCACGCGTAAGTTGGAAGCTTTTGGATTTGGGAGTTTGGTTCTTGGCTTGAATACTGAAGGTGGGTTGTTTCTTCTTTTCTTTCACTATGAGGTCATGATGACATCTTATAGATGGATAGTTTTATTTTTCTCGCACTTGCGCTATGGAGAAGCTCATGATTCTTTGGCATATAAATCAAGTTAATGAAAAAGCTTGCGGTTTAATCTTAATAAGGTGAATTATTGAGTGAACATGAAAAAAATTTGTGTTTGTGTTTCTCATATTCCAATCCATCAGACTATGTGAAATATTTGTTTTTCCTCTGTTTCTTTGTCACTTGTGTGTTTCTGCTTTTCCCCTAAAACTTAGGCAATTATAGAGTCAAGGGGTCCCAATTTTGCACGTAATGGCGCTCCTCAGAAGGCATTACACATTGAAATACCAGCATTGACATTGGCTGAGTTGAATAGGTTGACTGGTAACTTTGGCCAGAAAGCTTTGATCGGAGAGGGGCCCTACGGTCGAGCCTTCTATGCAACTTTGAGTAGTGGTCAAGCTGCTGCGATAAAGAAGCTGGATCCCTCTTCATCACAAGAACCCGACTCAGAATTTGCTGCTCAGGTGACATTTGGTATGAGTGTATTCTGTTTAATCATTTTGTTTTGGAAAGTGGTAATCCTGAAATCTTTATACATGTTCAGTGAGTTGGAATTTTAATAGCAGTGGTTAAATTTTTCATTTTAGCAAAAAATGTAAAACCTCCTAAATTTTGTCTACTGAGCTATGTTTGGAAAAGAATTTAGTGCTCTTAACTTAAAGCAGCTTCAGAAAAAACAGCTTTCTAGAAAGCATACTTTTGTTAGATTTCTAAAAAGCTTTTTTTTATAAGATGTTTTTCACTTTCTTCAGAAGTTAGGATCACTGAGAGCGTTTGGAACCTAGTTGGTTTTAAGTATGAATCATGTGAAAGTAGAAACTCCAAAGTTGTCCAAACCCATTTATCACTAGTTTACTTTTGGTTTCAGATTTTAGTTTTTATCCATTAAAACTCGACATAATGACTTCTATGAAAAAACTGATTGATATAGTTTTTACATGAAAATTCGTTGGAACTTATGAGTTACGAGAAAGCTATTTTAAAAAATTGTTTCCAAATGGGGCCTAATCCACAATGCTTTTAGACCATATTATCATGAAAGTTCCTTAATCTCTTTATTGATGCAGTTATCAGTGGTTTCAAGACTGAAGCACGAGCATTTTGTTGAATTGTTGGGATACTGCATGGACTCCAACAATAGGATATTAGTATATCAGTTTGCAACAATGGGTTCTCTACATGATATGTTACATGGTATAAACAATCAACTTGAAATAATTGTTAACATCCGCAATAAGTATACTTTCCACTTAATGTCACACCATTGTGCAGGGAGGAAAGGAGTACAAGGAGCTGAACCTGGTCCTGTTCTAACTTGGAATCAGCGAGTGAAGAATTTTTTTTTTTTTTTTTTTTAGATATCGGAGGGACTCCCCGTGGCTGATCTTACGGTCGAGCTGGGAAAGCTACCTCCGCCTGTTTACCCCGGTCCCACGGAAAATTCTTTCGAATAATCGCCAACAAACAAGTGGGTAAGTCAGCGCCAAGACTCGAACCCAGGACCTATCGGTAACACCGCTAAACCCTGAACCGTTGTTGGTGCAGCGAAAGGTCTCGAGTACCTCCACGAGAAGGTTCAGCCACCCATTGCTCATCACGATGTCAGATCGAGTAACGTGTTTTTGTTTGATGGATATACAGCCAAGATGTCCGATTTTAATCTGACCAACCAATCTCCTGACACTGCAGGCTCGTCTGCATTCAACTGGAGTCCTAGGAACTTTTGGTTATCATGCTCCCGAGTAAGCTCAACCACTCTGAATTATTAGCAGATGAATGCATTTTACATATATTAATTTGGCTACCTCAGTTGTGATTTCTGCCTTTCTATGGTTTTTGTGTTCATTGTTTGATTTGTGGGAAAGCATTCTGGCGTGGACTTGTAAAAATTCTGAATTATTAATTTATTTGATTGTTATATCTTTTTCAACATCATCTCTCATATCAATAATAAGACCAATGAATACACTACTAAAAGCTATGTTTCAAGACCTGTACAAAGTTATGACAAATTCAGAAAACCTTTCTTTGATTTTGGAACGCTTGAGTGTTTTATTACAGACCAAGCCAACATTTTCCTCCACTACATTATTTGTGGATCAGGTTTCTAATGAATACTCCGACTCTATAAGTACAATATATTGACTTGAGATCCATGATTAATATTAGACTTAAACCATATTGGAGCTTATCGTAACATTACATTGGAAAAATAAATAAACAAAATGAAAAAAACTTAGGAAACCTAAAGAGTATGCTAATAATACATGATGAAATTTAGAATGTTGTCTCTGTTTATGATGATTGAAACAACCGAACGTGGAACTTCCCATTTCATTCAGATATGCAATGACTGGGCAAATCAACCTCAAAAGTGATGTTTATAGCTTTGGTGTAGTTCTGTTGGAGCTTTTGACAGGAAGGAAGCCTGTAGATCACACAATGCCAAAGGGACAGCAAAGTCTAGTTACCTGGGTCAGTTGAGTTTTCTAAACACTCAATGGGAAGTTTTTCTTTTTAATTTTTGTTTAATAAAATTAAAAATTATTATGTTGTTATCCTTGCATATGATATTTCCTATGCTTGCTTCTTAAAATGCATCTGCACATCTATCTATACAGGCAACTCCAAGATTGAGTGAGGACAAAGTCCACCAGTGTGTGGATCCCAAGCTAAACAAACAGTACCCACCAAAGGCTGTTGCAAAGGTGTTTGCCTCCAATTTTTTATTGTTTGTATTTTTTTTAAATGATCACATTAGTTTAAATTATTTTCTTTCCTTATTTTTCAGTAATGTCTGACACCCTACACCACTCCCCACATCTTTAATGAGTCTTCACATTTTGGTTAGTCACAGCCTCACAGAGATCTTTTGTGGAGACATGAAGTACTCAGTTTGAGGCACAGAACTGATCCAAAATAATTTAAAATGGAGAAGAAAAACAAGAGCAGCAACAACTATTCACTACCAAAAAAAAAGTGTACTGAATTAATTGTTATTTAAAACTTCAGAAGATAAAGTTAACAAGTCCGAGGGGCAAGAACTTGCACCATTTCTCACTTTTAGATGAGCCAACCATCCCATTAGTTGTCCATCTTGGAAGAAAATCATATAGGACCTCTAAATGTAATCAATAAAACTCCCTTTGTTTTTTTAGGCCAGCATTGATCATCCTTGGAAACTATATATGATGTGTTCATAATTAAGTGACTTTTTGGTAGATAAGTGTTGTTTTAGATTTTTTTTATATTTTTTTTGCTAGTAAATTTTTTTTGCTATGAGGAGTAAGACTCCACCAACCTGTCAAGAAGTGGTTTAGCTAAAATTAGTGATTTCCCATTGAAGTTCAGTATGTGCACCCAAGGCCTCTAATTTTATTTCTGCATATTCCAATTAAACATGTCGCTTTAAATTTTTAGAATGGATAACTACTTTTTTTAGATAACTTTATTAGAAATATGATTTTGTGTTTAGTATATAGAAAGTCATGTACTCTTCCAGGAGCTATGATTTTGAATAATTACGAAATAATTTCATAAATTCTATTTAATTATAATAAATTCTCTTCTATGAACTTACTACCTCCATTGTGGAAAAAACACATTAAATAGATATATTGTTTATGTTTGGAGTCTTATGCCTTCTTGTATATGCTGGAGATTTATGCTTCATTCTTCCTCTTTAAACACACCTTGAAATTGAAATTTATTCAGTTATATAGTTGAGAATGCTCAATTACATTCTTGTATGGAAATAATCTACATTTATATGGAGAATTGATTTTGATCTGACATGTTAAAAATTATATGATATTCAGTTGGCGGCAATGGCAGCTCTCTGCGTCCAATACGAAGCAGACTTCAGACCAAATATGACAATTGTAGTGAAGGCAATTCAATTACTTCTCAATTCAAAGCCAGCAGGACTAGAATCTCACATGTAATTCATTAGAATGTATGTTATAGTCTATTATGTTTTATAATTATCCAACTTAATTTATATTGATCATGTGCCTTACATTTTTTTTAATGATAAACAATATCTGCACATTTTTTTTAATGATAAACAATATCTGCAAGTGTTGTAATACTTAAAATTCCCTTACCAAATAATATTTACCAAGATAGGGCATATACAATTGTTAACAAAAAACATTATATAGACAAATGAAAATGAAGCTCTTAAAAGCTGAGTTTGCTAAGAATGCATGATTATTTAAAAAATATATATATAAACTTTAAATATGTTTTGGTTCTGTGTGAGCTGATGAGTTTGGAATCAAGATTTTATGAAAACTATGTTTCAAATGTACATTACATTGTGGTTTGTTTTATTGAATATTATTTAAGTTCAAAAAACTTAAAAAAGTTAATCTGCAAGTTCGGTCACTGGTATTTTAAGATTATAACATGCAAAACTAAATAAATGTTTCGTCTTGAACATAAATTCTCTCATCCTGCATAAGAAATAACAATTGCACCACTTTATATATATAAATACACAATCAATTTTTTATTCAACAAAATGTATTTTTGAAATTAGACAAGAAATGTTGTTTTATAACTTACTTTAACAAGCATTCATGAATGCTTTATTTGTGTTTTTTTATAGCAATAATAAACATGTCTATTGTTTACATAAAAACTATAATCTACAAACTATAATGTATAATTCATAAATCGAAGCTACAAATTAACATGGCCATGACACATTTCAGAAGCTGGTCTTATCCTTTGGAGATAAGAGTCATAAGACCAACCATATAAGTAACAAAGACTGTTTTGGATCTTATCAGAGAAACTCCAAAGGCTCAACAAATAATGGAGATTAAGAGTACTTTGGACCACCCCATGTGACAGTTTGTCATTTCCTTCTCTCATTTGTTTGGAAGAAAATACAAACCCCACTTGCATGGTTTTCTTCTTTTAATTTCCATGGTGAGGTATTTTGGCCAGGCTTCCACTACAGAAAAAAAAAAGGCCTAGTGAGTGGTGCGCACGTTTAGACTAAGTTACTATTGCTTGACAAACACTGGACAGTCTCATGTGTCTGATTAGGATAACTGAATGGTCTTAGATTATCTAAGACCATATAAATATGAGAATCTAAGACCATATAAATATGACAAAACAGTCCATGTACTATATATGCTGACTTGTTTAATGATTCCCCTGCATTTTATAAAAAATTATTGATCAGTCAGTGTCGAATGTATAGAAAACTCAACACTAATCCAAAGATGATGCGAAATTGGTGTGGAACCGAATGAAAATTTGGAAGCCTGGATTTTGATGATTATGTTTTGGGAAAAACCTACATAGCCCTCCGAAATTTATATAATCCCTGATTTTTTTTAAAGTCTATATAATTCTTAAAAACACATATGTAAATCCAAATAGTCTTATGAGTTAAATTTTCGTTGACAAATTAGGATTATTATGCGAATATTCTGTCTGTTGATAATGTAGTATACCAAAAACCCCTACAATGTGTTAAAAATACAAAAGATATATGTGAATAATGATTTTATTTGAAGAGTAAAATCATCATTTTTATTGGATTTTTTTGTATTTTTATCAAATTGTAGGGGATTTCTGGTATACTATGTTTCAGTCAAGTTAACTAAATGAAATATTACACAATATTCTTCATCTGTCAACGAAATTTTAACTCAGAGGATTATTTAGATTTATATAGATGTTTTCAGAGGTTATATGAACTTTAAAAAAAATCACAAAGTTATATAAATTTCAGTAAGTTTACGTAAGTTTGTTTGGATTTTTCTCTTATGTTTTTGTAAGTATAATATTTGCAGTCTCTTCTACAATATTATATATCTTCAACGAGATGAGATAAGGAAAGTGATCTAGTTTTTTCGTTTCCATTTTTACCCTCTCATTAATTTAACAATTATTATGTATCATATTTATTCAAATTTAATATTTCAAATCAGATTTAGATATATCATAAATATATTTTAAGATGTCAAAATCATATTTAAGTTTTATTTTAATGGATTTTCAATTATAGGTCTAGATTGGATCTTTTAAAAATAAAAACAAATATTTTGAATGTATTTAATCTTTTTAATGTTGTAATTATATAAAAATAAAAACTTTTATACATAATATTTACATACTTGTTAGAAATATATAGAACATGCGTCTATTATTTTATTTAATAATTATTAAGTTTTTATCTTTTTTGTTATTTTATTTACATATATAACATGCAGTATTTTACTACATGATTCTAGCATGTATACATAACTAGTATTTCATTATACAAAATATGTAATTTTTTTTACTTCTTCTGCTGGGTGGATATGATCCATTGAATTATGAAAGTAAATATTTCATCACATGAAATATGTTTTTTTTTTTAAAATAAAGCATACGAGAGAGAACAATACGAGTGGTTACACGCATAACTGTTCCCAATATTCTTTTTTAATACAAACACATTTCCAACCTTTATGGGAATCTAATTTCAAATACCACATTAGTGGAAAACCTTCAATCCTTGTCAAATAATAGCTGAAGAAAAAAATAATAATCTTGACTTTTTTTTCTATGGAAAAATCCATATAACCCTCTGACTGAAATCCATATAATCATCTAATTTTTCTTAAAATTTATATAATCTCATGAAAATATTTAGTAAATCTAAATAACCTCCTGAAAAAATTTATGTTTACAGATGATGAATATTTTATAAATATTATGTTTGGTTAACCCTGGTAGAAAACATATTATACCAAAAAACTTACAATGTGTTAAAAATGTGAAAAATCTTTTATAAATGACGATTTTACTCTTCCGGATAAAAGTTTTATAATATATCCAGAGAGGGTAAAATCATCATTTTCATAGGATTTTTCACATTTTTAATCCATTATAGTGGTTTTTTAGTATATCGTGTTTTCAGTTAGGGTTAACTAAATGAAATATGCGCAAAATATTCATCATCTATTAACAAAAAATTTATTCATGGGGTTATTTAGATTTATTGGGTTATATAGATTTTAAGAATAAAAGATTATATGGGTCTTAATCAGATTTCATAGGATTGCATGAATTTTTTTCTTTTTTTAATCCGTTTGGTTGCACCGACTGGACGGATTCTGCTTTTTGAAAAGCTAAAATTCAAAATCGTGCAACCAAACGAAGCGAATTCCGGCGAAATCAAAAGTTGGATTCCTTTTAATTTATCTCTTGAAATCTGTGTTTTAAAAAACTCAAAAACTGCGATTTTCGGTCGGAATCGATTTTTTAATTGAAAAACAACTTTTCTACCAAACATTAAACTCTTTCAAATATTGATTCCTGAATTAAAAAAAATCATCCTAAAAAAGTCAAAGTCTAAAATCATCTTAAAAAACAGTTTTATTCTAAAAGCTACTTTCAATCTGTGTTTTTAAACGGACCCTAAGTCATATAAAGAAATCTCTAATCCGCCTCGACCAAGAGAAAAGTCCAAAAACTACATTTTTTTGTTTTGGGAATTGTTTTTTTTTTGGAATTGTTGACGTAACAGAATCTTAACAAATTAGTATTCACTGGGGAAAAAAAACTTTGCATTTTGATTCCTCTATTTGCTAAAAAAAATTTACGAGTTTAATGTTTTACTTATTGATTGTTAAAATATCATTTTGTTTCTATTCTTTTCATTTGATAAAAAATGGTAAATCAAATGTAAAAAAATAATCATAAAATAAACATAAATCATTTTATAAGAACCACAATATGAATGAATCATAATTTAAAGATGTAATCGTGATGAACGGTGGAGATTTTCCATCCCATTGGTCAGAAAAGGACACCATGGGTCGGAAAGGAGCACAAGAAACGCGTTTCATAAACTTTGAATTTTCCGTTCGAGTTACTGCGAAGCACGTGAACTGATGACGATCACGGTCACAGCTGGCGGGCGCTCAGGATCCCACAGTGATCCGAGAAAATAACAGCGAGTGCAAAATAAGGCGGAGAACCCGATCTCCTGACACCAACTCCTCCTACTCTGATTCCCGGACCAGCATTTATTAATAGGGTTATTTAGTTTCCAACCCTTTTAAAATATGTAAATTATTAAAACCCCATTCCAAAACACAATATTATTATAAATCCTCTTAAAATGTTACCAAACTTTATAAAAACCATACAGTTAATAAATTAACTATATTAGAAGAATATTTTATCTCAACCTATTTATATTGTCCATTTTACCTTTTCCATTAAAAGATTTTAAGAGATTGAAAAAATATATTTATGGTCTTTTTTATAAATGAAGAAGGTAAAATGGACAATATACATATATTGAGATGAAATATTCTTTTAATATAATTAGTTTATTGACTGTAGGGTTTTTTATAAAGTTTAATAACATTTTAAAAGGGTTTATAATAATATTGTGTTTTGAAAAAGTTTTTTTTAATAATTTAAGAAGGATGGGAGCTAAATAACCCTTATTAATAAGATCTCTTCAACTGCAGCAATTCCCAGACCCAGACTCCATTCAATTCTCCTGGAATAACTCGCTCCCGATAACATAATCCTTTTATCGTCTCTGCTTTAAAAGTTGAATAGACTATTCAGGTTGGGTTCATCTCTCTCTCTCTCTAATGGAGGGACAGAGGATCTGCGAGGAGGACCCGCTGCTGATGAAGGGGGAACACGGGATCGACGGAGGTGATTCGCTTATGGAAGTTCGAGAGAACTTCTTCAATCGATGGAACAGCGCGCTTAAGGGGAACTACGATCTCGTCGTCCCCACTTTCAACAGACGACCTTCTCCGGGTATGTGTTTCTGCTCGTATGATCTTTTCTTGATCTGATAGCATGCATTTTCGATTTTATTAATATCAAAAGTTCACTGTTTACAGCTTTCTTTGCGGTATCAACTGTTTTGATTTTTTTTTAAGCTTGTACTCGTTAATGAAATATATTCTAATGATATACATGCATATTTAGATAACCCAATTTATATATTTTATCTTTTTAAAAATACAATTTTTAATCGAACATAAATTGTGTTAGCCACGATATATAATTTATTAATAGTGTATAATCGACTGGAAAACTGCTTTCATATTGTAGGGCTGCAAAGGGATCCTTATGTTTATTTGAATGTGGATTGATGAGAAGTGATAACCTCTTTGAGAGAACACACCATTAAAAAAGTAAAATAAATACCTAAATAAATAAATATATATATATATATATATATATATGTTATGTGTGTGTGTATTTTGATTTTTATATAAAAAAAATAACTAACGTATAATATATATTACACTATAATGATATATATACTGCATCCAGGAATGCAAAGAGATCCCTTAGAATGTTGATTGATAATTAGTGATTACCTCTTTTGAGAGGAAAGAAAGAAGTTTCATAGACTGAGGAAATGGTGAGGTTCATCGTTTTGGACGGTTCAGTCAAATCTGAGACGTTTGAACCTGTTGTTTTACAGGACCCAATCGAGTAAGGTCAAGCGTAGAATATAATTGGCATTTTGACGTGGAACAATCTCTCATTAAATGACATGATGACAACTTGGTATTCTTTGGATTTATATAAATCAAAAGCGGTTTTACGACGGAAAAAGGGGGTTGTCTTGTTCTGGGACAACCTATTCCCAACCTATTCCCGTACTCGGATTCTTCGCTGGAATAGTAGCCAAAGTTCTAGACAAGGGTTTTAACTTTTACTACGGGTCCGTCCGCGTATATTCTTCTATATATAGTTGCCCGTCTTGAGCAGACCAGTTTTTTTGTTTTGTTTTGGATATTTTGGTAGCTAGTGCTCTTGATATACAGTGCAGTTATGAAGGTCGGTTAATTATCATCCACTATATTAGCTGGTTATTTACAAATAATTATGACTATGCAAGTCTATGTAAATATCAATAACTATATAAAATCATCTGAGCAATATTAAATGAGAATACCATTAGGGCTTTTATTTTTTTATTTTTTTGTAAGATCTTAGGTTTGTAGGCATGGGTTAGTTCAATTATTTGATGCACGGAGTTTCTGAGTTGTTATGGGTCATGGCAATAAAAAAGAACTGAGAGTTTGATGAAGGGAGATGTGAGGAAAAATGAGTGCTATTTTTTTCTAGAATTTGAATGGGAGATTATGAGAATTGCTAGTAAATCTTGATATAAGAAAGAAAAAAAAAGTACTAATGGAAGATATCTTGACGTAAGATTTGAGATGTGTCAAATAGTCAATGATGTGTTACACACTTAGCACTATCCAATCATAAAAGAAAAAAATTATTGCGATAGTATTGTAGTTGATTTGTAATTTTCAATATCAATCATTTCATAATGCATGGTTATTAGCTCCAAAACCAAATAATCTTAATTAATCTTTTTAAAAAGAATATATATCAGCAGGATGCTGGCTTACGCTTGGCTGATGGAAAATGTGTGTTTTAAAACCAAATTTACAAGTCTTTCTTTTCTTTTGTTTTTATATAAAGTCAATGAAATTTTTTTTTGGGGATATTCATTAATAACTATGGTGGGTCTTCACATTGTTCTTGAAAATGACCACCTTATATATGTCAACTTCAAGAAATAATTGAACGTGGTGGGCGTACATCAAGTTGTTAGTCTTGTAAAGGAAATTGTGGTTTTGTACTAGATTTTTTAAAGAAACGGTAGTCCTTTTAGATTGAGATTTATGATACAAAGGAGCTAAAGTGAGATTGGGGATGGAGTGCATCTCAAAAAGAAGGAAAATAAGAAGAGAAAGCTTGAAGGGGCAAGAGGGCACCACAAGACATAAGTCATGCTGCTGGTGTAGTCCAAATGGTCTCATCAGCAAACAGAGAGGTTATGTTGCTTAAAGATACAATCAAAAAATTGGAGATGGGGTTAGGTCCAACACGCATGCATTTATAGTCGTTTGATTGTATCATATCAAGATAGTTAAAATAAGAATCATCCTACAAAAGAAATGATAAAAATGTAATTGAATTATACTTTAATTTTTAAGTTTGATAGAATATCTCAGTCATAATTTTTATCTCGATGAGATATGATAAGATAGTCACGAATGCGTTGGATCTCACCTGATTCCTATAATTAGCCAATTCATTCTCCCAAAAAAAAAGGTTTCTTAATTGGGAACTAGTTTTTACATAATCATTTTTCTTAGGCTTTTCTTTTCCCAAACATTAGTTTTTACAGCATATATAGAATCTAGGCGTAATAAATAATAATACTGTTACCCCCTGTTTGGCTAACGGAATAAACGAGTATAAAGGTAGTATAAGGGTGGTATAAGAATAGATAGGAAAAATTGTTGTTTATTTGCAGGGTATAACTTGGTATTACTAAGCTAGCTTAAACAAATATAAGAGAGTATAACAATTCTAAACAACTCCTAGGATAAGATATACTCACTTTATCTATTCTCATGGGCCCACATGTCAAATCAACTTTTTACACCTTATCACATCAAATCACCCATCAGCATCTCTTATACATCAAAGGGCCCACATATTAAATCAATTTTTTTATATTTTATTATTTATCAAACAAACAACTCAACATTTATTCTTACGTTTTCTAATTAGAATAAAAAAAAAACACAATCAAACAGAAAATCTTTTATTCTTATAGATTTGTTATATATACTGGTATAGTTATCTATTCAAAATAATTCAATTTCGCTATCCAAACGGGGATTTAAAAACCCTTGAGAATATGTTGAATGCACAAATGGAAGGTAAATGTTGGAGATTAGAATTCGGGGTTCATGCAGAACATACACAGTGCAGGTTTTGTTAGAATGGTTGGTGATTTCTTATTTTAAAAGGGAATCAGCTAATTATTTTGTTGTATATATATTTTTCTGTCACTGTTATAAGATTAGGAGTTTTTTAAATCAAATTGTCCAATTGCGGTCTGTGCATGTTAAGTACATAGTATATTAGTTTCAACATCACGCGGGACAGGCCGAGCGTACCTTCCTCCACAGTTTCCAATTAATATTTAAGAGATTAATTTTTGCAATAAGCAAATACATTATCATTTAAAAGTAATTTCAAAACATTTTTTTTTTTTATCTTTATTGTGCAGTGGTTTTATAAAGATAACCACCTTCATTACATTCTCAAAAGGGTGCATAGAGCGAAAAACTAAAAACAGATTTTCAAACTGTGTTTCAAAACACTACCTAAACACTACCTAAAACATTAATTAATAAGCCTTCTCTTTTTTTTTCTTTTTTTTTTAGTGGGTAAAGACGGGTCGACCTTCCTTTGAAGAAGGTGCATTTCAACTACCCTGCTAAGGATCGTATTTTTAATTATTAATGTATTTTAATATCATTTCGAAATGCACCTGGCTTCATGTAACTTTTCCATCTTAATATGGTTAAACATTGTCCATTGCGCGTCGGTTTTGATTTTTTTTTTAAAAAATATCATATATAAACTAATGAGTTGTATAATTTTATGATAAAATAGATATTTCAATTAATTATTAAAAATGTATAAAAATATATGTCTCCTTACAATGAATGTGTGTGACTCACAAAGTATATAGAATGAAAATGAGAATAAAAAGAATGTGTGACATCATTCTTTACATTTCTACCACTTAAATTCATGTGAGGTGGCGTTTGGAGTGTAGGATAGAAGTCAAATAAAGATACGAATGAACAAAAAAACATGTTTCGATAGAAAAAATAAACTGTTATTGTTATTATCAAATAATTTAGCACAAGTAATGATAGAAATTTAATAGTGGTTAGAATTGCTTGTCCATGTGTTAACAATTCAAAAATATAAAAATAATGATAATACGCAATCAAGTAAAAAGTAAAAACTATCAAATTATCCTAATTAAGACTAACATGACACCCCAAACGGGCTAAAGGCCAAAATAAAATACTCTCCAATCAGATGATCAACATTCCTCCAAATGCTTTTTAGGGAAGTTTGGGTAGAAGAATAAGGAAGGAATAAATGAGAATAGAAGAAAACAAACAAAAAAATATGACTGGGTAGATATAATAAGTGGGTATAACTACGCAAAATTAAATGAGAATAAATTGATATTTATATTCCAGCCCCCCCCCCTTGGAATTATGTTTCATTCGTTAGTATAAAGGGGTTCATTTGTCAAATCATATATTATCACATTAAATCATCTGTCATTAACTTTTATATATCAATAGAATCCACATGTCAAATTAATTTTTTATACTTTATTCACATTATATTATTAATCAACCAAACAACTAAATCTTTATCAATATCGACTAGTGGTAGCGTGAATGATATAGAAAATATGAAATGCAGTTATCTTTAGAGGGAGCGAGTGTATCAATAAAATATGTGGGATATGTTTCAAATGCGCATGAGAGATTAAGGACGTTATATTGCAAAAACGGTTGGTGACCATCAGTTTCCGCGATGGACGCTAGTGCATTGCGGGGTGAGTGTGCACGTGTGCCCCCACCACTTCGGATAGAAAATCTCTCTAACAGGGGCACCGTGCAGTTCACATGCCATTTGAAACATGTTTTAGGTATACTCGTGTTTTTTTTTTTGTATTTCGCGTTTAATTTTTATTCTCCTCTTATTTAAAGTTTATAATTTGAATTCATTTAAGAAATCAAGTAGCAGTCATCTATATTTTCTTAAAAAAAAATAAATAAAATATTTATTATTACATTTTCAATTAGAATAAAAAAAACACAACAAACTTAAATCACTCGTTCCATTTTCACGCATATCGCTAATGCACATTCTCCAAAGCGGTTCCGCGAGACAAAATAACAACCGCTTCACGTCGCGTGATACACATGCCGTGAGTGCGTCTCTTGCGCTCACGCGGTCGTCACCGCTTCGAATCAACCATTGGAAAAAGAACCACCACGGCTACTGATTAAAAGATAAGAAACCGAAACGAAAAGCCTAAATGGGCAGGTGACGTGGACGGGGACCCAAAAGCATCATCTATGGATGGATGCTCTGTGAAGTCTCGTCGTTTTTCGTATCCAGTGAGAGATTCAAAGGGAGGGAGGGAGGGAGGGATTCATGGAGGGCGATGGGGAGATAACGGCGGCGCTGATCGGGGGGAAGAGGTGGAGGACGTCGTCGGAGAATGGGGCGGTGAGGAGGAGGAACTCCTTGAACAGTCTGAGGACGGAGTTCCTGGCGAGGCTGCCGGAGAAGGTGAAGTCCGGCGTCGCTCCGGAGAATCCGTTCCATATCGACCTCTCCCTCACCAAAGGCCTCATCGACGGTGAGATTTCCCGCCATTTCGTGCCGGAGATCGTTTTCGTTGGATCGAGTGGAGCGTGGAGAACCGTAGATTGTTTTTTTTTATTGGTCTTCATTTGTTTCTCTTTGTTGCATAAATCGATTGAATTGTATCTTCTCATGTGATTATTGACTATGTGGTGATTGTTCAACTGCTCTAATTGAATTTTAATTACTGTTATAGGTGAAAAAGAATATTATGATAGACAGTTTGCTACGCTGAGATCGTTTGAGGAAGTTGACTCTTTGAATGCATCCAATGGCGATGAAGGTGAAGATCATGAAGAGCAAGATCATAATGAATTCGCAATGAAGATATCCAATATCGCAAACATTCTTCTATTGGCATTCAAGGTGTTTTCTTGAGGGGGGCTCTGTTGGGCTCTGTTTTGTGGAGTGTATCATCTTGTGATGCTTTAAATTTTGGCTTGAATATGTTTGTTTGTCTGACTGTGACGAAATGCAGATTTATGCTACGGTAAAAAGTGGATCACTGGCTATTGCAGCGTCAACGCTTGATTCCTTGCTAGATCTCATGGCGGGTGGCATTCTTTGGTTCACTCATGTGTCGATGAAGAGCATCAACGTTTACAAGTATCCCATTGGAAAATTGCGTGTGCAGCCGGTGGGGATTGTCATCTTTGCTGCTATTATGGCCACCCTAGGTGTGTAGTTCTCACAGCACCAATTTATGTTGTGTTAGTTTCATATAGACAAGCATTTTCTTTTATGTGGAACAGGAACTGTTTGCATGTGTTATCACAGAGAATATGTGTATGGCAGGAGTCTTTGTTTATCTATGCATTTGAGAACTTTAGACTCGAGGTTTAGAATCTTAAATTATATGTTTGTCTGTAACTCGTGAAATATGAATTATGGAGTGGTGTTTTGAATATGATATTTTTGAAAATAACTTTTTTCTCCCAAAATAAAAGAGATCATGTTCCAAATGTGGTGCAGTGCCCCAGGTTCATATTGGTAAATCTTTAAAAAAACATAAAGATGTTTGACTGGTGAAAATTATTTACACCAACTTTAGCTTTTCTGGATATATGGGATTAAGAAAGCTTGAAATGTGATAAAATACAACTTACACAGAGTACATGTCGATCATTTTAATTTGTTTATGCTTTTGTCCAAGCGTCTGAAACATGGCTTCACACATAGCTAATTCCTCATGATTAGTGTTCGAGCACCTATTATATTTGTAAACTATTTATTCAGTTTTGGAACATCTGATCCATGAAATCATCTTAGAAGAAAATTTTAAAAAACCTAGTGATATGTTACTTTTAGTTCTCTACATGCTTCTTCTGCTCATTTAAGGTTACACTCTCCAAAAGTAACTATTTTATTGTCGATTTTTTTTAAAAGATAACATATATCTACCTAATCTGACCTACCTTTTCTATGGATCTAGAATCCTATTCCATTTCATGAGGTACATATCATGTCAAAAATGTGGCACACATTTGGCTTCTGTTGGAGCCTAATCATGGCATGTCAGGTGAATGGATTGGTTAGGTGACAATTATTAAAATATCCAGTTGTTCTGTGTTCTGGAGGGATGTGGGAATAGGCTTGGTTTGTTTAAGGGAAAGGAAATTATGATGTGAGAGGGATGTTGAGAAAGTGAGGTAAGGGAGTTTTAACAGAGAGGTCACTCATGTTCAGTATGTAACAACATGATGAATGAGGAAGTGAAGGGATTGGCATACCACGTTGAAGGTCTGAGCATTGTGTGAGGTCTTGATGCATATTCATGTATTATCATATGGCAAAATTAATTTGGATGCATTTGCTTGAAGGGATTTACTCTTCACTTCCCTTTTTATAGTACCTACTCTTTACTCTCTTTTTGTCCTTGAGAACTGGTAGGAATTCTACCATCAAAATTCATATATAAATTTGGGTTACAATTCTAAAAGGAAAACAGAGGAGAAGAAAAGAAAGGAAATCTAGCACAGTAGATGAGAAGTCTGCTGACTGAAGTCCGATTAAAACAGAACAAGACTTAAACAGCCCCAGGTGCTTAGCCATAGAAGAAATAGATGGAATAATAATTGTATTTCGTAATGGACTGAAAGGTCCCTTTTATAGTTACAAGATGTACAAGCTCTAGAATAGGAAAGTGACCAAAATACCCATGACAAAAATTCGAGTTGGGGGCGCTGCCCCTGAACCCTCCGGCCTGGGGGGGGCCTGCGACCCATGGGGGGCGTTGCCCCCCAACCCCCGGGCCTCCGGGAATAGGCCCAATAACAGGCCTATTCCATGACTCCAATAGCCATGATCTCCAATTTTCCTTTAACAATCTGCAATTTGCCCTGAACAAAATCCCGGACTTAGTCACAGCACAATTAGTCGCCCAATCCTTAATGAGCAGTCTACTCTTTACTCATTTTGATCATTAGTAGGTTACCAAGTGATAATTGGTGAGGTTTTTGGTTTTTTACTAAATCATCAACATTTGGTTAAAAAAACTTTTTAAAATAATGGCCAATTTATTTACTATAACTGTGGCTGAACTAATTATTTGCAGTTCATTAACAGAATGATCTTTAACACGGGAACAAGGCTTTTAAGGACATGCATGTTCATCTAAACATCTAGAATTGCAATTCAGAGAAGAACTAAACCTTTTTTGCGGTTTTGCGTATATAATACTAAATAATGAATGTACATTATATTGCGGATGTGTAGCTTAGCAATAATGTTTTTGTCACGTCAGTGCTTCATTGAAACAGGCAACCAGCACAAGGATTTTGATCCTTGCTTTGGAGTACCTCTACAGAGCCAAAGTGACACTCCATTGCTGCTGTGTCTCCAGGTTTTCAGGTCTTGGTCCAAGCCGTAGAACAATTGATCCAAGATGAACCTACAATGAAGATGAACTCATCACAGTTGTTCTGGTTGTACACAATCATGTTGACTGCTACAGTGGTAAAACTTGCTCTTTGGCTTTATTGCAGGAGCTCAGGCAACAAGATAGTTCGGGCCTATGCAAAGGTATATCCTTGGATGGTTAGTTTAACTTTATTTATTCATTGCTTCATCAAAGGAAGTTAATACTCTATTCTGATATCCAGGATCACTATTTTGATGTTGTGACCAATGTTGTGGGATTAGCTGCTGCTGTTCTTGGTGATAAATTCTATTGGTGGATTGACCCTGCTGGTGCAATTGTTCTCGCTGTTTATACAATTTCAAATTGGTCTGGAACTGTGTTGGAAAATGCTGGTCAGTTCATTGTCTTATGTCAGTTTATTTCATGCCGTTTTCTTATTGATAGATTCTAATATTCTATAATAATAATAAAAAAATAATAATATTAATCAGTGACTTGTGATCCATCATTATACTTGATTATTTTACTGAATCGTCATCACACTATGAGGGTATTTACTAAAAATGCATCCCCCTATTATGTTTCCTCTCAAACCCCTCCTTGCTAATTTTTCTCATGTGGAAATTTGACCTGCTACAAGCATGACTTAAAATCTTTGATTTTTCTAGTTGACATTTGGATTTGAGTTTTGAGTTCTATGAAACTTCTTTGTTTCTAAAACCTGTTATTTAAAGATTTTCCTTGTGCTTTCTTGCATTTGGTTTTTTTTTTTATCATATACAAATCTTTCTCTTTATGATGTAATTCTCCTGGTTTGTGAATTTTTTAAATATTAATCCACTTGGTTGCAGTATCTCTTGTGGGACAATCGGCTCCTCCTGAAGTGCTGCAGAAGTTGACATACCTGGTCATAAGGCATGATCCTCAAATTAAACGGGTTGACACTGTTCGAGCATACACATTTGGTGTTCTTTATTTTGTTGAGGTTAGTTATTTTATATTGTTCATTTACATACAATAGAACTAAATGACGTAATCTTTGAATTTTATCACTTTTAAGGTTGGGTTGAATTTTAAATGAAGTGATGCAAATTTTGTCCATACAAGTCTGCAATTTTCCTTTACTCCAGTTTGAATAATGTAGAAACTAATAAATATGTAGATCTTGATGACCTATATTTCTGCATTTGGCGCCATATCTGTAGTGACCCCTTGGGCCGTCTGATTGTATGAATCTCTTTTTGTCCTGATTGGATGAGTAAGCTAAATTCCACATTCAATATGCAAAGACTTGACTTTCAATGATAGCTGATGTTAGGAATTGAGGATCTTGGGAACCAATCGATCTAGAGAATAATCAAACAAATCAAAAGAAAGACACAAGATTTACGTAGTTCGGCAAACCTTGTTTACGTTCATGGAGCATACCAGATATCAATCCACTATCTTCGAGAAGTTTTTATAATGGCCACAACAAAAACAAAAACCCTAAAGCTTAATGAAAAACATAAGATGCCATTTTATAATAACATCACAATAAACAAAAGTTCCGCTCGTGCTCAGCGGGGAGCTTGACCCCCGTCTGACTCTAGGAGCGTCACCAATACTTTGCGCAGAGGAATCAGGCTCCATAATGTAACAACGAAGTGATAAATATCATGATCTTAATATTGGTATAGACTTTAACTGTTAGCTTTGTCTTCTCTGTCCAAAAAAACTGATTTGGAATCAGGTATCTATTCAGAACAACATTGATGTTAATTCAAAATCTAATTTTTGCTTCTCAACTAGAGTAGGTTTCCCCCTCCATCTAACTCGGACAAGCAGAGGCATATGAATGGAATTAGTCGAAGAATGGAGAGAGATGTATATACAGAATAAAGTTCCTTGAATCTCGAAGATCACTTTTTCCATAGATTATTGGTGATGGTTGTTTATTTGCAAATGATTTGAGTTGCAGTATGTTAAACATATACCAAAATTCATAAACAATTCAAGTGTTATTGTTGATGCAGTCTGTTGAGTGATGATTCATCAACTAGTTAGGATACCCCTAATTACATACTCTTGCAGTCACACTCCCGTGCCCCTTCACACTTTGTGCAACTAGCTATATGATCGTTCCATTTCTTAGATTGTGCTTCAGTGACAGAGATATAAGAACTGGGTTAAGAACTAAGAAATTAATGTTAGATTTCCCCAATCAAGGAATTAAGTTGATGAAATTATACAGTGGACATGTGGGAGAGATGTTAGGAGATCATTACTACCAAGATTGAAAGAGAATCAAATGGTTTCTCTCTGAGGAGCTTAAGTTTGTGTAATCATGAAAGGAGAATTTTTAGAACCCTGTTTGTGTGAATCAAACTATTACATTGTTGCAGATCAACAGTCAAATTGATCAATGACTGAGGATGTTAAAACTGATCTGACAAAAAAGGAAAATGTTATGGACAATCATTCCTGCATCCTTTTTGGAGCCCCAAATATGTTTTGACTTTTTTTCCAAGGTATATACTTGTCTAAAGAAGCACATACATTTTCAAAAAATGAATGAATTAAATGCATACATTTTTGCATTTTCCTAGCCTAACTTGTGTACACTCGGTTAGAGGAAGTGAGGACAAGACGCACCTGACAAAAAGGCAGCAAGTGCATGGTTCTTGATATACATGGGCCTTTCAATTGTTTCTTCTACATATATGTAAACATTGTCCAACATTCATATAAACTTGGCTTTTTAGTTATTTTAGACTTTTTATCTTTGATTAAGGAGCCCTTCTGGGTGATGTTTTATTACTTGGTAAATCCGTGCACAAATTTATTGATTCGTTCTCAATATCTTCCACATTCATTTTCCTACAAAAACAGGTCGACATTGAGCTCCCAGAAGATTTACCTCTGAAGGAAGCCCACGCCATAGGAGAGTCATTGCAGATCAAGATTGAAGAGCTCCCCGAAGTCGAGCGAGCTTTCGTTCACCTCGATTTCGAGTGCGATCACAAACCAGAGCATTCCATACTCATCAAGCTGCCCAACAGTCAGCCCTAAGAGGTTATATCTGGCCTTGTTGTGTGTTGTAAAGATGCATTAAGAAAAGAATGCCTATTCTGGTAGAAAATTTTTTGGGCCCGTTTGGCTATGGGAATAAAGGGGGGATAAGTAGGAATAGACTGTCTGAGCTCTAACTAAGAATTAATGGGTATAGTAATCACTCTTGGTGGTCATCACCTCTTATACATTAATGGGGTTCACATGTCAAATCATATCTTATTTACATCTTATTCTTCATCAACCAAACATTCCAATCTTTATTATTACATTTTCCAATGAGAATCAATTCTTTTCCACGGGTCTGGATAAAGTCAAGGAACATGTATAAATCACAGAATAACTTATGTCTCTATTCCAGCGAGCCTGAATGTGTGAGCTCAGTCACTCTTGGTGGGTGCAAAATATATACCAGTCAATTCTTTTCCACGGGTCTGGATTGTGAAGGAAGTCTATTCATTATGTAAGGAAGTGACGGTTCAGATTAAGGGTGTGCGTTTGGCACAAAAAAATAAAATAGCTTTTTAGCTGTTTGATAAGTTAAAATTAAAAATTATTATCAAACATGTTAATTTAAATATCATCTTTATTAAATTTTGACTTTGATGTTTCAAAATCTATGTTTCATAAAATAGTCATCACCATTACACATGCATAAAACATTAAAAAATAAAAAGTTGTTTATGGAAACTATGTTTCCAAAACACAGAAATGTAATCGGTCTAGTCAAATCTGAGATTTTTGAACCCTCTTGTCTTATTATAGGACGTAACTGAGTAAGGTCTGAGAATAGAATATATTCGACGTGGGTCGATCTCATTAAATAACAAGATGACAACGGAAAAAGGGGGTTGTCTTGTTCTGGAACAAACTATTCCCGTTCTCGGGTTCTTCAGTAGTTCAGTGGAATAGTAGCAAAAGCTAGCTCTAGAGAAAGGATGCCCATCTTTTTTTCTTTTTCTGTGGTAGATAAGAAGGATGCCCGTCTTGAGCAGACCAGTTTTTTGTTTTGTTTTGGATATTTTGGTAGCTAGTGCTCTAGATATACAGTGCAGTTAATAAAGGTTGGTCATCATCCACCATATTAGCTGGTTATTTACATTAATTATGACTATGCAAATTTACATAAACATATCTAAGAGCATCTCCAATAGACATGTTAACTAATTAAGATATTAAAGTGACATGTCAGCACTTTAAACATCAACTAGACCCTCATTTACTACATTCTCATTTAGTTGGTGGTTGTTGCTCCAATGGACTAGCTAGATAACTAGTTAAAATAATAGTGAGTCCATCTCTCCACCCACTCAAAGCTCTCCACCCACCCAAAATAATATTTTTTTGAATATTTTGAATGGTGGGACTTACATTTTGTTGGCTAAAACATTAGCTAAAATTAACATGAAAACTAACATATGACGGGTGGAGCCCACATTTAACATACCCTTAACACTTTCATTGGAGCACCATTTTTACATCTTTTATAAAAATATGGCACTAACTAGTGAGTTAACATGTCCATTGAAGATGCTCTAACATAATATATGAAATCATTTGATGTGGTATCAAATGTGAATTCAATCAGAGCCTTTTTTTGTGTAAGACCATAGGTTTCACACTGCGCTGAGTTTCTGAGTTTGATGAAAGAGAGATGTGAGGAATTGAGTGTTAGTTTTTATGGAATTTGAAAGGGAGATTATTAGAATTGTTAAATCATGATAAAAGAAAAAACACGTACGGTATCAAAATTATCTTGATATAAGATTTGAGATGTATCAAATAGTAAATCACTAGTCTTCTTCATGCACGATGTGCGTGTAAAAAAAATCTACCTTTAATTTTTTTGTTATATGTAATATAATATATCATGTTATATATACATAAATGATATAATAAAAAATTTAATATTGATTCTATAAATCATTTGTAGAATTTATTATAAAATTATATATAAAAGAGATGTTACAACTGAAAATGAGGTATTTGCATATATATATCTATCAATCAACTCTATATTGTAAAAATATATTATTTGAAACTCTAAAACCAACAATATTACTCGGATGGATAAAAAAAAACATTCATTTACCATTTAAACCATTTTGAATTGTGTTATTGGAAATAACAAATAATAAGGGAGATTTTGTTAAAATGTCATTTTTAAGGGGAACATTATGTACCATTTAAACCATTTTGAATTGTGTTATTGAAAATAACAAATAATAAGGGATATTTTGTTAAAATGTCATTTTTAAGGGGTATATAGATTAAAAAATCATTAAGATTTGATGGATATGAATAATATTACTCCGATTTATATATATATACAAAAAAATCAAGAATTAAATTATTCCTGAAAATTCTATAAAAATTCATAATTTTTCAAGTATAACTCCAATTGGTTAGAGTAATCAATAGCTTGTTGAAAATTTTTTTCTTCGATATATACTATGATTGTGAAATAAGTTTCTTTCCAAAAATTATTATTTCACGAAAAAAAAGTGAGAATCAAACTTTGAAACTCATATTTGAACTCGAAATTAACAATTTATCACTTATATTAAATGATTATCTCAATCTAAATCTAATTAAAAATAATAACAAAAAATAAAAATGATGATGTAAAACGATCACCAACATTCATTCAATATTCTTTAAAAAGCATATTAGTGTTACGAAATTGAAAATATTTTTGGTTAATAACACAGATAGACAGGTCACACACAAGTACACAGCCCTTGTATAGTTATATGTAATATAAATATATAATCTCACATATTTTCTCTAACACTATCCAATCATAAACATCTTTAGGTAGCGTTTGGTAACGCGATTGCAAAACTGATTTTCTACGATCGCTGGGTTTAAAATTGATTCTGTATGAAGCTGTCTCCCTGAACTTTCTCAAATCACAACTTTTGAGCATTATTTACCTGAAATATATTTGCAGGAAGTTGCAATTGCAAAACTGCTTGGTTACACGATTGCAGAACGAACTTCCTACAATTGCAAACATTACTAAAGGCAGCCTTAGTTATAATCTCTTATAGTTATGATAAATTTTTTTTTAGCAAAAATATAATAAAAAAATAACAAAACAAGAAATATGCAGCCAAATAAAAACTCATCAAGACTAAACGTGGCACCCCCAAACGGGCTAAAGGCCAAAATAAAACACTCTTCGATCAGACGGTCATCATTCCTCAAAGCGCTTTTCAGAACTCGTTGACATTAAAGCCACTAATGCACATTATCCAAAGCGGTTCCGCGAGACAAAATAACAACGGCTGGGACCGCTTTCGCGGTGACGCGGCGTAAGGCACGTGCCGTGCGCGCGTCTCGCGCACTCAACCGTTGAAAAAGAGCCGCCACCACGGCTACTAAAATATCAGAACCGAAACGAACAGCTCGAACGTGCAGGTGACGTGGACGGGAACCCCAGAAGCATCATCAATGGCTGTTCTGTGAACTCTCGTTTTTCGTCTCCAGTGAGAGATTCAAAGGGAAGGGTGCGATTCATGGAGGGCGATGGGGAGATAACGGCGGCGCTGATAGGGGAGAAGAGGCGGAGGACGTCGTCGGAGAATGGGGCGGTGAGGAGGAGGAACTCCGTGAACAGTCTGAGGAGGGAGTTCCTGGCGAGGCTGCCGGAGAAGGTGAAGCCCGGCGTCGATCCGGAGAATCCGCACCATATCGACCTCTCCCTCACCAAAGGCCTCATCGACGGTGAGATTTCCCGCCATTTCGTGCCGGAGATCGTTTTCGCTGGCTCGAGTGGAGCGTGGAGAACCGTAGATCGATTAGTTTATTTTATTGGGCTTCACATGTTTCTTTTAGTTGCATGAATCGAGTATCTCATATGATAACTGTTATTGTTTTCTGATTTCTGGTGATGTGTAAATATTGAGTTTTAATTACTGGTTATAGGTGAAAAAGAATATTATGATAGACAGTTTGCTACGTTGAGATTGTTTGAGGAAGTTGACTCTTTGAATGCGTCCCATGGTGTCGATGAAGATCAAGATCGTATAGAGCAAGATCATAATGAATTCGCAATGAAGATATCCAATATCGCAAACATTCTTCTATTGGCAGTCAAGGTGTTATTTTTGGGATCTGTTTTGTGGAGCATATCATCTTGTAATGCCTTTCAATTTTGGCTTTGAATCTGTTTGTTTGCCTGACTGTGATGAAAATGCAGATTTATGCTACGGTAAAAAGTGGATCACTGGCTATTGCAGGCGTCAACGCTTGACTTCCTTGCTAGATCTCATGGCGGTGGCATTCTTTGGTTCACACATTTGTCGATGAAGAGTATCAACGTGTACAAGTATCCCATTGGAAAATTGCGTATGCAGCCGGTGGGGATTGTCATCTTTGCTGCTATCATGGCCACCTTAGGTATGTAGTTCTCAGTTCTCACCAATTTCTGTTGTGTTATCCTCATAGACAAGCATTTTTTTTTTATGTGGAACAGGAAGTGTTTGCATGTGTTATCCAGGAATCTTTGACCATCAATGCATCTAGAACTTAAGACTCAAGGCTTTGAATCATAAATTCTATGGTTGTTTCTAATTCATGAAATATGAAGTATTGATTGGTGTTTTGGTATGATTTGGGAAAAACTTTTGTCTCCCAAAATAAAAGAGATCATGTTCCACATGTGGCACTGTGCCTCAGGTTCATATTGGTAAATCTTTTAAAAAAAATTAATACATAAGATGTTTGACTGGTGAAAAATTATTTACACCAACTTTAGCTTTTATGGATATATGGAATTAAGAAAGCTTAAAATGTGATAAAACACATAACTTACACAAAGTACATGTCAATCACTCTAATTTGTTTATGTTTTTGTGCAAGCGTCTGAAACATGACTTGACACACAACTAATTCCTCGTGATTAATGCTCAAGCACATATTATATTTGTAAACTATTTATTCAGTTTTGGAACATCTGATCCATGAAATCATCTTAGAAGAAAATTTGAAAAAACCTAGTGATATTTTACTTTTAGTTCTCTACATGCTTCTTCTGCTCATTTAAGGTTACACTCCCCCAAAGTAACTATTTCATTGTCAATTTTTTTTTAAAGATAACATATATCTACCTAATCTGACCTTATCTATGGATGTAGAATCCTATTCCATTTCATGAGGTATATATCATGTCAAAAATGTGGCACACACTTGGCTTTCGTTGGAGCCTAATCATGGCATGTCAGGTGAATGGATTGGTTAAGTGACAATTACAAAATATCCAGCTGTTCTGTGTTCTGAAGGGATCTGGGAGTGGGCTTGGCTTGTTTAAGGGAAAGGAAATTATGATATGAGAGGGATGTTGAGATAGTGAGTTAAGGGTATTTTAACAGAGAGGTCACTCATGTTCAGTATGTAACAACATGATGAATGAGGAAGTGAAGGGATTGGCATACCACGTTGAAGGTCTGAGCATTGTGTGAGGGCTTGATGCATATTCATGTATTATCATATGGCAAAATTAAATTGGATGCATTTGCTTGAAGGGATTTACTCTTCACTTCCCTTTTTATAGTACCTACTCTTTACTCTCTTTTTGTCTTTGAGAACTTGTAGGAATTCTACCATCAAAATTCATATATAAATTTGGGTTACAATTCTAAAAGGAAAACAGAGGAGAAGGAAAAAAATGGAAATCTAACATAGTAGATGAGAAGTCTGCTGACTGAAATCCCATTAAAACAGAATTAGACATAAACAGCCCCAGGTGCTTAGCCATGATCTCCAATTTTCCTTTAACATTCTACAATTATCCCTGAACAAAATCCCAGACTTAGTCCTGGCACAGTTAGTCACCCAGCCCTTAATGAGCAGTCTACTCTATACTCATTTCGATCATTAGTAAGTTATCAAGTGATAATTGGTAAGGTTTTTGATTTTTTACTCAATCATCAACATTTGGTTAAAAAAACATTTTAACATTATGGACAAATTATTTACTATACAGTTCATTTAACAGAATGATCTCACACACTGGAACAAGGATTTTAAGGACATACATGTTCATCTAAACATATAGGATAATTTGCTATTCAGAGAAGAACTAAACATTTTTTTGCGGCATTTTGCATCTATAACATTAAATTATGAAAGTATATTATATTGCGGATGTGTAGCTCAGCAATAAAATTTTTGTCACATCAGTGCTTCATTTAAACAGGATCTAACCAGTACAAGGATTTTGATCCTTTCTTTGGAGTAGCTCTACAGAGCCAAAGTGACACTCCATTATTGCTGTGTCTCCAGGTTTTCAAGTCTTGGTCCAAGCCGTAGAACAATTGATCCAAGATGAACCTACAAAGAAGATGAACTCATCGCAGTTGTTCTGGTTGTATGCAATCATGTTGACTGCTGCAGTGGTAAAACTTGCTCTTTGGTTTTATTGCAGGAGCTCAGGCAACAAGATAGTTCGGGCCTATGCAAAGGTATATATTCCTGGATGGTTAGTTTAACTTTATTTCTTCATTGCTTCATCAAAGGAAGTTAATCCTCTATTCTGATTTCCAGGATCACTATTTTGATGTTGTGACCAATGTTGTGGGATTAGCTGCTGCTGTTCTTGGTGATAAATTCTATTGGTGGATTGATCCTGCTGGTGCAATTGTTCTTGCTGTTTATACAATTTCAAATTGGTCTGGAACTGTGTTGGAAAATGCTGGTCAGTTTATTTTCTTATGTCAGTTTATTTCATGCAGTTTTCTCTCAGTGACTTGTGATCAATAATTATATTCGCTTAATATTCAGTGACTTGTGATCAGTAATTATATTTGCTTATTTTACTGAATTGTCGTCACACTATGAGGGTGTTAACTGAAAATGTATTCCCCTATTATGTTTCCTCTCAAACCCCTCCTCGCTAATTTTTCTCGTGTGGAAATTTGACCTGCTAAAACATGACTTAAAATCTTACATTTTTCTAGTTGACATCTATTGCAATTAAGCCATGTTACATGCAGTTTGTTTTGTTATGGATGCCTTATCGCTACAGTTCATTATTTCTATTCATACGGTTAGATTTCCTCATTTATAACATGAATGATTTAGTAGATAATATTTGGAGTTTTCTGGAGTAGACTTCATTTGTATTATGTGTGGTTTGTTATCGGGGATTTTTAAAGTCTTCCCCTTTACTTATCTTTACATTTTCAATCAATCTGGTCTAGTTTTCTATCCTCCTTATCAAGTATGAAATTATAAAAAACCATTATAGGAATATTTTATTATGTTATTTGTAATTTGAAGGTAGAAATTTATGTACCATTGGATCACAACCTGGAAAAACATATTAGTTCTGATATTTGTTATTATTGTTTATGATCTAAATATAACAAGCACAATCGTAATTATTATTGTAACATCTATTATTCAATACCTTTTGGAATGTACAATTTGACTTTTGAGTTTTGTGAAACTTCTTTGTTTCTAAAACCTGTAATTTAAAGATTTTCCTTGGTACTTTCTTTTGGTTTTTTTTTATCATATACAAATCTTTCTCTTCATGATGTAATTCTCCTGGCTTATGAATTTTTTAAATATGTATCCACTTGGTTGCAGTATCTCTTGTGGGACAATCGGCTCCTCCTGAAGTGCTGCAGAAGTTGACATACCTGGTCATAAGGCATGATCCTCAAATTAAACATGTTGACACTGTTCGAGCATACACCTTTGGTGTTCTTTATTTTGTTGAGGTTAGTTATTTCGTATTGTTCATTTACATACAATAGAACTAAATGACATAATCTTAGAATTTTATCACTTTTTAAGGTTGGGTTGAATTTTAAATGAAGTGATGCAAATTTTGTCCATAAGCAAAGTCTCTCAATTTTCCTTTACTCTAGTTTGAATAATGTAGAAACTAATGAGTATGTAGATCTTGATGACCTATATTTCTGCATTTGGTGCCATATCTGTACTGACCCCAGGGGCTGTCTGTTTGTATAAATCTCTTTTAGTCCTGATTGGATGAGTATAAGCTAAATTTCACATTCAATATGCAAAGACTAGACTTTCAATGATAGCTAATGTTAGGAATTGAGGAGCTTGGGAATCAATCGATCTATAAAATAATCAAACAAATCAAAAGAAAGATAAAGAATTAACGTTGTTTGGCAAACCTTGCCTACATTTACAGAGTACACCAGAGGTCAATCCACTGTCTTCGAGAAGTTTTTACAATGGTCACAACAAAAATAAAAACACTAACCCCCCGTTTGGAACAAGAATAACCCCCCGGATAACCCGGATAAGTATTTGGAGGTGTTTGTTTACTCCGGATACAGATAAATTATGCCATAAATCTTGATAAAGTGGTATGGAATTCCAATCAACACCTTAAAAGTATAATACCTAAAGAATATGTGGGCACTGTCAAATCAACTGTCATCACCTCTTATAAATCACCTGTCAAATCAACTATCATTACTTTTTTACCTTTTATAAATCCTTATTCATACTTTATTCACATTTTACCCAAACAACAAAACATTTATTCTTACGTTTACTAATGAGAATAATTCAAAATACAACCAAACACAAAATCACTTTATCCTTATTTATACTCATTTATACTTTGATAAATCTATACCCTAGAATAAAAACTATCCCCGTTCCAAACGGGGGCTAAAGTTTAATTAAAAAAAAACATGAGATGTTCTTTTATAATAATATCACACAAAGATCCCCGCGAGTTCAGAGGTCTTTTATAATAATATCACACAAAGATCCCCGCGAGTTCAGAGGGGTGCTCGACCCCCATCCGATGTTGAGGAGCACCCCGCACAGGAATCAAGCTCCATAATATAACAGCTAAGTGATAAATATCATCATCTTAATACTGGTATGGACTTTAACTGTTAGCTTTGTCTTCTCTGTCCAAAAACACTGATTTGGAATCTGGTATCTATTCAGAACAACATTAATGTTAATTCAAAATCTAATTTTTGCTTCTCAACTAGAGTAGGTTTCCCCCTCCATCTAATTCGGACAAACAGAGGCATATGAATGGAATTAGTCGAAGAATGGAGAGAGATGTATATACAGAATAAAGTTCCTTGAATCTTGAAGAACACTTTTTCAATAGATTATTGGTGATGGTTGTTTTTGTGCAAATGATTTGAGTTGCAGTATGTAAAACATATACCAAAATTCAAAACCAATTCAAGTGTTATTATTGATGCAGTCTGTTGAGTGATGATTCATGAACTAGTTAGGAATTAGGATCCTCTTAATTACATACTCTTGCAGTCACACTCCTGCTCCCCTTCACGCTTTGTGCAACTAGCTATATGATCGTTCCATTTCTTAGATTGTTCTTCAGCAACAGAGATATAAGAACTGGGTTAAGAACTAAGAGATTAATGTTAGATTTCCCCAATCAAGGAATTAAGTTGATGAAATTATACCGTGGAAATGTGGGAGAGATGCTAGGAAATCATTACAGAATGTCCAAGATTGTCAAAGAATCAAATGGCTTCTCTCTGAGGAGCTTAAGTTTGTGTAATCATGAAAGGAGAATTTTTAGAACCCAGTTCGTGAGACTCAAACTATTACATTGTTGCAGATCAACAGTTAAATTGATCAATGACTGGGGATGTTAAAACTCATCTGACAAAAAAGGAAAATGTTAGGGACAGTCATTCCTGCATTCTTTTTGCAGTCCCTAATACGTTTTGACTTCTTTTTTTAAAGTATATATATACTTGTTGTCTAAAGAAGCACATACATTTTCAAAAAATGAATTAATTAAATGCATACATTTTTGCTTCTTCCTAGCCTAACTTGTATGCACTTGGTTAGGGGAAGTGAGGACAACGAGTATGACTGAATGTATCAGCACCTGACAGAAAGGCAGCAAGTGTATAGTTATTGATATACATGGGCCTTTCAATTGTTTCTTCTGTATTTACTTGTATACATATATGTAAACATTGTCCAACTTTCATATAAACATGGCTTTTCAGTTATTTTAGACTTTTTATCATTGATTGACCCCTTCTGGGTGATGTTTTATTACTTATTTACTTGGTAAATCCGTGCACAATTTTATTGATTTATTCATTCTCAATATCATCCACCTCATTTTCCTACAAAAACAGGTCGACATTCATCTCCCAGAAGATCTACCTCTGAAGGAAGCCCACACCATAGGAGAGACATTGCAGATCAAGATCGAAGAGCTCCCCGAAGTCGAGCGAGCTTTCGTTCACCTTGATTTTGACTGCGATCACAAACCTGAGCATTCCATACTCATCAAGCTGCCCAACAGTCAGCCTTAAGAGGTTATTTCTGGCCTTGTTGTGTGTTGTAGAGATGCATAAAGAAAATACACCTGTTCTGGTAGAAAATTTTGGTGTCTGTCTGAGCTCTGTCACTCTTGGTGGGTGCAAAATATATGCCAGTTAATTCATTTCCACGGGTCTGGATTGTGAAGGAAGTATATTCATTATGTAAGGTTATAGTTATCTGTTGATAGACGTTATTAAAACGCATTTCATCTTTTACTTTCTCCATTGATGGATCAGACATTGTTAAATCCTGGCAATCCAGATGTTGGTGGCCTATGGATTGCAACATGAAATCAATGGATTTGTGGATTTACTCTGATGGAGACTCAAATCTGAGGTGAATGCTGATTTAAAGATCTGTTGTATTGATGTTGCAAAGACTGGGTAGATGATGAGCATAAAACTGAAAGAGGGGTTTGGTTCTGGTAGGTGTTTCTGTTTGAAAAAATGAAAGAGGTGGGTGGAATATACTAAGTGAGTTTCTTAGATAGCTTATACAAGCATAAAATAATGTAGGGGTCGGCAATGGCCCGGCCCGGGCCGGCCCGTTGAAACAGGGCCCAAGCCCGGCCCAGACCCGCGGGCCTGGGCAGGGCCGGCCCGTGGCAAAAAACAGGGCCCAGGCCCTGCCCACGGGCGGGCCTACGGGCCCAAATTCAAACATTTTATTTTTTTATTTTACGTTTATTTGTATATAATGTTAAAATAGCACAATTTAAAGTATAATGTTGAAAAAATATTTATATCTATTAAAATTTTAAAATAAAAATATTAAATGAATTAATTAGTTACAAATGAATAACTATATGTACATAATTAGGTTGACACTTACATAAATATTAATAATTTATATAACTTAACCATAATTCAAATAAAAATTACACGTTACTAGTTTATTGGATTACCCTCCACGGGCCTATGGGCTGGGCCTACGGGCTGGGGCTAGGCCCCAGAATCAGGCCCAAGCCCGGCCCGTTCTGAAAACGGGCCCGGGCCGGGTTTTCGGGCCTATTGAAGACCCTTAAAATAATGTGAAATGATAGAAGATAATTAGTTGATTTTTGTTTGGGTAAATTTGTCTTTTAAATTTGACTTATTATAATATAGTTATAATTGTTAATGAATAATAATATAAAAAAATAATTTTTAAGATTAATCTATTCTAATTTCTAAATAAAAAAATAATTTTTAAGATTAAGACTATTTTTCTATTATTCACATCTTTATGCACGAAATAAAAAGAGATTTTCTAAATAAAAAAATCAACCGCAAAAATAAAAATAGTTTTTTAAAAAAATATAAAACGTTTTAAATCTTGAGTTACTTTATGCACCATTTGATTTGTTCTGATCCTTTTAATATAAAAACCCATATAACCAACCCCCCCCCCCCCCCCCCCAATATATGAAAATTCAGATAACCCTACATTTGACCAAAATCCAAATAATCCCTCACAAATTTATAAAAAAATCCAAGTCACCCATTATGTCAGTTAAAGTAACTCAAGATTAACTTGATTTAAACCCAGGGTGTGAAATTCCCATTATACTATCTCTCAATTTGGCCCAATGAGAAACCCTAAATCATACATCACCCTCATCGTTGTTGCTTCCTTTGGTTGTCCTCCTCACCCTAATCACTGATGCAACAATGAGTAGCGGTGAAACGCTAAATGTGGTGTGGTACATAAGGTTATTGGCCACTGATAGCTATACTGAGATAAATAACAATCCATATTAAATAAATTAAAATTAAAATTATTATTATTATTATTATTATTATTGAGAAACATAAAAGTGACATTTTTGTTGTTTGATTCACCTTGGGTAAAGTGATAATAAGTGGTGGATAAACAATGGATAAAAGTTTATAACTTTTAAATGACAATCATACTTTTGAATAAGTGTGAGAGATGTGTGACTAATTTAATAAATGTGACATTTTTTAAAATATCTATATGAGATTGTTAGGTGAGATAAATTCTTTAAAATGACAGATAAATGTAATTTTATTAGTAGATTTCAATTTCAACAATTTTAGATAAATCTTAATAAATAATTTTGGTATTTTATTAGAATAATTATAAGATCTTATTCTAATTTATTCAGACATACCTATTAAGGTTTATCTAAAAAAAATAAACAACGAATAAGAGTTATTCTCTGATATTCACCCATATTTATTGTCAATTCTCCATCCCGACCCATGGCAAGACCCGACGGGTCCGGATCTAATCTAGGATCCGGCGGATCCGGGAAAATATGGACCCGGATCCGTCGGACCTGGGTCGGGTCCGAGTCCAACCCGACCCGGATGGTTGGCAAAAAAAAGAAAAGAAAAAATGAAGAGCTCATGTATTTGTTTGTTTTATCATTCTATTTGAATTTTTTTGTAATAAAATATTATTATTAATGAGTATGTTTGAACATAATTTTATACAATTCAAAAGAAGTAATTGAATTATTAAAGAATATCCAAAACAATAACTACTAACATAAAAAAACATATTAACATAAACAATAAACACAACTAAGTATACAAACATTCAAAACAATATTAACCTAAACAACATTCAAAACAATAAACACTAACATATAAACTAAAATAATAAACATAAATTATGCAATAAACTAATTAATTATATAAATTCAAAAGCTAATAAGTTAATTGTCCAAAACAAACCGATGATAATATATTACTAAATTAATTACATATTAAACAATCAAGTTCTTGCAAGTTGCAACATCAACACAACGAAAAAAATATTATGATTATGATTATGATTTATGAACTTATAGAAACAAACATAAATTAAGTAAGAAATAAAATTATGTATCAACTAATACTAATAATCTTATAATATATGAGCATATATTAATAAAACAATCGCGTCTTGAGTCAAACGGGTCGGGGCGATGTAGACTCGGACCTGACTCGTTTGTTTGTTTGAGTCCGTCGGGTCAGATCTAACTCGGATCGGATCTAAATTAGATCGAATATATTATACATGTAATCAGATCTGGATAGAGTCTGGGTCTAGCCCGACCCGTTTACAGGCCTAATCACAAGCGACGGAGAGAGAGAGAGTGGGTGAGTGTATGTTTGAATAACAAAATTCCCGATAGGCCGCTATTCAACCATATAATAAAACCTCAGCCGTGATTAACTAAAATAGTTTGTCCTTTATCGTAATTTCCTTACAGCAGATCCATTTCTAGGGTTTGTGTCCCCTATATAAACCACCGACGAACCCCCTTCTCACACACCAGCGTTTACAAAACCCTAATTTTCTTCTTTTCGTTTCTCCCTCTCCATTGTTCACCAAAATCCGCTTTTATTTTCTTCTATTGTTTCAATTTCGTTCGAGATCTGATCATCACAAAAACGGCCTGTGATGTGAGAATTGTCCGTACCATCTGATGAGATCTGTAAGATCTCCCTTGATGTGCACAAATCTCTAGCTTTCTGAGGTCTTTCACAACCCTGTCTCCATATGATTTTGTTGTTTTCGTTCTCAATTTTCATTTATGTTTGGCTATGATGAATGTGAAATGTGTATACCATCAAACGCCGAAGAGATTTTGCTTCTCTATGTCGATATCTCTAATCACTTTCTGAGCCCTCTGTTTTTATGTTTTATTTGTTAAATCGATCTGTTATGGTTTTGGAAATTTTTTTTTTGTTGAGGCAACAAATTAGAGTCTCTGATACGCGTATTCAATGGCGTATACAGCGCTGTACGTTGCCGAGATCAAACCGAGCCAGAGATTCTGGCAGTCTCCATCGATCATACGGAGCCCGCATTCAGATGCTCGGACATCTCTGTTCATCCCACAGTCACTTAAGAATTCATCAAATTTAGAGAGAATCAAATATTTTTGTTTGCCTTTTGTTTTTCAGTTTCATTTAATTTATATGATGATGCAAAATATATTTTTCATAAAAATATATATGTTTTCACATTGCTTTGTTTCTTCAATTAGGGTTTCTATTCGCCGACGATTATGTTTTTTTTAGGGTTTTGAATGATGTCTTTTGTTTGTTTGGCGTCGAAAAAACTGATTACCGGCTCTCTGAATGATCTCGTGATTGCTGAGTATGAGCCGACGCGAAATTCTTTCTCAATCCAGGTCTGCCCAAAACCTAGATCCCACGGCCGATATGGCCTGATCAAGCAGATCTGGATACATTTCTTCTAAATTCCTTTGTCTTTTTTAAGTGATTTGAAATTTTGATTTTGATGTTATTTGTTTTGGGTCGTTGGATGTAACGGAAATGATGATCCTTTCCCCAAAGATCGACCCTGATTATACTGTGCGCTTTTGTAATGTCTTCTCTTCGGAGAAAACCAAGCCAGTATTCTGATCCGTTCAAATTAGAATCGATTCAAAAATTTTGGTTTATATTATATGATTTTGATTATTTCCAAATGTCTCTTTTTGCTGTTTTTAATTGCCTTTTGAGTGAAATTAAAGGATGGAAATGAGGATCCTTTCCCCAAATGATCGACTCTGATTATAATGTGCGCTTTTTTTATGTTTTTCTCTTCGGAGAAAACCAAGCCAGAATTCTGATCCATCCGTCAATTGTAATTATGTTTATAGAACTCTTTTAGCTCTTGTTTGTATTGGGAATAAGCTTTTAGATAATCTTGGATAAAGAAAAATGATATTTGTTTAATCTTTGATAAAGCATGTCAGAATAAAGAGAAATGGTTATGATTATGGTTATTTTATTTAGAGAATATGAGGGGCAATTGGTAAATCAATTTTTCATCATTTTTTATAAATCTCAAATCAATTATTATTATTTATTATTTTTTATAAATTTTTATTTATATTTTATTCATATTTAACTTAAGGAAAATGATACAAACATTGATTTCATAGGCTCCATGACATGGTATACGTAGAATTCTTTTTATGTTCTTTTAAGTAATCAAACATTTCAAAAATTTATTTCAGCTAGTCTATTCATCTTCGGTGATCTGCGTCACCACCATTGGATCTCTCTCACGCTTTCTATCATATGAGAGGTGGTTTGATTACTTTTCGAGTCTTCTTTCGAATTCCACCTCTTTCGACCTTCAATTCAGTTATATTTTTTTAAATAGTAATCTAGTTACATTTATTTGCAGTAATCAAATAATAATTTCAATGTTATAGTGATGTTATTATATCTATTTTACTTATTGATTGATTAATTTTTAATGTGATAATTTTATTATATATTATTTAGTTGCATTGGCGGTATTTAGTTATATTATATGAAATGTAGTCACATATAATATGAAAATTCAATTACATTTAAAATTCAATGATACTTGAAATGTAATGAAACCAAATGATTGCTTTCTTTTCAAATTCAGTTACATTGAAATTCAAATACATAATGTCAGATCTAATTACATTATATGAAATATAGATGTATATATAATTTAAAAATTCATTTATATTTGTACATTGTTTTAGATTTAGTTACATTATTTGAAATCTATATATAGGAAATATATAAATTGATATTATTATTTTCTTTGGTCTTACACAAACAAAATATACATAATGATCAGTTATAATGCTTAACATTCAATTGTATGTTATATACAAAGAAACATACTTTTGCCTTTCTCAGTTATATTTATGAGCAATAAATTCAATTATGAAAATATCAATTGTATTTTTAAATATTGGATTACTTGTATTATGCATAGTTACATTTAAAAACACATAACAAGTCTGATACGAAAAATTAGTTACATTTAACAATAGTGAGTTTTGTTCAGTTTCATTGTTATTATGCATATTACAATTGTCAGTTATATTTTGTTAGTAACAAGTTCTATTTTCAAATACTCATATACATTTACATGTCATAGATACTTACATTTATCAAAACTTAAGAAATTATTATAAATTACATTCTCAAATACTTAGTTACAATATTAAGTAGTTGATGTAAAGTTTAGTAGTTCAATGACTATCGATTCAGTTGCATTTGGAGTGTCAATGTAAATGGTAGTTGATTTATCAAAATTTAAAATATTATTATAAGTTACATTACAAATATTCAATTACAAATATTCAATTGAATAGGTTGTCAAATTGTTATATACATTGATACATTACGAAATACTCACAAATCATACATTAAATTCGTAGAATTGTTACATTCACTAACATATCATTAAATGTATATTCCATATACATTTATAAACATATCGTTAAATTGTTATATAGGATTGCATTATGAAAATCGAAAAAACAATTGTGATTTGAAAAATTGAAAAAAAATAATCGTTTACTTATTTTTTCGACAAAGAAGTTTGAAGAAATTAGTTGAAATCGATTCTCCTAAAAATGTTCGGTGTTCTTCAAATTTTTAGATGAAAAATGAAAAAGAATGTTGAAATGATTCAAATGTTGTGTTGATTTTTTGGAATCAAATTGTTTTTCATATTAAATGTTAGTTGAGAGTGACGGAAGGTGAAATTAATCCTAAAAAATTGAGGATTTGAGGTTTCAAAAGTATGGCTTTAAATGGGGGTTATTTTGGTATTTTAATGTTTTGCCCTTTTGTTAAAGTCAATCAAATATTCAATGATATGTTTTGCCCTTTTTTATAAACTAGTTGTTGTGCATGTGCAAATGCACATAGACAATATGTAATGTATGTTTTGATTAATAATAATGTTAAAAAATTTAGTTATAATAATATTTTCATAATATTAACTCTAAATGTAAGGATTCTAATGTCTATATTTTACCCAATCAAATGATGTAAATAATTGTGTCAAACATGAAAAAAACAATTAATTTTTTATTATATGATCGTTCATGAATGCTCCACAAACAAACATGATTTTGATTTATTATGTGAAGATGTGATGTTTTTCTTAATTTGTCATCCAACATACTTATCTATATACTCTAGTAATCTTGTCCCTAGTAATTGTCTTCAAAGCAGTTCATGTCATGTATCTATTTAAGGATAATAAAATTATTCTTAAAATTATTGGTACACATATTCATATATTCTTATAATAATGTCATATATGTAATAAAAAGAAAATTATATAAAATAAAATAAAATTTATATTCTCATGCAAGAAATTAAACGTCCTACAACCAATCTAAATTTTACAATGTTCTAATAAGTTAAAAATCCTCATGCAACATTTAAAATATTATAATGTTCCACCATCCAAAAAATAAAAATAACAAAAACATGAGACATGAAAAGAAAAAAATAACACAGTTGTTAGCCGAGAAACCTAGTCTATAAGATCATTCTTGTAAAAAGAAAGCAGAAGACAATGGACATATTAATATATTTTTTAACTAATGTATGAAGAATAAGAAAATCAAATCAATTGCATATATAATTAAAGCATTATATTACTCAATTAAAAAAAAGTTTGATAATGCATCACTTTGAGATAACTAACATCATTAATTTTTTAAAAGACAATTAAATACCTCAATGTTGACTCGACAATTTTGACCTTGCAGATATGTTCTCTTTTTACAAATATTTGATTGATGATAAATGACACAATATTAAGTTACTGAAATAATTCAAGCGATGAACAATTAATATTTGTGTCATAAAAAAAAATTTGTAAAAAATGAACTTATCTAACCTATAAATGAAGTTTACCTTTTTTGAACACAAAAAAAAAATGATAACCAATAACAATCTAACCTAACAATATTTTATTTTATTATTTTTTTCATTTATCCAAATCACAAAATAAAGTTTGATAGATAAAATATCATTCCATCGTATATACGTAAAAATATGTCATACATACCTTATATTTAGTTAAACTACACACACACACGATCTACTTGAAGGCTCAAATAAACCAGTCATTCTTTTTTAAAACCATGCGTCCATGCCCATTTTATGATTATTATGACAGGATCAGATAAGATGATCCATATTTTTTTTTTATAATTTTTTTTTTTGAGGATTGTTTCCTCCTGTAATCTGACATGAAAAATAGAATAAGATAGAGCATTGAGACCCCGTTAGACAATTTTCATACTTAAAACTGTTAGATCATTAACTTGACCATCCAGATCTCTTTGCAAAAACAAATTATTATAAAACTAAACTACATTTATCATTATCTAAATTAATGCATCTTTAATTTTCTATAGTACCGTAGTAAGAATATATATTTTGCATGACACTTACATGTACAATAAATAAATAAATTATTTAAATACAACAATAAACATAAACACTTTCAATTTGAGGAAGCAAAGTTAATTATTAGGGCTCCTATCCATTACGTTGGATGTTATGTAACAAAATCCTTCCAATACTTGAATAAAAGGCAGTATATGGAATTAATTTAATTTTTTTATATAACATATTCAGGGATGTTGGTAACTTACTTATTTTGGTTGAAAGGTGATCTAGAAGTAGAATATGATGTAGCCCGATAAGAAGCCGATGATAATACACCACAATAAGAACATAAGAAGATAAAGTCATAAATAACTGAAAGTATAATAAATATCATAAGAAAATCAAAATATCTTATTTATTCACTTTACAATGTTTACAACCCGTTAAGTACAAGACATCCCAATATGATCGAATTTTTTTAAAAAAAAATTGAAATTTAACACAGATTTAAAAATGAAATCAAACTTGTTAAATTATTAGTGTTCAATGCAACTGTATAGCTTCACATGAATAAATTGAAATACTATTGTTATATTAAACATTTCATGCTAATTTGTAACGTCATCCTTATCCTTATAAAGGAATGATAATTATGCCTTAAATGTTATCATCCTTATCGGTAGATTTGTTATCATAAGAATTTTTTTTTTGTATAAATAGGAAGCTGATTTTCTTTTTTCTTTTTTTGGTATTGGAAGGTGCTTTAGATAGTGTGATGAAGAATGACATTTAGTTCAATGGAATTATTGAATTTGGTTTACCCCGATTTGTAAACTCAGATACATCTTAATCTTTTATTTGATAGGAAGAACATTACACATTTGAAAATAATAATAATATGTAGGCCACTTTTATTCATTCTAGTCATTTCCTACAAATATATAGAGTAAGCCTACTATCAACTTTATAGGATAAATGTCACTTGTATTTCAGCATGCAAAGTAATCTTTAATAAAGGAATTCACGAGGAAGTTCGATAGAAGGGATAGAGCTCATGCTTGTATGTGCAGAAGGGCAAGATAAATGAATTCCCCATTAAAGTGAAGCTTCTTCTAGGTAATTATTTAGATGTAGATATGTAATGTTGAATGGCGTGATTCGTGAAATATGTTGGAGGACACTTTCCATAGAGATGTATTTTTAAAGAAAAAAACATGATTAAAAAACATCGGAGTAAACTATAGTTTTTCATTTTGAATAGTGCACGATTGAAAAACATGATAATACATTAAAATAGATTTCTATAAATGATATGTATAATAATATTTTTATATGTACCAACTTTAATTAGGATAAAATATTATTGGACCTGAAAATAAACCCTGATCATATTATTATCATAATAAGGGGATGCTTATAAAATCAAAGGAGTAAAAATATTTATATACACGAACGAAATATTACATTGACCAAAACATTATCATTATATTCAGATCCAAGATATTATCTATAAGAAAAAAATAATCTCTCTCTATTTTGATAAGGAAAATATACGTGTAAAATGATATTCAAAAGAAGCTAAGAAATAAATCCTATTTATATTTTAAATAAACTGAAATCCAATCCTATTCTAATCTTAACCCTTACATATTGGATATTAAAAAATGATAATGGTAATATTGTCCGATTCTAAATTTAACCATTACATGTTGGATTCTTAAAATATGATAAATGTAATATCATGATAATATAATTAAAATAAATTTATGTAAATACATGTATATCATTATTTTATATCTGCCAACTTTAATTAGATTAATTTTTTTTATCTTATAAGCAAGCAGGGATATCAGAATATTATCATGATAATGGAGGTTTATAAATCAAATCAAAGGAATATAAATATTTAACATAAAAGTATTTTTGAACTATGCAAATAAAAATAAGAAATATTGATAATACAGATGAATTCATTATAAAAAATTTAAAAATTTAAATAGATATCATCACATTACTTACACATATCCTAAAATCCATAAAATCTATGGAATTTATTATTTGGTGATTTCTAGATATGAATAACATGAAAATTTCTATGTACCATGCAAACAGAAAAAAAATGAAGATGGATAAATACATATTGAAAATTAACTAAAATTTAAATAGATATCATCGTATCTTTTATACAGATCCTAAAATATATAGAATTCAATCATAATAATAATTTTTTTAAAAAAAATTAAATTTATATGTATCATGCAAACGGAAAAAAATAACTGAAGTTGAATAAATTCATATTTAAAATTAACTAAACTTTAAATAGATAGCATCGTATCTTTTATATATATAGATCATAAAATCTATAGAATTCAATTATAATAGATTCAGAAGAAAAAAAACTATTTAAAAATTGTGAAGACAACACATCCTATATTATGAAGAGCTAAATTGAGGAAAAAATTTCTGATAGAAAAATTCATTTATCAAAAGATCCAAAGATCTATGTCTCATCATCACATGAACCCCAAATCTGTAAAAAAAAAAAAAGGGGGGGAAGGGGGGCCTATCTGAAAAAATGACTAATATCATGAACCCCAAATCCTATCCCTAGAATCAATCATTTATATATTGAAGATCGTGATATAGGCCACCTAAAGATGTATTAAACTCCACAAATGCCTCTGTGAAATGAAAACTGAGATTTTTAAATAAACAAATCATAAAATTTCATATTCCAAATAAATGATAGGAAAAAAACAACTGAGTAATCAAACAATCTAAAAAACATACCCGTTTCAAAAAAGAAAAATGAACACCACCTTCACGTTCCAATGATTGACACTGCATAAAAAGTTCACAAGCCAAAACCTTTCAGAAGAGCAATAAATAATGAATTCATGATGAATTATTAATTTATATGTGCCAAATTATTCAACAATCAAATAACCCCTTGAAAGAAGAAAAAATCCAATCAACATGACTCATATATCTTCTTCTCTAACTCAAATAGTTAATTAAATTCGGACATCATAATATTCTGATGATTAGATCAGATAGAAAAAAAAGTATTCTATTATGATAATGAAAATATCATAATGAAATTATATTGCAAAAAATCTATGAATAAATACCAGATCCATTGTTGTGTTACTTCCAACCAGAATAGAGAATCAAAGATATATGAATCTGTTAAAGAAAAATAAATTACTTATTTAAGAAAATTTTCTTTTAACAGCAGAAACATAGAAACAGGGCAATTTTTTTTAGAAAAGAGGAACCAAAGAAAAAAAACAACTTATTCAGTATAATTGTAACATAAAATGGATTAAATGAAACAAATTAAGCATGATATATACCAAAGAGCAACCCAACTTCCTAAGGTCAGAAAAAAATTTGAGAGAAAGAAGAAAAAAAAATGATAGATTCATTTATCCAAAGGAATGGTGATGGGAATGAATGAGTATTTAATGGCGCGTGAATAAATGTGGCGGTTTGTGGAAGAGCATTAGCCAACATCTCTCGAAGATGATGAAGGGATTGAAAGGAGAGGGGATGAATGATGAAGGTGGTAGTTTGTGAGAGGGAAATTGAAGTGTGGTCTACTGAAAACCACATGTATATGAAATTTCGTTGTCAAATTTTAATGGTCTTGCTTTTGCTTGTGCATATAAGTAGTGGTTTTAAAACACATATATATACACAATAAATAGCATTAAGTATCATTGAAAATAAATCAGGAATTGTGGCCAATAAATGGCATTCCTTATAAGTGCAATGAATACTAAATGTGTAATAATTAATAAAAATTTAAGTGTAAAATAATTGAACACAAATGCCATGCATCATATGTTTTATTTGAATAGGCGATGGCTCATATGTTTTATTTGAAATTTTTTCATAGATATGTTACAACATAAATTTCATAATAAAAATAGAGTATAAAATATATTATAATATTGAGCATCCCTTTATATCCTCATAATATTACAATATTCAAATATAATTATTAATTAATAAATATATTAATATAATTTTAGTCAGCATATATTAAAATATTCAAAACACTTTCATTTTATAAGAATCCCTTTATCCTTGTAATATTATGATATTGAAATTTAACTATATTAATATAATTAATATAATTTTATCATAATTGATGTAAATTATAAATATCATTTTATGATATATTTATTGAGCATCCCTTTATATCCTCATAATATTACAATATTCAAATATAATTATTAATTAATAAATATATTAATATAATTTTAGTCAGCATATATTAAAATATTCAAAACACTTTCATTTTATAAGAATCCCTTTATCCTTGTAATATTATGATATTGAAATTTAACTATATTAATATAATTAATATAATTTTATCATAATTGATGTAAATTATAAATATCATTTTATGATATATTTATATTAGTCATCACATAAATTTGATGAAATGTAAAGCTTAAAATTTTAATATGTCATGCATGATATGATGAAATGTGTGTAGTGAAATAAATTATGAATGAGATGACAATGATATGAATGGATTTTCATGGGGATTGAATAGAATTTTTAAATACATAATTTATATAAATTATTAACATGATTTTATGATATATATATATATATATATATATATATATATATAAGATATGATGAAATGTATGCATTAGAATAAATTTATTGTTAAGTTTACAAGAGACTAAAACGGGAATATCCTGAATATAATTTTATTTTATAAGCATCCTCTTATCCTAATAATATTATGATAACTAAATTTAATTATAAGTTAATCAATCTGTTATATGATAAAATGTATATATTAAAATAAAATATAAATGACATTAAAATGTTGTAAATAGATTTTCATTGAATTGAACAGAAATGTAGGGGTATCCTAATAATATTATGATAACCAAATTTAATAATAAATGAATAAATATGTTACATGATAAAATGTATGTATTATAATATCTATGAATGAGATTAAATCAATGTAAATGGATTTTCATGGAATTGAATAGAAATGCAGGGTTAAAATGGAATAAGTTAATAAATATGTTACATGATAAAATGTATGTATTATAATATCTATGAATGAAATTAAATTGATGTAAATGGATTTTAATGGAATTGGATAGAAATGCAGGGTTAAAATGGGAAAAATGGTTGTGATTAAAGTGGTGTGAATGGGCTGTAATGGAATTGAATGGATTGACAAGGGCAAAAAGGTCAAACGACAGGTTTTTGGTTTAAGAGACTTTTATATAGTAATATAGATTAAGTTAAAACTTATTTAAATATTTATCACTTTATCAAATCATGTCTTAATGTTCACTGGATTTTTTTTTTTAGTATTGCTGAATTAGATTAAAATTTTTCGTCTACGGAGGGTAAAAGGGCAAGTCAGGAATCTGATGCCGTGAACAATAAACTATTTTTTTTGGGATTCTTTTTAGTGAACTGCCTACAAGGCATTTGTATTATTGATTACAATAAACTATTGGTTTTAGAATAAAAAGAGAATATATATGTCAGAATTAATAAGTATAAAGCGGTCTATAGATTAAGTTATTCTTTTATTAAAATTAAATTATTATTGGTTATTCAAATTAAAAAAAATTATGTGGAGTCATTGTTAAATTAAACAGTTAATTGTTATCATTTTTTATAAATTAACTGTTTAATTAATTGTTTTTATTTTTATAAATTTTTATTTATAATTTATTTATATTTTATCTAAATAATAAAATTTTATTATTACATTTTTAAATAAGAATAATTTGAAACATGATTAAAAATAAAATTATTTTATCTTTATTTATATTAAAATCATTATAAAATTTTAAAAAAATATTTAATTGTCTAATCAAACCTAGGCTAATAAAGTTTACGATCCCATCTAACGTATTTACATAAGGATTTTAAAGATACTAAGTAATCCCGTCTAATCTATTCGATCTTATAAAATGAGCCAAAACTTTAGGTCCTTGTACCGCTTCACATGATGCTTTTACGAACGAAAGGCACTCTCTGGAGTCCATTTTTCTAATTTGTTGCATGCGAACCTGTAGATGGATTGGTCCAGGCTCCCCACTGTTCGAGAGATCAATGATATTGCTTGCATTTGATCAAACACAGCTTTGAAAGCCCTCACTGCAAAGCATGCTGAATTCCTTGATAAAATAGCCATTAGTTCCATTGAAATTGGTAGTCTCAGGGATTATAATGAAAACCTGCACAGGAGCCAGAAAAATTACAAACCCTGCTCTTGCTTCATGGGTATCCATCCGTACACACTTGCATCCATTACAATGAAGCACCATACATTACTTGAACTGACAATTGACCGCGTTCTAACAGAATTTGCAAAATTCTGGGTGCTAGAAAGTAATCTCAAATCTTCTTTCATTCCCCTCTGGACTTGTTGCTTTGTACATTCTGTAAACTGCACCAATACTTGGGCTATAGTATGATTAATAGTAGGCCAGTGAGCATTAAAAACAACTCTATTGTGCACCAACCAAATATTTCAGAGGCAAAGTGCAAAGAACACCAACCTGTGTTCAGATTCGTTATCTTGAAACCTGTTTGAGTATGTGAAAACATCCATCTAAGTTTCAGCTGTCTAAATAGATTGAGGCTAACTGAAATTTTCCTACAATATTATGTAACAAATTATCGTCTTTTAAACAGGTGAGCTGATGTTTCCACTTCCACTGAGGCACTAAAGATCCTGATTAAACTTGTGCCTCATTGGATTCAATTTTACATCTGGAGCAATTAAAGGTGATTGAGAGGGTCTCGGAGCCCTGCCAAGATACAAATATGCTTCAAGATATTTCCCTGGATGGGAGGATATAGTGACTTTTAGAATTCAAGCCCATCTCTAAATTCTCCTTGGAATTGCGGTTGAGAACTTCACTGCACTCTTGTTTCAATTCACAATGAGACCAGTGAAGGCTTGAGTTTCATTAAGAATACTGCGAACATGAGAATATTGTGTAGGAGTTGCAGTGGATATTATCATAAGATCGTTTGCATACATCAAATAGCTTATAAGGTTGTCCATTTGATGAGCCCTTCTGAGTAATGAGGACAGCACCTCTGCTATCAAAGTAAATAAGTATGGGGACAATGGGTCTCCTTGACGAAGACCACCTACTGGTTTGATCCAAGAAGTATGAACTCTATTCATAGGGATTGCCATTCGGACATGAGAGATGCAATCATATATCCATTGACACCCACTTCGGGAAGCCAAAAATATGTAGTACTTGAATAAGAGCATCTCACTCTACTGAATCATACGCACTTGCCAAATCAACCTTCAAGGTCATTAGCGCATTCGATCCCTTCCTAACTTGCATTGAGTGAATCTAGGGGTATGCCACCTGCCTTGTTCTTATTAGGTCCTTTCATGTGGTCATTTGAGTCGTGTTGATGTTAACTTTGTAAGATCAAATAATCAGATGTACTTCGTATTGTTTTGACATGCGAAAATTAAACTAATAGGGTGGTAGGTCTTTGTTATGATTTAAAAAAAAAAAAACAAATCTAGTTGGGTATCCATGTAATTGCATCATCGACGGTTATTATGAGTCCACTTAGGCAGATATTATGTTTGGCATGCCTATGACGACAGTATCCCCATTGGACCTCAACTTGACCCATTGAGCAGTGTAACAATGATGAGAAAGCCCTCCCCATTTTATGAGTTCAGATCCTTAACACGGGTTTTCTATGAGATCTATAATGACACACTACTTGACTGGGGATTGGTAGACCCAAGTCAAGAACTCAAGATTCAACTCAATCAAAGAGACTCAAGACAATCACATAGATCTTTTAACCGAATAAAAGTTGTTGAACAAGATAAGATCTATTGAGATCATTTATAATCCAAAATCTTTTTTTATACTAGTATGTGACCACTCAAACTTGAGATGGTATGATTTCATAAAATTATTATTGCATTTGAGCGATATCAGATTTTGATATGATATGATCCTGATCTTTATTAGTTAAATAATAATTCTATTTTTACACTTTTTTATGAAGCCCCATCTTATTCATTCAAGTCCAAATATCTTTTAAATTTATTTAAATATCTTATTTAAGTGTTTATTGAGAGAGATCATGAAATATTTGATCTAGTAGACCATAGACTCAAGAAGAGCAAGATCAAAGTGATTGATCCTGAAAAACAGATAGTGACTATCAATTAATTCACACAATCAGGTTTGATTACATTATTTTATTAAAGGAACATATGATTGCATAAGGATTGATCCAGTTGTAATCGGATTAAATCAAATCTCAATTGAATGATTGAGTTAACAAACTCTGTGTTGATTTGAGTCTATCCAAAATTTAAAATAATCATCATGTTTATAAATAGAAACTGTGTTATATTTGTTTGATTATGAAGAAATAATATTCAGCTTTGAGTCTCTCGTGTGTGTATGTTTCTTTCCCTTCTCTCCATTTGTTCTCCAATAATGTGGTGCGATAACTTGGGTGTCACATCTCATTGTTAATCACGTGTTGCATACTCACACAAAATATTGAAATTGATTATCATTTGATATGAGAACAAGTTGCTCAAAAAATCCCAGATGTACGGTTTATTTCTTCTAAAGATCTAGTCATCGATATCTTCATAAAAGCTTGGGTTCACCATGGTTTCAACAATTAATAGGCAAGTTAAGTATTTGCCCACTCTTGCTTAACTTGAGGAGAGGTGTTAGATCTTGATAAAAGTTTGGCATATTTTCATATGCTAACTCATTCAAAAAGAGATTAAAGGCAATCACAAGATCTATATCTTGATAAAAAAAAATTAAATATTTTTCTTGATTAAATCCATTCCTTTCAAAGTATGTCTTCATAAAAGTTGTTATAAAATCTATTGAGATAATTTGTAATCCAAAATTTTTCATATTAATATATATATATATTATAAAAATGTGACAACTCAAACTTGACATAATATCAGTTATTAATCCCAATTTCTACTATTAAAGAAAAAGAAACTTCTATAAATAAAACATTGATATGACACGTTCCTCAATCTTCATGAATGAGTGCCAAATTAGGAAAACTGGGTAACAAAGAAGATTACATTGTTAGAATTATGGCCCAAGGCATTTTATGTTTAATTGTATATTATGTGTTAATGAATCAGTTCGTGCATGATTATATGATTTTTTTTTATCATTGAACATATGATATTCAAATAAATATGTGATATTTGGTGCGATCATACAACACTAATTCACTGTATCTCATTAATACTCTGAAGTTAAACCTGAAAAGTCCCCATGTTGCAAATGATAATTATTATTTAGAGACGTCCAACAACAGATGTAGACAACAGATGCAACTGTTATACTTGCATCTGTAGACAACATACTTATATGATTTGTCACGATAGATAGTGATTATTAGATGATAATAATTACTCTCAATCACCAGAATCACCATTCTACACTAAACTATAAGATGTCCAACAAGGAATCCACCATTTGGAATGGCAGAACATTAAGATTAGACTAAAGAATTTATCAAACTAAATTGCAATTCCATTACCAATTGTAAAGTCGAAGATTTACATGTGTGATACCGTCCGTTTTACACATAAGTATATTATTTTGAAACGTGACATACATGTAAGGTGTCCACATATAAGTACTAAAAAATCCTCAATGCATATAATGTTTTCCCCCTTGTTATTTCATAGTGAGTTCTGAACTTCTAATTATCACTCCTCCAGATATAATTTGTCCATACTAACACAAGGATAATATAATATTCAGCCAGTCTTGCACACTTAAATTTTTTTTAAAAAAAGTGAATGGTCAATGTAATGAATGAACTATTTTATATGTGCTCAATGAATTATATATACCCAACTAGATTTTAAAAAAAGAAATTCATAACAAAGACCCAACTCCCGATCAGTTTAATTTTCACATGTCAAGTCAATACGAAGTAGATCGATTATTTGATCTTACAAAGTTTGCATCAACATGACTCAAATGGCCACATGGAACTATGGAAGGACCTAATCAGAATACGACAATTCACCCACTAAATGTCACTTTTTGTTTTTGAAAAGATAAAACTTGCATTTATATTATATATATATATATGTGTGAAAGTACAGAACCTGAGCAATGAAGGGGATGTGAGAGATTTGAAAAGGCAAAATGAAAAACACAATGTGACTCACAAAAGAGGGGACTGACAAAATAAATACGGCCCTTGATGAGTAACCTATTTTGTTTTTTTATTTCCTTTTAAAAACCTCTTGGAAACACAAAATACCTAAATACATGGAAGCACAAATTTCTGACTCCTCAACACTTGCATTTCAGCTCCTTGTACCATTTTCTCGTAGGAATGAAGAAAGGAACAGTACACAACTATCAGATGACTTAAACAAATATATAAATAAAATATATAAGATCTCCCACATTTCTCTTTCTTTGATTTCCTCCTAACAAAGGAAAAAAAACCCTCCTTACATGTACATAACGCTGAGCTTAACAGAAAACCAGCACAAATATTCAGTGCTATCTCAAGGGGGGAATGGTTTTAAGATACTGTACGACCATAGCACACTGATGCAAGATAGAGGTTCTTGGCCCATTTTTCCTGTTAACACCACAATCCAGATTAATTTTTAGCCAAAGATCAAAACAGTGTGTGAAAGAAGATTTCATAGGATAATTTACTTATTAGCTACTTATTTGATTTTTATTCACCTTGACGTGCTGGCTAGGAAATGCAGACGTGCGCAGTGTCTCCTGGGTTTCATCCCCGGGCTTGCGCTTCGGGACACTAAGGATCAGAGCAGCCTGGTCCCACGTCGCGGCTGTTGCTGTGATTCGAAACCCGTTGTCCCAACGCCGGTGGATGCCCTCACTTGGATAGAGGAAATCAAGTTCGACAACCTGAATGACAGAATAACAAAAGAAGCTGAAAGTGACTCATAGTTGATCAGAAGAATGTAGCATTGGCACACATTCTAAAATTATGAGCAATGGCCGAATAAAAAAAGCTTTTAAGATTTTTGTTCACCACAAGTTTGTCATAAATCCATTATAAGTCAATCCGATAAGCAGCCAATGGATTTTGAAATAGTCGGATATACCTGATCATTAAATCCAGCATTGCGAGACATAACAATACCCCACCGGCTTCCAGCAGTGGCCATTGATGTTACATGAAATCCTTCTCTCCATTTCTTGTTTATCCATTTGAAGGGGAAAGAATCACTCACTTTGTAGGACTGTTGTGTATAAGGAGTGCCTGGCAAAAAATAAAATATTGATAACCAGACATTTACCCAAAAACACATCATCAGGCTCATAAACAATAGAATTCCAGAGAGAGCAAATCACATCACCAAGTCACAGAGCTAAATAATGCACTAGCCGAGATTTATCAAAATTAAAAACAAACTATAAGTTATTTATCATGGATAAAAAAATGTTTATATATCAGATGCTACTGAGAAAATGAGATGTCCCAAAAAAACATAATCAATGATGACAATAACAAGGAGTTGAAAACCATAATAACAATTCCATATATCAAATGCTTTTACACAAATGATGACTCCTCTTGGCAGGTAGAGGTACCCCTCTTCACTGAGGGGTCCTGGGAAGCCATTAGGAGAGAAAAATCAACCAGGTAAAATAAAAACAAAAAACAGTTACCAAAAATATGATGACTGAATTTACAATCTCGGGACATGTCAAATTAGATGGTAAATCATCGCTGATCAGGGGGAAAAATCAAAGACTGCTCCACGGAAAAAAAGATGATTCTCACCTTTTGACATCACTACAAGAGAGCTTCCATTGTTTGAACCAGCAATAGAACTGATGTAATAATTTTTTTCCCACTGTTCCATGATCCATTCCTGCAATACTTGGATATCCAGAGTTAAAAATGCCCTGAGCTCACAGCAAGAACATACACAGCAAACGTTTACTCCATCTGAAATTGCAGATCTTACCTTGTGAAGGAAGACTGGTGACAGTTCATAGACCTGGGACGTGAAATTAGTCCCGGCATCCATGATGAGTGCCCAGAGATTGGAGCAGGATGCTACACAACTTATGAGCAGACCATCTTCATTCCCTCTCTCCACGTGTTGTGCCAATCGTGCATCTGCCACATTGTAGTGATACCTAATTGATAAACAACAAAGCAAGTAAGCTTCAGTTAATGTAGTGGTGGGGCTGATGATTAATTAATGACTGTATAATCAGTTTTGGGCCAAAAAAATGATTGCAAGGATTACAAACAATATAGTTCAGCATTCGAGAATGATATTTTTTTACTCAAAGGTGGTACCCACCAATTCTATTGAAATGACTACTACTTGATACAATGTAATAGAAAGAAAAAATAAATACAAGACAGCGCCAAGAGTGTATTGGAGATAACAGGTTTGAAAATGGCTAATTCTGCAAACTGCCACTATTCGGAAGGCATACATGCAAGAAAGTGAGAGGAACACGAACTCCAATCAACACGCAGACCTTCAAGAGTGAAAAGTAGCGTTTAAAACTGGCACCAAGCCCCCCATTGTGTACATCAACAGCCCAGAATAAGGATAGGAATATAGATAGGTCTGCACTCTATTCCATTTGGTGGCACAAGAATGCATTTGATCTGGTTTGACCCTATTCCCATCTACATTGCACGACACAGATCAATTTTCTTTATGTTTGGAGAATATAAAACCTAGAATAATCATTCGAATAGGAGGGCTCAAGTAATTTTATCATGTCAATAATAGCTATTTCCATTCATCATTCTAATTCCCAAACCCAGCAGGGGGTAAACATCTAATATTTCTCCAAATTAATAGGTAATGGAGTCATAACTACCATGAGTATGCACAATCATTTTACAATATTTGGTAATGACTCTTCAGGGTACAAATCACCTCTGTTTCATAGGTAGCCTGGCATTGTAGACCGATATCCACTGAGTTGCCGGAACCCCCATACGAACCTTCTTCTTAGGTTGCCCATCGTCTTCTTCATCGATGGTTAACCTACCCCGTTTCTGACCAACCTGGTAGATTATCTGGCAAGCAAATATTTTGACAACATTCATTCATTAAAAAAAAAAAACTTCTACAGAATGCCAAGCATTTATCAATCAACGATTGAAAAGATGCCAGACTATATCACATTTCCAACAGTGATCATGCATACAAATGAAAAATACCTTCTGAGCACCTTCAGTATTGATAGGCCTAGTGGCTGGGTTTGGTCCAATTAAGCCATCAAATAATGATATTAGCTTGGAGTAGTTAGGTTCCTCATCAAATTTCATGTTCACCACAATCTCAAGAAACTGCCTAAAAGGTGGTGGACAGAAACAACAGAGCATTTCAGGAGAGGTTGCCATTTTCTTCTTGCAAACTAGGAAAGATTTGTTGTCACCCTGAGAAGACAGATGATGTAAATTCAAAATAAAATGAGATTGTGGACATTCTTCTTGATATGCGAACATAAAAGAAGAATGAAAGAATTCAGTACCTGATATCCCTGCCATGGTAACCTGCCCCGGTGAAGAAAAATGAGGGTATAAGCAAGAGATTCCAGATCATCTCGTCTGCTTGCAGTTCTTCCCAAGTGAGCATGAACACTGGCATATCTAACTGTTCCTCTGCAAAAAAATTATAGCATACCAGCAACTTCAGCATGAACGACCAAAATATAATCTTTAGCTTTCAACTTACTCTACTAAATAACAACAAAAACCACTGGCCAACCTGAAAACATCTGGACGTTGATCATAGTCAACATGCTGACTTGATCCACTATCTCTCCATTTTGTTGCTGCAAATTCATTGTATATTGAGAATTCATGAAGAAAGAAGGATTACATCTCAAAAAAACTGAACAATATCCAAAGTAAGATTTTATACCTAATCCTAGGTCGACAAGAAATAGCTTCTTCTCTTGAGTGGTGGATGGCTGGCCAAGTAGAAAGTTCTCAGGCTTCACATCTCCATGAACATAACTAACATAAAAAACAAACATGATGCAAAAAATCAAGTAAAACAGCAGCCATAAAATCCTCTTGAAAGAAAACCACAACCATACACAAAAGAAGAATCTGCTTCATAAAGGACAAAATGTAAGAAAATTTTCATAGCTGTAACATTGATGAATTACTTACCCTTTAGAGTGCATCTTCTCAAGGATTGAAATAGACTCAACAGCAATACAAGCCACCATTTCAGAAGACATCCTGAAATCCCAAACATTCATTCCACATATAATGAAGTCATAGTTAAAAAAATATACATCAGCAGAAAACTAAACATAAATTATGTGGAATATCCAAGTGCTCTACACCTCTCTGCATATTCTACATGTGCCCCTCCATAGCATGAATCAATAAAAATTCCCACTCATGTGAAGATTATACAGTAATAGGCCAAATTAATGTCTTGTGTGCTATATCCTCATCATCAATGCAATACTCACCTCTAGGCTATAAAGGATGGACACAGACACGAGACATGGGCATGATGACACATATATATTAAAAAAAGGACACAATACAGCAAAGACACGGCATTAAATGAATAAATAAGTAATGTTATTTACAATAAGTATATTTATACCTCATGTGTGTTGAGGACCATGGTGTGCATGTAACAAGGTGATATTAAAGAATGAAAGCATATTGAGAGAACACCTGGGCATGTATATTGTATTTGCTTCGGATTACGAAATTCATATAATAAGGGATGAAGATATAATGTCCATTCCAGTGGGAGGGTAGGTAGTAAAATAAACTTGTTTCTAGTGGAACATTTGTAGAGTAATCAGTGTGGTTTTTTTTCCAGTTTTGGAGAGCCATCATCCCTTTTGTGTGGGGCATGTTTTCATTACTTGATGATATAATGCCCTAACCTATTTGCAAAAAAAAAAAAAAAAAAAAAACTTACACAAGTATAAAAAATGATGCATCAGCCATATGTTCGAACACAGCGGTATGATTGATCAAGCCTATAGGGGGATATTGTGTCTGAGAAGGATACCGATGGTGGAGGAAACTTGTCGAATCGAATCACGGCATGACAGGAGAAGGTGAAAGATTTCCAGTGCCCGTAGATACCCATCAAAGTCAAGAGGCTCATGTGGTTGGTATTTCAGAGGCGCTCTAACGAAGGTGTATAGATCTAAATAGAGACCGGAGGAACCAACGTGAATTAGCTTCAAAGACAGTTGATCACTTGATGTGCCAATGCTCAGTGACAAGGCAGTTATGGCTATTGCTTGGGGATGTGTCAGGGCTAGGCCTATCAATAGGTAAGAGAGCTACAGATCCGAAATTGTGGACCCGTGACCAAAGTAGGTTCAAACCCGACTGACCCATTAGAGAAATCAAGTCGGGTCCACCACATCCCGCTCCCGTAGACCCAGACTCGACAAATATAAACAGACATTTCCTCAAACACTTAAATGCATGAAAATACATTTAGAAATGCATACACGACCAACATATCTCCTCCGCCACCACGATCACATGTCCCACTCTGCTCCTAAGCCTCATCCCACACCCCTTCTTTGTCGCCGCCAGCCAAATATGGAGTTCTGAACCTCCATGATCAAATCATGCATATATAGCTTTTCATATATGATTAGTTTTTCATTTTTTTTTTCCAAGTGCAAAGTTTCTAAAAGGTCAGGTGGTGTGAGAAACCTACATGAATTATTTAGCCAGAACCATTTGGCAGGTATGAAATTTGGCTATACAAATTAAGCTCATGCAACTAGGGAGCACTTCTTTAACTCCACCAGACTTATAACATCTAGACGAGAACACAGTAAAGCACATTTCAGATATGGTCTACAATTTGAGACAATTTAACAGACAATTAAAATCAATAAACAAAAATACAACAAGTTGATTCTAAAAATGTATCATTTCAAAAAAAATTATGCATATTCCCAAGCGCTTGGAGTGGTCTCTAAACCTTTGTAATAATAACCCTTACATCCTTAAATAAACTTAATAAAACAGAGCTCGGATTAATAATAAGCTATTTTAATGGCGGCAATGTGCATTCATTTTATTCAATCTTAGGGCACATGATGGAAAGATACTCACGCTTGACCTGAAGCATTCCATTTGTCCCATAAACTAGGACCTAGCATATCCATGACCTAGCAAGACAAACAATCAAGAAAACATAAAAAAGAATATATGAGATGTTACGAGATACATTCCATTAGGGAAAAATTAGTACATTCATAGAAGACAACATACCATTATATAGTAGTCACCTTGACGCCCTTTGTAGTGCACCTTGGGCACACCATGACTTCCACCAAGAGTGCTGCTCGAAGGAAAATGAGAAGAATCAAGCACACATAGATCACAGATATATGTGCATATTATGTTATGGCTGCAGAGGGTACATGTACCTGTAAACTTGCCATTCATATGGAGGACCATAATTGCAGCCTTTGCTGTTCCGATGCTCAAATTTTAAAGCAACCTGAAATAGAAGTAAATAAGTAATCTACTAGGAGTAAAACAGTTGACAGTTGGGAAGTTTCCTTTATTCAAAAAAAAAAGTGTTCTGTTATAAAAGATTTCTTTTTTGAGCGAAACTAGGAATCCCTATCTTATTTTATTCTCCTTCTTTCTTTCTTTCTTTCTTTCTTTCTTTTTTTTTTTTTTTAGAAATGGTAACTAGGGACTCCCTATCAAATAAAATGAAAATCCTCTGAATCTATATTAAAAAAAAAAAAGAGAGTATTCCGCAGTGACAGAATATATCAGAACTACAAAGTATTTATGGAAGTAGCACACTATAGGAGATTATATATGCACATGAATAATGCAATATTCGGAGCCCATTTAATATAAAAAAATCCCAATGATAATACGATCAACATCCAAAATAGGACAGGCATTACCTCCAAAGCCCCCGATCCTGTTGCACGTTCACTGCCTCCAGTGACGCGGCGACCAACAAAAACCTGTCCAAACCCTCCTTTTCCCAACTTCCTATCGATCTTGTAGACTGGAGATCCACCAACCTGGACCTGGAGAATAACACAAGAAATGATGGGCCAGCACCCATCAGGCTAAATGTCTACTTTATGGACGACACAAGGAGGAAGAGAGGGAGAGAACACTATATGACCCAATGATAAAAGCTATGAATTTTGGCAGGGTGAAAGCTGATGGTGAAATGAATGCACCTGTTTCATCAGCCACCTATAGCAATCCATGAGATGCATACAAGCCATGGTAAATTTACAACATAGACATTATATAAATGACGAAAACCAAAAATTAACCAATAATTAAGAAAAACAAATCTTGATGAATTATAGCACGTGTAGACACCCATGCCGATGTTAAAAGAAAATGAAAAATACAGTTTAAGAACGAGTTACCAAAAAACATACTTCAAAAAAAATGAAAGGAGGGAAAAGCCACCATAACCAAAACAATTAAAGCATGCACACTGAGAAAAGCAGTTTTCAAAGATCATCTGCTTGATAAAATGCTGTGTAAAAAGACCATAAATTTACAAGAGCAATGAGATAATAATTAAATAATTGATAAGATAACCATGCCACTGAGAAAGCAAAACAATGCACAGGATCAGCTCATTGCTCTAAATAATGAATAAACAGCTAGCTGCTCCTCCCCGACTTCACAAGATTAATAAGGCAAATATATTCCAGAGTTTTATCATTTAACACATTCACACAAAGACATTACTCTAAAGAAAATATAAAATGACAGGCTGACACTGAATTCAACCATCACATCAATTCATTCAAACCCGGACAACTATCGATACCACATCGTTAGTCCCAATTTTGATTGTAATTTTTATGGTCAATCAATCGCTTACTTGAATTGTTTGATAAAACTAATCCAAAACTGATTATATTTACAGTAAACAGCAATGACCAAAATCATAGCGTCGACAAACAAGAAAACAACCTATTCGTTGAAATATCAAAACCCAAAGAATGACAATAGTGTAAAAATAAATCACATTGTTGAGGATCAAAACTCACCTTTTCAGGGAAAGGAGTGGTGCTCCCCTCATCCTCTTGAGTCCCCGCTTTGTTCGCACTCAATCCACCACTATCACCGGCCATTTTTTTCTCCTCTTCAACCCGAACCCCCTTTCCCCCTCGTTCAACGATTCCTCCTCCTTCCTTCTTTTCAACGGGACTCTCCGCGTTCACCTTCCCTTTCTCCTCCTCCTCCTCCTCTACCAGATTCTTCTTCTGCTTCTTCTTCTCCTCCTCCTCCTTCTTCTCCTCAGCCTCCGCCGCCGCCGCGGCTCTCGTCCTCGGCTTCCGCGCCGCCGCGGCTCTCGTCGTCACGCGGTTCTCCGCCGCTGTGGCAGCCGCCGCGATCGGACTGCCACGGGTGGCCCTCCTGGTGTTCCGAGGCGGATCGACGGTCGTCTTCAGGGCGCGGCCTCGTCGGCGTACCCCTGTCCGGAGTTCAGGCATCCTTCTTCACCCATGCAAGCCAGGGATCCAAACTTCATCGCCCGCCCTCACCGGATCCCCGTTGTCTTCCCGATCATCTCTCGATGGACCGCCGTTGAAACCCCAGAAAAGACGGGTGGAACGAAATATCGATTCGGTCTTTGTTTCTTGTCGATCGAAAAGGCTGTGGAGATCGAAAGAGTGCGTGAAAGAAGCGATAGATGAAAGGAAGTTGTGATTTTTAGGGTTTTGATTTTAGGTTGGGAGAGATTAGCCGACCTGAAAATCGAGAACGAGAGAGAGGAATATTTATTTTCTTTTTGTTTCCCTTTTTTTAACGGCTCAGTCGACTCATGACGTGAAAAAGGGCACGTGTCTGTTATCGCTCGTTCAAAGTTTGTAGATCTTGAAAAAAAATAAAATCAAATGATCGAATAATCTAAGAACTTAGGTTACTCTTCAGTTGTGACCCTATCGACGTGTCTTCTTGTGTGTCGTTCACTGGTTAGATTTTTTTTGTCACATGAACATGATTGAAATTGCGTGGGATTTATAAAAGCAATAAAAAATCTTAGGTAATCTCTGATTTAGGATTGCGTGTTTCAAAATTGATTTGTCATTAATAATTTTTAAAATTAATTCTTTAAGAATAACGATTAAATTTTTGGATAAACTATTATTTATATAAAAAATTTCTTTAAAATTTCGGATCGCAGAAAAAAATTGTTGACATCGGGCTAAGATTAAACATAATTTTTCAAAAGCATAGTCTCTAAAAAATTATTCAAATTTTAAAAAGAACATTTACAAGATTAGTTTGTACAGACTTCAATCAATGAAAAATACTTTTAATAGTAGCTTCATTACAAACTATTTTAAAATGGCCATTGTTACACACAGTTCGTGAGTAATCCATCATGTGATTATATATATATATATTTAATAAGAAGGAACGGAGCTATGGGGGGTCGATTGGGACATCGGTGTGACGTCGATCAAAGAAACTCCGACATTCAAGTCAATAGAGTGAAAAATATAATAAGGACCAAAAGATTAGGGAAATGTGTCTACTCTCTTCACCTTCTCTTTCCTTTTTAGCTAAATAAGCAGTCATTTTTTTTCACCCAATTGTTCATATATTTTGGCGAATATCTTCTAACATGAAAGATTCCGTAATATATATGACTAGGGGTTTGTTATGATGTCATGGCCATGTGGCGTCGTTTCATTTGCTTTAACCGCGATTGCAACGAGCAATGGTAGATTGCTTGTCAGTTCAAGACGTGTCTCTATCAGTTCGACGGGGCAAAACAGTCTTGACCCTGTCTCACGATGTCATTGGTTCCCCTTCTCTCGTAGTCAGGGCTAGATTGAGACCTACACTCAACTAGTTGGAATGAGGGACGCTCCAATGGTTGTGTTTCAGAGGAGGTTAGACCGAATAGCTAACTCCGATCCTCCTCTAATGGCCAACCCTGATGCTCCTCAGGATGTCATTGGTCTGGTTGTAAAATATCCATAGACATTCTCCCTTATCAATTCATACATTCTCCCTTGTCAACAACATATAAAACATGTAAATTTTCATAAATTTTTGTAAAATATCCATAGACATTTATTAAAATATGTATCTTTTAAAAATTTAATCTTTGATTTTGCACTTTGGGTTTATGTGTCAAAAAATCAATAAAGCAATTTTTTATGATCGATTGAGAGTAAGTTATTATGAAAAAAACTAATTGAAATTATTTTTTCTTGTTTTTTCAAAATTATTATAAAGTTGACCTTATTTGTTATCCCCACCTACCCATGCCCAAGTGTATGCGAAGCAAGAAAACTTTTTTTTGTCAAAGATCCTTCATTCACTATGCACCTGCTTTAAAAAGATCTTCATTCACTGTTTTGATTGTTGAAGCACATCTAGGTGTGGATGTGAGTATTATTTTTTCTTATTGTGTCTTATTTTTTCTTAAAACAATTAATAGCCAAATATAAATTATCATCAGGTGATTAAGTCCTAATTATTTGAGTTGTGGACACAAAACATTCAATCATTCATCATTCTTGTGGGTTTAAATAATCCAAAAACTAATATACAATATATTCAACTTAAAGAGAGTGTGTGTAATATATATGTACACATATATACATGAACTTAACTACACACGCTAAAAAAATGTTCTTAAACTAGCTTTTAGGTTTGATTGTAAATATGGATTTTTAAAGGATAAAAAATATTGTTTGGTATAGATCCAAACATTGTACAAATAAATTCACAATCTAGATTTTTTTAAAATAAATAATCAAACTAATAATATTTAAAGAGAAAAGTTAGATTTTCTCAAATCATTCATTTTTTAAAATTATAAAAAAAAATCTCATTTTACAATTTTAAAAACTAAAAAGACTAACACATCCTTATATAATTTTTAAACTCTCTTTAATCATATTTAAAAATTTTTATAACTATCATCTAATTAAAAAATAATATTAATACAAGAAATAATCTTTATATTATAGTGATTTTACATGTTATTAAAATTTTAATTATGCTATAAAAAATGCTAAAATTATCAAAATTTTAATTCATAAATTTACAAGATATTTTTTTGGAATTTCCTAATTTTTGAAGTTTTTTTCAAATTTTTTGTTATTTATATTTTTATAAATGCCTTGCATAAGGATTTTCTTTTATAATATTAAACATACACAAGTGCCCAAAAAAACTTTAAAAAGTTTAGAATATCTAAAATATATTTTATAACAAAAATTTTAATTTTTTACAATTTAAATTTTAATGGTGTTTTTAGTATACAAAAATAACAAAAAACTTCATGCACAAATCAAAAAATATTTTATTATTTATTAATATATTTTAATTGGAATGTTGAATAATTAAATATATGTGATGATATTTAAATAGTAGATAATATAGGAGTAGTCATGTCATTATACTTTCTAAAATTTTGAAACAAGATTTTTTCTTATATAATTGTAAAAAAATGGCTGATTTAGATATTTTTAAATTTTAAAAGATTCTTTTAGATATTTTTCCATTAAAAAATGTGTAAGAGTAAAATTGATATGCGATGTATATATGTCTATATATAGGAGCAGACCTATGATTTTTCTCTAATGAGTCCATCACTCACATAGTTTTCATTTTCATTTTTATCATATCATAAATTTTGTAATTACTCATATTTATTTATTTAAAATTTAAAATTCAAATCAGATCTAAAATTACATGTATTTAATATGAATTTTCTACCATTTTCAAAAAAAAATTTAAATTCAAATCAGATTTACATAAATCATAAATATCTTTTAAATTTTAAAATCAAATTTAAGTAAATCATTTTAATATATTCAAAATTTAGTATTTCCAAAATTAAAGATATTGACTAGCTAAGTCTATCCCAATTGAATTTTATAAAATTTATTACGTTATTTTTATTATAATATGAAAAAGCATATATTACATGTATATAAATTTATTATCATATATATTAAATAGAATGAACTATTTGGATGATTAATATTCTATAAATATTCCCGTCTATATATTGTGTTATTTATTTTAATATTACACATCTTAAAAATTTAGCCATTGTTTGGTTTGAGAATAGAGGCTTAAACAACTGAGAATTAGTTATAAAAAAAAAAGTGAGTATTTGAAAAACTGAACTAAATGAGAATTTGTATATTGTTGTAAACACGTGCATATATTTTGTAAATACATGTATAGGTGTGTGTTGTAAATACATGTGTATGAATGTGTATGTAATTATAAATGCATGTAGTTGTGGATGCACATTTGTGTATCAAATTAATCGTAAATTCATGTATGTTTAAAATGCATGAATGAGTCGTTATGGTTATTTTTTCTATAAATAAATGATTTGTTAAACATGAAAAACATGCAAATAAAATAAAAATCTCTTGAAGAATAGTTCTCTATAATCTCGTGTTTCTCTTTCTCTTTTGATATTTCTATAATATATATCAAAATTGATTGACATAAGTGGTATAATCATTCATGTTACCATTGGAATTAAGTTATTATACATTATTCAACCCATTTGAATATGTGAATTATACTATCAAATCAACTGTCACCACATTTTATAAATTATAGGACTCACATGTTAAATCATTTTTTAACCTTTTATAAATATTTTTTTACATTTTATTCACATTTTATCCACAATTAATCTATGATCAATTAAACAATAAATTTTTTATTAAAAAGAATCCCAACTAAAAAAATTAATAACACAAATAAACAAAAAAAAATTTCTTTATTATTTATACTATCATAATAAATCTTTAAATAACTTAATTATCTATCCAATGATAGGTTAAGTTTTTGTGCATCTGACACGTATATAAAACAATTTTTTAAACCCGCGGAGTAAAACCGAAGCTTTTCACCGCATCCCAGGACACTATCGTCATTTTAATAAAAAATGAGGATAATCAACGTCCAGAAAATTGTCAGTGAATCACAACCATCAGATCGTCTACAATGACAACATTTTCTCGAAATCGTGACAACATTTTGCACAGGAGAATCACTGCAACCATCTGTCACCGAAAGAATATCAATCCCGACCGTCAGATTACAGTGTTAGCCGATCGTACTGGTCTTTCAAATCTGGACCGCCTGTTTCGTGGACCCCCAAACCATTTCTTACCGAGGCTCCACCTTCGTGGTTTCCCGTTTTAGCCAACGTTGTCTCTAACCGCTCAGGATCAACCTACGGTAGACCCTCGATCTCCCGATCAATATCTGCCGTCCAATATATGTACCCAAAACCCTATCTATCCGTTCCAGTCGAGCGTAGAAAACTGAAATGTAACTCGGATACACCAGACGTCCAGTTTTGCAGAAAAATCCAGACCGTCAAACAGATAGTACACACGAGTTTATTCTAGACAGAAGAGTATCTTATTGAAAATACGGACGAATTATTACATGTTATATTTATTTTTATTTTTATTTTTTCTGTCCGGGTCAGGATTACAATGGGAGAGACTCCAAAATTTTTTAACCACGACGTTCTTTCTATCATAATATGCCCACCACGACTTGTATATAAGACGCACAATCTCTCTCTTTCTCTGAAACAGAGACGCCAAAGCGAAACCAAATCTCATCGACGCACAAAACCCCAACGTCGTCACCTCTCTCTCCCCTAAAAGAATTTCGATCTCGAAACGAAGAGACCAATCCAGATATCCCGATCTCATCGGACGGTCGAGAGCTTCCGATCGGTCTCGATCTCGATCTCCGACCGTCGGATCCCGATCTCGGCGTCGGAACTCCCGACGTGTTCCGATCACCGTGGGAGGCACGGGCATGGAAGCATCTGAGCTTCGTTTGAGGTTTTGATGACGGGAAACATGCCTGGGTTGATACAGAGAAATGCTCAATTCGGCATCGTTGCTTTGCCGCAGCCGGGGTCATCGTTGGACGCCGGCGGATCGGCATCGTCGTTGGTGGCGAGCGGAATCTGGGGGAGGCACGGTGATCACGTAACCTTCGATCAACTCCAGAAGGTGAACCTTCCAAAGCCTGATAAGCATCTCGATTGGTTTTGTTGAGTCGTAATCGGAGGTTGGATTTGATCATGCTATTTTTTTTTCTTTGTTTGTTTGTTCGAAAACGGCATCCGATATGATGAGATGGTCCTGGTTTCGGTTGCATGTTAACCAATTTAATTAGATCCGGATTTTTATGTCGGGACAATGTCTTTTTATGGTTGTGTTGGATTGGGAGCTTCTCTGGACAGTACTGATCATCTGAAAATGCTCATTTTGATTCTGTATGTGTCCACGTTTCATGATGATTAATTGTTTTTCCAGAGAATTGTTTCCTGTTTTGTTTACATGAACGATGAATACATGTTGAGGGTATATATGGCTTCAATCATATTCACTGTAATTGTTTCTTCTATAATAAAGAGGACCTTCTCGTTTATTTCCTTTTTTCAATCAGATTCTGGTCTGGATTGAATGAGCTGATGAGGCAATTTGTAGGGAGCTATAAAGGGAGTTTACCCAATGATGAACTACGGGCTGTCTCAAGCAGCAATATTTGGCACATTTTCCATATTTATTTTTGTTTACTTACCTGAATCATAAAGCTATTTTTGTCATAAACCTGTAGGATGTATCCCATTTATGTTTTGTTGCTTTATATGTACTTGCAAAATCTGTATTTTGCGCCATATCTACGTTATGTGCCCGTAACGTGGCTTTGAATGTATGCTGTCTTAGAGTAGTTAGGCACAATTGTGTCATTTCATTTTTTTCTTTCCAAATGGAGAGTTTCTTTTATAAGTTCTATAGGTCCCTGAAATGATGTTAAGTTCTAACGAAGGCTTGTTTTGTGAACAATGTTAAGTGTTAGAGCTAATGCTACAGCTTTAGAAATGTTGTTTCGTCAATGTTAAGTGATGGAGATAAATGTAAACCTTTGGAAGGAAGACTTCTTTTCTCCAAATTTTCTTTTGATGTCCAATTTAACCCTTTTTATTTTACCCATATCTTTTGGAATGTTTCTTGTGTCTTTGTCGGAAAATTGAGTTGTACTTATGGAAACTTGTATCTGCACATATTCTGCCATGTGTACTGGTTATATAACTCTGAATAGATACAGTGTCATATGAGATAAGCATGTTCATCTTATTTTATTTCTTTGGTAAAAATGAGGGTTTCCTTTTCAAGTTATAGAGGCCAGCGAAGTCTTATAATAAGGCTTATTTTGGAACAATGCTACGCAAAGCTAATATAATGACTTCAGAGGAGAGACTTTATGTAAAATTTGTTTTTTCTGTCTTGCATAAATATTTTGAGGGCATTTCAATTGGATCCTTAACTATTGGAGTCTATAATGGCCCTACTGCTTCTTTATATTTGTACCATATTCTTCTGATGCAGCTTTGAGCATTATTTGAGATATATACATATCATTATGTTTCTTTTTCCATTACAGAGAATTTACTTTTTCTTTCTTGGACAAAAAGTTTACATTTTAAGTTATTCGCTGATGCGATAATAACTAAGGATTATCTTAAAAAACAATTTCCATTGATAGACCTAATGCTACTACTTTATAAAATAGTCTTGTTTACTTATACGGGTATTAATGTATGCATGAAATAGTTCTGGAGTGAACTGTCCCCACAAGAACGACGAGAGCTCTTGAGGATTGACAAACAGACCCTCTTCGAGCAGGCACGCAAGAACCTCTATTGCTCGCGTTGTAACGGTTTATTACTCGAGGGATACTCTCAGATCATTATGTATGGAAAATCATTGCATCGGGATGGAGGGGGCTCTCACCTTCCAAATAAGCTTTGTACTTTGAAAAATGGAACTGTGCCAGAATGTCAAGACGATTCCCATGATCCATCTGTCCATCCTTGGGGAGGTTTGGCAGTGACTCGAGATGGGATTCTAACACTCTTGGATTGTTTTTTAGATGGAAAGTCGCTCAAGGCACTCCAAAATGTAAGCAAATGAAACCTTTAATTTTGCCTAATTAATTTGCCGTTTTCTCTTAAAAAGAAATTCATTTATTATCCACAACTATTTCATTCAGGTTTTTGACAGTGCTCGGTCAAGGGAGCGTGATAGAGAAATGCTCTATCCTGATGCCTGTGGTGGAGGTGGTCGAGGTTGGATTAGCCAACAGGGCATGACCACTTATGGAAGGGGGCATGGAACCCGAGAAACATGTGCTCTTCACACTGCGAGGCTCTCTTGTGATACACTTGTAGATTTTTGGTCTGCCCTGAGCGACGAGACTCGGGCATCTCTTCTCCGTATGAAGGAAGAGGATTTCATTGAGAGGCTCATGTATAGGTGCGGTGTCCGCCTTATCATTGGAAATCACGATACACATTATTACACATGTTTTTGAGAAGTATGCTAACATTAGATTTTTAAGCATGTTAAAATGAAATATAATGTTGCTCATTTTTAACTCCCAGTTCCATTTTAACAATATCTGGGCTAAAATTTATGATGTCTTCCAAACCATCACCTCTGGATGAAATTGGCTAATTAGAATGAAAAAAGGTTATCATCTAGAGCGATCCAACATATAGTAGGGCTCTGGGATGGAAGAGACTAGATAAAGTCCTAGCATTTGATTTTTTTCTTTAATGAAGCGACCACTCTCAAAGTCTCAAGACTTGAACACAAGACTTTGTCCTGTAATTCTAAGCACTTTATTACTGTAAGCAATAACCCCTATATTTAGCTGAAATGGATGGAGTTATATCTCGCATGCCCATTAACATTTTATGTTTACATTTGCATGTTTGTCTTGTAGAATGGGACAGTAGATTGTATGAACTCCAGAAAATGGGCTCTTAGGATCGATTAAACAGGGGGATGCTCTCCTTTGAAAAATCTCATTGAAGCAGCATTATGACAGACAACATTGCTGAAACAAATCGGAAACAAGAACTTTGAACCCTGGGATGGAAAATGCACCATTATTAGATATTTTGCCCAAAAGCTTTTAGAGACACTGAATTTTGAACTCCTAAGGGCTTGGCCTCATCTAATGAGTGAAGGTGAGTAGATAACTTGCATGGTGAAATGGTAGAGAAAAGGAAAAGATGGTTTCTGACAGTTGATTGACTTCTCTAAAGTAATTCTGGATATTTTTATGGTTCATCTTTTTTTAATTAGGTTTATTTCTTTTCTTTTTTTGAGAAAAATGTTAACATGACCCATATAAGTGCGGGGAGGGAGGGGGAGCATCTGGCCAAACATGGATCCAGCAGAATTGACAAATGTTGTTCCACTACTTTGAGGTCCTTCACTTGCACTGATTGGTTTCACATCAAGCTATGTATGTTGTAAATTTTGTGGTTTGATGTTTGGGTCGGCAGGCACAATTGACTTCCATATGAATTTTCCCACTTCATTAGAAAATTTGTAACATGTAATTTTTTTTTATAATGTATGTGATGATCAGTTTGAATTGTGTTACCCTCTTTTACTTTATTTTTATCAAAGGATAATTGAGACATAGGAGGCCACAAGTCAGAACTAGATTGATGAAGCCATTCAATAGAAGTTCACTCACATAGTCTTTCTTTCATGAAAATCCTGCTCAATCTTGAGTATATTCCCATTGTGTGGATGTTTGATATTATTGTTCAATTGATGCACTAGTATTCAGATCTTGGTTAGACACAAGCGCATGAACTAACCGCACATTCCTCTCTTGGGTTCTGCTTTGATGTCAATTTTGAAGTCTCAACTATACATTCAGTCAGAAAAGTAGGTTGGTTTATTTTGGTCTCTGAAGATGAGATGGTTGTCAGGTGTCACTTTGACATCTTTTTTAAGTGGATATCAAATGCTTGGATCTCCTCCTTTGAATCCTATATATCGGTGAGACTGGGACCTCTAAACGATGCTTCACTTCTGTCAGAAATGATAAGGCTTATTTTTTTAAGTATGCAATTCTGGATTTTCTTTCTCCACTAAGTAACTTGAATCCTGTCATATAGTAGGTTATAGTTCTTCAGGCTGGTTAGTATTTCATGTTATTAATTGCAATGGGTGGACTCTGGTGTTGCCTGTATCACATTGATGCTGGATTGTTTTAACGGTGTCAACACCCTAATGTCCATGTCACAGGTTTGACAGCAAGAGGTTTTGCAGAGATTGCAGAAGGAATGTTATCAAAGAGTTCAAAGAGTTGAAGGAACTAAAGCGCATGCGAAGAGAACCACGCTGCACCAGTTGGTTTTGTGTTGCAGATACGGCCTTTCAATATGAGGTGTGCTTTTCCCATTTTAGTAGATGATCCACATTTTCAATGTTAACTTGCAATTTATTTTCCATTGTTTTCTCTTCTTTTTGTGGAATTTGTACTATAAGTAAGATCTTCACATGTTAAAACATCTTCTTGTTTCCACAAGAAGTTGCAATGATTAATACTTAGGTCATGCCATTCTAGATCTGCCACTAAAGTTTGTTGTGCGGTAGAAATGAAGATTCTGTTTAAAGTTTGACGACCATAACATGTAATGCTATTTTACAGGTATCTGATGATACTGTCCAGGTTGACTGGCACCAATCCTTCACAGACACAGTTGGAACATATCATCATTTTGAATGGGCTATTGGAACTGGAGAAGCAAAATCTGACATTTTGGAGTTTGAAGATGTTGGTATGAATGGTAATGTGCAAGCACATGGCCTTGATCTTGGTGGTTTAAGTGCATGCTTCATTACATTGAGAGCTTGGAAGCTAGATGGTCGCTGCACCGAGTTTACAGTAAAAGCTCATGCATTGAAGGGACACCCATGTGTTCATCGTAGGCTTGTAGTCGGGGATGGGTATGTGACTATAACAAAAGGGGAAAGTATCAGAAGATTTTTTGAGCATGCTGAAGAAGCTGAAGAGGAGGAGGTGATTTTTTCTCTTCAAATTCTCGTTTTACAGTAACATCCAAGATTTCAATATTGAAATGTGTTATGATTTACAAATGCAGGATGATGATTCCATGGATAAAGATGGAAGTGATCTGGATGGAGATGGCTCGCATCCCCAAAAGCATGCTAAGAGTCCTGAACTTGCCAGAGAATTTCTCTTAGATGCTGCAACAGTCATATTTAAAGAACAGGTATGCTCTAGTCTGTTGTTTCTTATATTTTACGTACTTGTGCAATTTCTCTGTTATTATGATAAATAAATTTCAGATCTTGTCCGGGAAATTTATTACCAGACTTTTCCTTAGGTTTAATGTTCAGCATGCACTAGGCCAACAATTTATCTGTGGATTGTTACATTGGTGGTCACACAATTACAAGTTATAGACCTAGGCAATAATAATTTTATTTTTGTTTCCTCTTGAATGATAAGGGAACAAACATTAGTTGATCAAAGCCATGGAGAAAGTGTGGACCATCAATGTGATGTTTAATTACAAGTTTGCCATCTGCACGGAAAAATGCTATTCACTTATCACTGCCTTTGCTCTTTTGTGTTTACATTTATGTATTTCTTTGGAGATGGTCACCAGCAATAAAACGGGGATGAATGACATAGGAAAGAAAAGCAAACTACAAAACATGGTTGACATATATGACATACTCCTACTCCATATCTAGTCTCATGGACACCCTAAAGATAGTTGTTCTTCCTCTCTGGTCCCCCTGGACCAGATTGAAGAATCATCATGTTGAATGGCAATGCATTCAGCGGATCTAGATTGACATTTCGATTTTCAGTCCAGATCTAATAAGACTGGGTTTGCAGGTCGTGCTCATTGAGGAATCAAATTAGCTCAGGATGGATTTTCGCCCCCTTTCTTACTCACCAAATTACTCTAATGGATCTTCTTAGGCATGTTACAACTCCTCCAGCATATAGCTTTAGTACCTATATTTGCCAAACTTCCTTCAAATAAAATAAAGAATAGAGAAAAAAAAGATCTTGCTATATAGTTAACATGATTTGAAAAACACATGATAATGAATGAGCAGTTGAAATTCATGCAATGATTTTTGTCAGATAATATAACTGTCATAATTCCATGGGAAGCTACATTAAGATGCTGAAGACGACAACACAAACATTAATTGAAGATTGCATCAATAAAACGATTAAATCAGCATGCTTGTGTTTTCCAATATCAGCTCTATCTATTTATGTCTTATCAGTTCCTTTATGCTTATGCTTTTCTTATAAGAGATTACTCAAGGCATTTTTTATTTGTTTTTCATTCTGCATATGACATATCCTTAGTTACCAATGCCTTTATACTATCAGTAAATTTTGTAAATATCAAGTGAGCTATTGTTCGACGCATTTTAGTAGAGATATCATTGTTGGTATTGTTTTGCAATATATGGATTTCTTTTTTAATGGAAAAGATGGGAGGTCCACCAGGTTTTATAAAAATGGTAGACATCCACAAATAATGTGGAGGTGCTTCCCCAGGATGCATCTCAGAAACACCATCCCAATCCCAAACTGTACAGTTCGAGCTCTTAAGTTACATTTACTCATTCCAGGTGGAAAAGGCTTTCAGAGAAGGTACTGCCCGGCAAAATGCACATATTATTTTTGTTGGCCTTGCCCTGAAATTGCTGGAAGACCGTGTACATGTTGCATGCAAAGAAATCATCACATTAGAGAAACAGGTGACTATGCTTCTTTTTTTTTCCATCCAAATCAACCAGTGGAAAATATGCTTCTGATTCTCCGTGTCCCTGACCTGTTGATGCATTTGATAGATCAAGCTTCTCGAAGAAGAAGAGAAAGAAAAGCGCGAAGAAGAAGAACGGAAGGAAAGGAGGAGAATTAAAGAAAGAGAGAAGAAGTTGAGAAGAAAAGAGAGGCTAAAAGGAAAAGAAAGGGACAGAGAAAGGAAAAACATCGAATCTCAATCACTTCCCTATGATTCACAAATGACTGCAAATGAATCATCTGTGAATGGTCACATGGAGTCAATGGATTCAATTAGTGAGCCAGGAGATAATACGTCATCTGAGCCTCTCAGTTCTGACACCACAGATGAGCAACCATTGACAAATGACTGCAATTCAAAGTTGAGTGAAGGTTTGAGGCACCCATTGTATGTTGATGGAGATCTTAATGTAAAGAATGGCGATTGTTCATTAATAACTGAGCAATCAAAGTCTTCTAGACGGAAATTGCGATTCAGGAATGATTCTCCTCTGGATCCATCTTCAAAGTGGTGTGATAAACGGCGATCTATTGCAAACTCTGGAGGGGTGAGCATGCTGAATGAGTATGGGCCAAAGTTGATTGCTTCTTCTAGGTGTAGTGGAGCATCAAGGCAGCCAAGAGGCAATATTATGAAATCCAATGCTGACCTGAAGCACAATGAGAAATTTCAATGTTCCAACAGAATGCGTGATAGATACGACTTCAGTTCTTGTGGATGTACTTTACATAATGACTATGGAGTGAAGGATGGCCAGCGGGTGCAAATAATTCGATCAGGGTTGGAGAAAAATGTTAACAAGTCAGAATCTGGTTTGGAGGTTTCAAGATCAGCATACCACGGTACCAAATACAGTAAGGGATGCTATGTCCAGGAGAATGGTGGAATCCCCAGGGGCAATACCAGTAGAGGAGAAGCTCTTCGTACCAAAAAAGTTTGGGAGCCCTTGGAGTCTAGGAAAAAGTACTCAAAAACCACTGCTGGCTCTGAAGTCACCTTGAAGGCTTCTGATGTAAAGGTTCATCCATGCGATGGAGGAGAAACAGATGAACTTCAACATTCGCATAATGCATGCAAGTCTATGTCTGCAGACTCTGGACATCTAAAAGATGCAACTGCTTTGAATAAAGACCAAGACAGTGAGGATAACACAAAGAACTCCCCAAATTCAGGCCAAAGCATGCATGGTAAAGGTTTAAATGGATTTGACCTGGGTACAAAGCCTCAACATTTCTCAAAGGAAGTGGGCGATGAAGAGGTTGGATCCGTAAACAACAATTCTGCTCCTGTCATAAACTCTTCCAGTTCAGATAACTGCTCTTCATGTTTGAGTGAGGGAGATAGCGGCAGTACCTCTTCTAGTGTGCAGAACACGGACTCATCGACAACATTGGATTCAGAAGATGTTAGCCCACAATCAGAAACAAGAGAAACACAAACATGTACCGAAAATGCTTTCCTCGATGAGAGGGTTGACGACAAATGCCAGGTGAATGGATTTAGTTCTTCTCCAAGCGGGACATCGGCAGGATTCCCTGTGATAAGCTGTACGGGGGCCGGATTTCTGAGGGACGTAGTCGAATCAACTCCAAAGCTTGCCCAAGTTGATATTCCTCAGCAGCGACACATTCTGCAATTTCATAGCCAGAACATACATTTGCCCATATTTCCTGCATCGTCAACGATGGGATATCACCATCATCATCAAGCAACAGCTCCATGGTCAGCGGGTCCCACTACTGGGCTGATGCCATTTCAGCCCAATCATTATCTATACCAGAGTCCACTCGGATATGGCCTTTCTCCAAATCCCCTCTCTGAATTCTGCATGTCTTATGGTGCTCTACCGCCCATAATGACTCCACCACCCAATCTTGCCCCCATACAACCCTCATACCAGGATCCTATCAAGGCCAATGCTGTCAACTCAATAGGTGGAGGTGCTGCGAAAAGTTCGATCTCTCTTGAGAGGCGAGTCGCCCGCAGTGAACCAGTTCTCCAGAAAGCATCGTTGGGTGGACAAAACGGAACCATTGGTAACTCTACCAAATCGCTTGAAAACAATTCCGCTTTCTCTCTATTCCATTTTGGAGGTCCGGTGCCTGTCGCTGCTGGGAGGAATTTGAACCCAGCAGCTCCAAATGGGGATGGGATGGCAATTCCTCATCTTCCGTCTGATCCTATCTCTGCTAAGGAGACAACGGTGGAGGAATATAGGTTGTTCAATGGTGGCAGATTTTCGTTCTTCTGATGGCACTATTAAAAGGAATGAGTGCCAGAAGTTATGCGGAGGAGTTTTTTTCCCCATACAGAAAACCTGCTCTGGTTGTGTGTCGTGAGAGTTTACAATTTCGGTAGACAATAATTTTCCTTGAGAATTCTCAATATATTTTTCGTGTTGGATTGATTTTTGTTTTTTTTGTTTTGCATTTGCATATTTTTATTGAATCTGTTTGTAGAGTTAAAAAAGAATCTACAGTGTTGAAAGTTTTTCCTGTATGCAGGGAGTTCTCATTGTTGAATGAAATTATTCATTATGGACATGCATTGGGTATGATCTTGTTCTTCTGAGTATGGATTTGACTTATAACTGGACTCTCATGAGACCAGTTGGGTTTTTGACACACGGCATTTTCAGTATAACTTTTATAGCAGGTGAGATCATGTGTTGCTTTTGTGCATTATTAGAACATGATTTATATTTTGCTTCTTAAAATCTACTGTTATTGTTCAATTTTCATGTTATTCTGAACTGAAATCAACACATTAGGGTTTTAGATCTGTAATTGTGCATACTTTTGTAGGGCATCTAGGATGGAGCGCAGATCAGTTTCAGTCATTTTCCATTACATTCTGATTCTCACGTCCCATGCTCCTTTAATTTTGCTTGTAGGTGACACATAACATTTAAAATGTACATGCACGATTTTTCTGTAAAGTAAGTACGTTTTCATAAGTAGTGACTTTTAACTATGTGGTACTATGTGTAATCCTGTGTGAAAATCATAATGATCATAATCTACTATGTTAAGAAATGAATTTGAAATGGCATGAGTTTAAATTAAGTATAATTATTGTAAAAGCAAAATTTTCAAAAGTTATTCAAATTAATTTTCAAAGGCTAACTTAATGAACATGTAGTGATATTGATATTTCACTATTTGGATGCAATAGACAAATCAATAATCCATGTTTCTTTGTCTAGAACTATATGGGTTTGCACCACATGAGACTCGAGTGAAATTTTCAGAGCCTGCAACCACTAGGGAGTCTCGTCACACACAAAAAGAGTGATTATTCTCAACAATAATGGCCTTCTTGACCAATATATTGCAGTTTTTCTTTTTGGTAGAGCAAATGGTCCCTGAGGGGCCATAAGTCCTGCTCTAATATACTTAGTACAAACTATGGGCGGCCAAGGATCTACAAACAAACACAGGGCAGAAGCCCATAACAAACTCAAATAGCTTTTTTCCACTTTTATCTTGCGAAGAGAATCTGTCCTTCCCGAGGGAGAGATGTCCTTGACCACCAAGGCAAAGCCGGGCGGGATCAAATATGGCAACCCATTTTAAGACTGATCAAATGCGGATTAGACATGTCTGAATGCAAATATATGTGAGGTGAGGTCAAACCCATGTTTTAGTCATATTGTTTAATGAAAGAGGTGTCTAGTACTTATGTGTTGAGCACAGACACATATGATGCATTTTAATACCGTGTGCCTATAGACAAAGTGAACAATATCACACATGTAAGGTTGAGCGTTACAATCGGTATCATGACTAATGCATTGGTGCCCAGACACAAATATATTTGTGCTGTAAATTTCCTCTAAAATCTTCATGTAAAGTATGAATCTCTGATCATGATTCCAATTTTCAGTAGGTTCACCAACAGTATGGAAAAGTCTACCCTTCACCTTCACCTTCACCTGTGTCACAGTTCAACATAATTCTGAAACCAGTACATATAATTTCATGTGAATGCAATTCACTATAATCAAAACAACTGGACCTTCATTTAAAATCACAAAATGAAATATGCACCAACTAAAAAAAACCTCAATCCGAGAGAGAACACCTTACTTATATCGAGACAAAAATACGTGCGCGACAACAACCTCTTGACAACAGGATAATTTTTTTACAGAACCTGACCGCGTTCACTGAGGCTCAAAACAATTCCTAGAAATACAACAATAACAACCTCACTCCCAATTCAACCTGCAATTGTTTACCCCTTGTGGTACTGCAAAACAGCAAGATAAAAAGTGGGATCATCGACGAACTCAGACACCCGGAATGAATGGTCGGCCGCAGCTTTTTCTATTGTGCTTCTGTCGGGCAAGTCGGATGTCACCATATCAGGAAACTGTTGTTTCTGCTGTTTGATGACGTTTCTGCCCTGGGCATAACTGATAACAATCCTTGCACCTGCATAAGGTTGTTTTTATATACTTTTGCAGTCTTAACATGTCAAGGACAATCATTCTTGCAGTTATATTTGCAATCTCAATAGTACATACCTCCACAAAAAATGAAGTATATACTCCAACAGATTATATGCATGCTTTTATACATTTTTTCTACCCTAATATATACAATATTAGAGAAAGTACATACTAGGTTAAGACTGCAGAGTGGCTACGTGTATTAGCACCCTAGGACTGCAGAACGGCCAAGTGTATTAGCACCCTATAAAAAAATGTAGACACCGGGCTGCTTTCATACAGTGCACAATCAAAGCAATCATGAATGGCTGGATCAAACACATATATATAGAATAATGTTAGACGTAGTCTTTTTGGTAGGCAGCTTTGTATCCCTGACATTCTATAATTCACAGAGTGAAATATGACGAAGTAATTGAAGTATGTACTTCATGTACTCCATTAAAATGCATAAACTTGGTAAAGACCAAATATTCATATACATATTAAATGAGGATTACAGATGAAGCTACAATGGAGATTACGTTGTTTAACTCCCCTAAATAAAACCTATAATCAGTTCTATAACAAATCAAGATTGGTTCACATCACTCCGTAATATGGACACACAAGACGGATTTTTTCCCTTCTTCTTTAGGCGATGCAACACCTTTAAGTATGCCCCCCCCCCCCTTCTTGTAGGTACTTATCTTCAATTTCTAATAAAATTCCTGGTTGCGAGTTCTCGCCATTCGCCAAACCACCAACAAGACGAAACATAGATACATGAATTGAGGCTGATCTGGTCACCTATATACATTTTTCCTTGGATGAATTCAAATCATCCATGTGTGAGATGTAATTGGGGTAAAATAATGAAACATTTGAACAGTTTGCTAATAGGAGTCCCCACAAAGTAAAGGCATCCTACACTTCTAGCACTAAAAAATTATAGCTACAATCACCACACCATTGGTATATATCTATTGCATTCGTGCTCCACTTGTTTTTTTGCTTTTTTAGTGACAAAAGATTTGAACATTAATTGGGAAGAACCCAGATGCAGAATCACCCACAAACTTTATGCATCAGGTAAATCCTCATGATGCAAACTTGAGACCTATTGGTGGGACTCAAACCATCTAACGAGTTTGTAAACAAAATGAGTAACTACATAGAGTAACTACAACCCTGTGTATCAAGTGAATGCGGAGAGCAAACCCATGGTTCTAGCCAAAGAGCCAACCCTGTGTGGGTCCCATCATAGATTTCATGTAGCCCAATCCGACTTTTCAATGTTCTTCAAATACTTCCACACATGAATCACAAAATTTTAAGTTTTGGAAAATGTTACACTCAGTCCATTTTACAGTCCCAAATGTAGACAACTCAATGAGTTATATACTTTTATAAAAAATGAAATATATACTCTAATGAATATCATTTATAGAAAGTGTGAAAAATTTTCAACGAGGTATATACTTCGATACAGCGAGTAAAAGGGGCCACCAAGGAATACATGACTGCATTGTAGACGGTAAAAAAAGATTGATTGTAACATAGCTCTTAGGTTTTAGGTTCACATGATTTTAAAATTTCAATTAGACCTAAAATCTGAAATTCACAATCGTCTCCAAGAAGAAAAAAAAAGAGAGGAAAAGCTCGATTACCCTCCGAACACCGTCCAATGAGTGCTTCAAGGACCCGATCGAGCGGCATTGACATCCCGGGCAGGAAACAGAGGAACACGGCGTCGAACGGCCCGAACCTCTCTGGCACCTCCAGGAGCTCCCCCTGCCAGCACCTCACCTCGTCCCGCCTCTCCTTGACCCCCGCAAGCACCATCAGCGACGCGTGGACCGCCACCACGAGCCCACCCGGCGGCGCCGCCGCCGCCACCCGGTCGACGAACCCCTCGGTCCCGAGCGACACGAGGACGGCAGAGGAGCGGTCGACGCCCCCGGCGGAGACGATGCGGTGGAGCTTGTCGGAGAGTTCGTCGGGGGGGTCCAAGGATTCGGCGGCGGCGATAAAGGAGTAGTCTTTTTCGATGATGTCTTCGATGGGGATGGCTTTGATGGGGTTGAGTCTTCGTGGAGGGTTTTGGGGGAGGAGGAGAAGAGAGGGGGAAAGGAGAATTCTTTTGGGGAGGGATTGTTTGGGTGTTGGAGGGGGGAGGAGGGAGGGGGGTTTGAGGAGGGGTTTGTGGATTAGGGAAGGAATGGAGAGTTGGGTCATCTTTTTTTGGAAAATTAGTTGCTTTTGCTTTTGAGCTTCCTTGGGAGGAGATGTGGGAAGAAGAAGGAGAAGGTGATTTTGCACAAAGGCATGGGCTTTGTTTCTGCCGGCAAAGAAGGCCCTTTTTATGGGTGAGTGCACCTAGGTGTGATGTAATTATTCAATTCTAGTTATTGCTGTTATTACTATTGGATTAATAAGATTATTTTTATTTTTATTTATTTAATACAATAAGTCTACTATTTCATTTTATAATAAAATAACATTTAATTTCCAATTGAGGATAAGTGACACTAGATACAAATAGGGAAGTACATTTTGTGCAACAACGTTTTTTTATGATATAAAAGGATTTTATGATCTGAAATTGATTTTACACAGGATCACAAATTTTAAGATCGTTTCTATAAATGAGATGTCACATTGAATGCAATGATTTAATCGATTGTCAGTGTGGATAACCTGGTCTTCCGTGTCAATCTTGCATGTTCAGTTAAAGTATATGAATTTTTTATGAGTCACTATCTATTGTGAACCTCCTTAAAGAGCTGCCTATGGGAATTCATATGAGCTATGGATGCCCACATCAATGGTACTTGAGGCACTCAACTAGTGGGATAGAGCAAGAAATGTGAGCTAAATCATGAGCAGACATCGAAGTACAAGGCCTCCAAATTTTGAGTTGCTTCTCTGTCCAAATCAACATAGTATATATGTTGGTACTGGCTGAGAGTCTTATTGCCATTTCAGAGAAACCGATACACCTACTGATTGATGCGATTGATAAAGCAAGTTTAGATGAAAAATAATTGGATAGTGTATAGTTTAGTGACAATACTACACATTTTCTGGTTTGTTAAAGAAGTATTGATTTTAGGGTGTTTGGATGCGTGTTTGGGAAGATTATGAGTTTGCAGGAATTTGATTTTTCCAAACTTGTTCCAAAACAGAAAAAAAAAGCTGTAATTTAATTAAAAGCTGCACAGTCAATGTCTCGCATTGGCATCTTTGTGGGGCATGGTTGGAACGGCAGCAGGTATCAACATGAGCTTTCTTAACAGGGTGGAGGTGTGGCACCAGATGAGAAGGTATTCAAGACCCCATGTTTCGAGTTCACAGGTCCATGTGCTTAAGATCATCATCCCTGCGACACTTTGGATGATCTGGTTTGGGAGAAACAAGAAAATTTTCGCGGGGAAGCGCTTCTATGTAGAAATGTTTTTTAGAGGAGGAGGTGACGTTTATTTCCACGTGGTGATGCTCACTTGTGGGGAGAGGGGTTAGAAGGGTTCAACTGGAGAGCGGGGAGCTCCATATTGATCCGGGTTAGGTTGCCGTTGTATATAGCTCGGGTTTTATTTTTTTAGTTTGTTGGGTTGTCCTCAGTTTGAATGTACTTTTCTTTACTTTGTTTCGATTTATTCATGGGGAAAGGACTCACATGTCTTGTATGACTTCTACTCCTCTTGAACTCATCGTGTTTTTCGCTCTTCTATCATCTCCCCTTCTTGTTTTGAGATAAGAATTCAGTCTATTGTAACTCATGTTTAAAAGTTATATAATATTCCATTTTCTAAAATAAAATAAAAATTAAAAACTACATGCTTTTTTATCTTCACATTTTAATTAATAAATGCTCAAAATCCAGATTTTTCATAATATGTGAAAAGACAGTTTACTGAAAATTCAATTTCTAAGAAAATCCTAATTCTCCAACCTACATCCAACACTGACTAAGGTTGTCCTCAGTGAGTATCAGCATAACATCGGCATACAACAAAATGGGTGATGCAGTGATTGTGGCGCAAATGGAACAGCATCAACAACTCTTCGCATATACTCTTTCTATTCGTAAGCAAAACAGAGCAAATCGGTCTATAACCAAAAAAAAAAAAAAAACTATAAATATTCTAAGTTTCTAACCACTTGAATTCTACACCAAAGACACCCTTCGAAACCGTAAAACCAAAATACATAAATCCATTACCCTACCAATAATAATGACACAACAAAATCTCTAATTTATGCGTGCGCGCACCCACAAATAAAAAAAAACAGAACGAACAAACTTTAAAGCGCGTCCTTTCCGAGTCACGAGGACTAGGCGAGCGCGCGCTGGATCTTGGCCGTCTCGAGATCCGCGGCCTTCTTCAAGAAGCTGAACCCGTCGTCCTCCACGGCCACCTGTATCGGCGCGGACCCGAGCCCGTCCGCAATGGCGAGCATTATGTTCCTCAACTCGGCCCGGAACTCCCCGACATCGACGGCCCCGCTCCCGTTGCAGTCGAACTGATCGAATATCGAGTCGTACAAGGCCGACACCTGGTCGGGGTGAGGCGGCGCCACGTCCTCCCCGAAGTGGGTCTCGAAGAGACGGAACGTCTCGCACGCCCTGCGCAGCTCCTCCCGTGAGAGGACGCCGTTGCTGTCGATGTCGAGCGCGTCGAACGCCTCGTCCGCGCACGCGTTGAAGGCCTTCTCGTCACTCACGAAGGCCCGCACCGTCGACCCGTCTAGAATCACAACCGCCATTTTTTGTTTTTCTTCCTTTGTTTTCTTTTCTTCTTGTATGTGATGATTCTTGATTGTGTTGGTTGGTTGGTTATTTATAGGTTTTTTTTTGTGGGTGGTTTTGTTGGGTTGTTTGGCCACCGGATTCTTTTTATTTATTTGTTTCCAATGGATTGGAGAGACCCTGAATTTCTTAATATATTTAAAAGGATTGGTCGGTGTTTTTTGTTTACTTATTCTGAGTGTTCTCGTTTGAGTCCTAACTTGTTCAACGGTATACATAATTCAGTATCATCAACGTGCATGGTTTTGTGTCTTTGCCTTGTTTTTGTGATCTGTAAATCAATTTGAATTTTTTTTTGTTAACATAACATAAAAAGATAATGCACTCACTTTTTCTAAAGCATATATTTAAGGATATTCTATTGAACTCTTTTTATGTATTGTTTCAAACTGCAACTGAACGAACATTTGTCACACCAAGTCTGTGTGCTTTTGATCAGATCTCTTGAGCTGTCTAATGGCCGCAAGATTTTGATTTCCAGCAACATGAGGGTCACAGAGCTTTCACTAGTCAACTACAGCTTTCGGTGACTACTCATTGTTTCATTTGTGACTCCCTTATTTTATATTTTACGATGCTGGTAGTACACATATTAAATATGGCATGCTTTTTTTTTACTTTTTGTTTAATAGTATACGTACAATTCTTTATAAAAAAAAATGTTTTTATAAATATATATGTTTCATTGCATGAGATGAAGGAAAGTAGAAAAGTATGCTTCTAGAACATAGTTTTTTTAAAAATGATGGAGACAGTTACTTTAACAATATACAACATGTTTTGATTTTCTTAATCGAATATATACTTTTCTTAATTTAAAAATATTCATATATTTATTGAGTTTCGTCGGAGATCTTGTTTTTTATTTTTATCAAACTATATACAACTTTGAACACGGGAACCAAGGCCTCATCATCTCGCCGAACAATTCCTTAAATATAAATGACCAGAACTAAAAGTACCAATTACTTTTACGAAGGCTTTTTTATTTTTTGAAGAAGCCTTCAAACACACAAATTTTCAATTATTAACTAACAAATTGATTTATTTGTTAATTATAAAAGTCACTCCAAACTATTTTTTTTTAGAGAACAAAAAATGCCAGGAATGAATTTTCAAAAGCAAAAAATATATAATTTCTAAAAACCGAACTTTGGCCCTGTTTAGATCCAAATCTGAAAATTCCCACACATTTTATCTGCGTCCCCACCTCATCCATCTGTGTTTATTGTGCATTTTCAGTCGCTTTTAAAAACTATGAAAATATAACTTTTGAAAAGACAAGATTCTGAAAATCTCATATCCAAATGCAATTTTAGTCCAGTACTACAACACAAAGGATAATGTTAAACTCATCCTTGATTTTATCCCCAAGTGCAGTTTGCACCTTTTTAAATTTATTTAAAAATAATAATTCTTATCTATACTACCTATAAAAGTACCAATCAATGAAAAATTTTCAGTTGACAATTTTACTCTTATCAAATTTTAAAATCATATCCTTGTCCCAAACTATTAATTATGAATACTACACTGGTTTTTGCCATTCACAATCACAAATAATACATCATTGTACCATCCTCCCAGGAAGGGGTGAATGCTCAGTTCATCCATTCTCGCATTTAAGTGAAGAATTCCAATCATTTCAAAATAATGTCAATAATTAGGTATCATTTATTAGAATTATGAGAAATTCGTTTCGTTTCCCGAATTTACCGTGATGTGAAAAAATTATGACAAATTTAATGTCCCTCCCTCCCACATTAGGGTTTATGATGATTCCTCAATTCAATCTGGGCTTTTTAACAATCCCTCTTGTTCACTCTTCTTAGCCATCAAAGAATGATCTTTTCTCCTCCTTGAAATCATGTATTTCTTTTTTAATATGTATTTCATTTTTTTCTTGAAAGTCCCTATTTCCCAGGGAAAGTTGAGTAACCAGCATGTTGAAATCATCAAGGTTTTAGGTACCCTACAAGGGAGGAAGTCAAATTTAATTTATTTTACTTTTAAGGTAAGTCATTGCTTATAAATGTACGATTTACCAATATGTTGCAAAAACAAAATGGAGTGGGATTTAATTAGCCATTGTCGTTCAAGTGCATCACTTGTGTTTATTCATTTTTTTTTGTTTTTTTAGCGGTGATACATTCATTCCATTTTGCAGGTCATCTACAATCTCATATGTTATGATAGGGCACCAAGGCTATATATACTACGCTACCTATCGTAGTTTATAGGGTTTAATCATAGTATATACCGTAAATTTTTTTTTACATTTTCAAACATAAAATATATTATTGTATCTTACTATATATTTAATTTGGTATAACAATATGTATTAGTTAGAGAATGTATAATTAAAAACAAATGGTCTGAATTGTGGATTATGGGCTACACAAGGGACTGGATATATCATTTTCCTTTTTTTTTTCTATCATTCTACTGTTCTGTATCATGGGTTTCCTTTATGTTTTATATTGATTGAGAAAAATGTTTAAATATAATTTTTTTTAGAACTAGAAGAAGATTTGTTTTTTCCTTTCTTTAATTTTCTTTCTTTCTTTTTAATTTTTCCTAAGTGTGGGAGATGCAGTGTTATGCAAGAAGTGGAATTAGGAAATTTTATACTTGAAAAAAGTGAACGGGATTAGGTCACTAGAATAAGTGAAATGAAGATAGAATATTAAGGGTAGTTGCAAATGAATGTTACCTTTTTTTTCTTTTTTCTTTTTGCTTGATAAGCGAGAAATTATATTAATATAGAGAATTAGAAAGTACAGGAGATAACAAATAAAACGGAGGGAGATCCGTTAATGACAAAGCTATGCTTACACCATTTACATAGGAAAGGAAGGATTAGAGTGGAAACCTATGACCTCAGAGGATAAAATGAAATGATAGAGTCCAGGCTATTATCTTTGTCGGAGCAGCGGCTGCCCTGCTTTGTCTTCCTGGAGGAGAGTACTAAAATCTTCCTGAGAGAGAGGAGGAGTGAAGAATGTCTGTCCCATGGAAGGCTGATGGGATGCGAGGATATCCGCAACGCGATTGCCCTCCCGATAGACATGAGTGATTTGCCAAGAAGTAAGGTGTTGGGAAAGTTACTTGAGAGCGCGAAGGTTGCGAAAGGCACTCCATGGAATCATCCCCCGACCCTTAGTCCATACCACGACAGTGGTTGAATCTGTCTCGCTCCACACATGAGAGGCGCCGATCTGAATTGCAAGCTGTAACCCTGCAACCACTCCTTTCAGTTCAAGGATGTTGATGGAACACGCCCCTATCCTAGCCGACATTGCAATAAGGCAATCCCCACTAGAATCCCTTATGACAGCTCCAAATCCATATCTATCTTTGGAGAGCGACCCATCCTTACCTTTCTAATTCATGTTATCTTATTTTATAACATAAGTTCTCATGTGGATTTTCTATCAATTCTATTCATCTATCACAATTATAAGTTATGAATTTCTAACAAAGTGTTTCATTTTTTTACTATTTTATATCTTTGTAAGCTTGCTATTTATATTTATATATAAAAAATATAAACTTGTATCACACAAAGAATGTTTTCAACATTTGATTTAATAGAAAATCTATTATTCCAACTACTATTCTTCAATTACATTTAAAAAAACTAATTAATGTGTAACGTACATGTGCGTCAACTAGTATAAAGAAGTGTATGTTTTTCTACTACGGGAATAATTGTATGGGCTAATTTGTAAAATGTGTAAAAAAAATTTAATGACATATCTACTCTTGTAATGAATGTAAGTGACTAATGACATGTACGAGACTGTAAATTGGAATTGAGTTTAACATCACTCAAGTCACAAATCACCCATCCGAGATAAAAACAATGAATAGTCATGAAACCTGGAGTCAACTTGTGAATGTCAAACCTACCGACGTTTAAACGCGTTCACGTTTTGTTGGAATTCAAAATCATTGTGACATGGTCAATCTCCGGCGAATTTTCAGCTCAGCTATTAAGCACACAGACTTTGTGTAAAAATGTCCAGATGTAGTTTTAAACAGTAGATGTTCAACCGAATATCCTGAAGTATATGCTTTTGAAAAGGTGAATGCATCATCTTCTCCTTTCATGTTATTAAATTATTATTAAATGCCAAAGTAGCACTCCATGTGATTATTTAATTATTCAAGTCACATGACTCCATCTTTAACCCATGTGCAACCACCTGAATGTCTCAACACCTTGCTTCCACTGATATTTCACAGTAACTTATTGGGTCAGGCCTAGATTAAATGAACACTTGTAAAGAAATCATGGATCAATAGTATTTTTTTTTATATTCAAAGGAGCACTAAATATGAATAGAGGCGCTGGACTTTCCAAACTTAAAAAAAAAAAAATTAAAGATAGAGTTTACTAACATAACTTTCATTATTAAAAGTATGATGAAAAATCTGAATTGGTGATGAGAAAGGAATATAAAAAAAAGTGTGTCAACATTAATAGCGTGAAACAAAAAACGAAAGAGGAGGTGATTCCCATAGATGAGGGTTCTACTAAGGGTCCGTTTGGAAACACATATTGAAAATTAGATTTTGGAATAAAGCTGCTTTTTAAGATGATTTTAGACCTTTGACTTTTTTGGGATGCTTTTTTTTAATTCACGAATCAATATTTGGAAGGAATTTAATGTTTGGTAGAAAAAGTTGTTTTTCAATTCAAAAAATCGATTCCGACAAAAAAACGTTCTTTTTGAGATTTTAAAAACACGGATTTCGAGAGAGAAATTAAAAGGAATCCAGCTTTTGATTCCGCCGGAATTCGACCCGTTTGGTTACGCGTTTGGACGGAATCCGCTTTTTAAAAAGCGGAATCGCCTCCAAACGCGCTACCAAACGGATCCTAAGTCCCACCCCGTCTTCACCTGGGCCTAATCTTCGAGGGTGAGCAGCCGCCCCCCCCCCCCAGGTGTAACTTCTAAATAGATTCAGTGATAATAAAAAAAAAAGTCAAAGAAACAAACCCACGCGTACTGATGATGCTTTATGTATACCGTCGTAAAAAATAGGACTCCATGAGCACACTTTCAATCCCAATTCCCTAGTCAAAATAAACAAACAAAAAAAAAACTGACCAATCCTTCTGAGTATATTCTTCTTTCACTCCAAGTCTCCAACCCATTGGAAACCCAAAAACAGAATCCGGTGCCCAACCAACCCAACAAAACCACCCACAAAAAAAACCTATAAATACCCAACCAACCAACACAATCAAGAATCACATACAAAACAAAAAAAAATACAAAGAAAACAAAAGAAACAAAAAATGGCGGTTGTGATTCTAGACGGGTCGACGGTGCGGGCCTTCGTGAGCGACGAGAAGGCCTTCAACGCGAGCGCGGACGAAGCGTTCGACGCGCTCGACGTCGACAGCAACGGCGTCCTCTCGCGGGAGGAGCTGCGCAGGGCGTGCGAGACGTTCCGCCTCTTCGAGACCCACTTCGGGGAGGACGTGGCGCCGCCGCACCCCGACCAGGTGTCGGCCTTGTACGACTCGATATTCGATCAGTTCGACTGCGACGGGAGCGGGGCCGTTGATGTCGGGGAGTTCCGGGCAGAGGTGAGGAACATAATGCTCGCCATTGCAGACGGGCTCGGGTCAGCGCCGATACAGGTGGCCGTGGAGGATGACGGGTTCAGCTTCTTGAAGAAGGCCGCGGATCTCGAGGCGGCCAAGATCCAGCGCGCACTCGCCTTGTCCTCGTGATTCGGAAAGGACGCGCTTTAAAGCTTGTTCGTTCTGTTTTTTATTTTTGGGTGCGCGCGCGCGCATAAATTAGAGATTTTGTTGTGTGAGAGAGGCGTGTGTTTTATGTACTTGGGTTTTACGGTTTCGAAGGATTTTGTAAGTGCATTTATAATTGGGATTTTTAATTTTTAAGACCATCTGTTTATCTAGAGATTGATATCTTTCATTTTCATATATTTTTAACTCTCTAACTTGAACAACCTATTTTATTTTTAGTCCCTCTACAACTTGAACAACTTATTTTATTTTTAGTCCTTCTATCAAACATCTGTTATTGTACTATTAGTTTTTGAAATGTGATTTTTATTTTTAAATTCCTGTAAACTATGTTATATAGAGATCAATACCTTCACTTTTTAATTTCATTTTTAAGTCTCTAATTTTAAACATTTTTTTTTCTTATTAGTCCTTTAAGAAATGTTTGTATAATATTGTAAGCACAAATTGTGAAATATTAATTGGATTTTTTGAATTTGTTTAGAAATTTTAAAATAAAAAATTTAGATTCCATTAAAAACTAAAGTAACATTAGCTTAAATGTTAAATAAATAAATATATAATATAATATGTTATATTCCCATAAAATCATTGATCTCTAAATAAATAAATTTTAGAATCATGAAAAATAAATTGATCACATACAATTTTTTTAATGACATTTAAATTTCTAAATTTAAAATTCTAAACACACTCAAAATATAAAATTTTATATTTCACAATTTTCAACTAAGATAAAATCATTTAAATCAAAATTTAATAATGATAAAATCTATAAAAAAATTTATGTAATCATTCTTCTTCTGTTTATGATATCGATCTTAATTAGACATATAAGACAACAAAATACTTTTAATATATAAGACATATAAGAGAATGCAATCTCGTATTGGGTGAGTATATACAGTGATGAATAATACTAAAATTATTACAGAACACCTAATAATACAAATATAATTATGATTTAGATATTTTACCGAACATTTTATATATAAGTTTAAAATATCAAAATACTTTTAAAATCATACATATATTTTGTCATGTGACTAATAAGAAAAAAACATTTAAAGTTGGAGATTTAAAAAGAAATATGAATGAGAGATTAATCACTAAATAACATAGTTTATAGGGATTTAAAAATGAAAAACATATTTCAAAATAACGGTATACAGACGGACGTTTGACGGATGGACTAAAAAATGAAATGGATGGTTTAGGTTGTGGACTTATAAAGAAATATTAAGAAGGAATAGATTTATCCTTAAATAAACATGTTTATAGAGATTTAAAATTAAAATACTCTTTATAAATTTAGTTTTGTTATTTGAATGATGTGGTTTAGAATCCCTATGATGAATTTGTCCTTTTTTCATTAAAAAAAATTGAGCGTGAATTTTGTAGGTGTGAGAAGATCTTAAATATATAAAGTTGTTTACTACACTAAATATTATTTTCTATTTTTTTAATTCCATAATAAGAATATGTATTTATATAGGGTTGGTGTATTTCTTTATTGGGAAATGAGTTTTTTTTTTTTTTTTTGGTGAACGAGAAAATGAGGTTGTTGAGGGAACCTACTCAGGGTATCTAAAAAACATAAATCACCTTTTTTAATTCAAAATTTGGGTGTTTGAAGGCCTCCTTCAAAAAAACAAAAAAAAACTAATGTTGTGTTTCCAGAAGCCATAATGGACACTTTTGATTCTGGTAATTTATATTTGGCCTTATTTGATTCGTGTTATTTTAGGATGAATTTTAATTCAACATGAGATTACCATTTACCAAGTAAAATCCAGTGTTTGGCTAACGACAATCCTAATGGTAATTGTGGGCCCCTGAAATTAAAATTAAGGCACATGGAAAAATAGAGTAGAATCAAATTCTCACTTTTTTTTTTGTGATATTCTCAAATTTTATCAGGAATATTAAATTAGATTATTATTCTAACATTTATAAATTAATTAAATTACTATCTACATCATTTCTAAAATAAGTAGCCTCCTTTTTTTTACCCACCGTTTATATGTTTGTTTTAATTTTATAACTAAGAAACTATATATGTTATTTTATGCTTTTGAATTCAGTTGTTATTTTTATAGATCGATTTAGATATTATTATAATTGGTATAAATATGTGATGTGTGATGTATTTAATTATATAATCTATTGTTTTATTTATGTGCATTCGCTAAATATTTATAAAAAATTAATCTTTTTATAATTGTGATATGAGTAAAGAAATAAATTTTGAAAATATATGTATAATGGTAAGGTATTTTAGACTTTTAAACCAAATTCATAACATTTTCCATGTGTGAACCAAACACTGAAAATTGATTCTTTGAAGAAATTCAGTAGCGAATAAAACAGTCTGATGGAATCTGAATTCCTGATAAAATGATTCTACAAAAAAAATAATGTTATATGTAATTTTTTTGCATCTTATGCAACGAAACATATACATTTATAAAAAAAAAATTCAAAAGAATTAATTGTATGTATCCTATTAAACAAAAAATAAAAGAACATGTTATATTTAATGTGTAACAACAACATCGTACAAAAAATAAGGGAGTCACAACTCACAAATGAAACAATGAGCAGGCACCGAAAGCTGTAGTTGACTAGTGAACGTTAGAGCTCTGTGACTCATTTTGTTAGACAGCTCAAGATATTTGATCAAAAGCACACAGATTTGGTGAGACAAATGTTCTTTCAGTTGCAGTTTGAAACAAAACATAAGAAGAGTTCAATAGAATATCCTTAAATATATGCTTTATAAAAGGTGAGTGCATTATCTTTTTATGTAATATGCCGAGGTAGCATTCCATGTGATTGTTCATTCGAACTCTAATGAGACACGACTCACTTCAACCAACATTAATATGCAACCAATTAACTTAATGTTTCAATATGTTGCTGGCACTGATATTTTCTAGGATGTCACCAATGGTCAGGCCTAGGTGTAAATGATTTTTCTTGTAAACAAAAACAGGGTAATAATTATTTTTCCAATGGGCACTAAGTTTAGTTTCAATGATCATAAGATCTTGATGCACTGGACTTCTCAAACAAGTGGGACAGGTGAAGAATATCATGGATAACGTAGGTGCACTACAATTTACTTAACGGTATGTTATCATGTGAATAAAGCATAAGACAAAATGTTGGACAATGTGAAAATATGAAGATTTAATCTGATCAACAATCAGATCCAAAATTCAAATAGCAGATTCGATGAATCCCTTGTTATCTTTTAATATTTGGTTGGAGGGTTTGTATCTGTTTTTACAGGAGGTCCTTCCTTAACATTGATTGGAATCTCCATCTTGGGTCGCATTCTCTGATCAGTTCAATGATGAATCAATTGGCTAAAAAAGAAGTAGACTCCACAAATAAATACCAAGATAAGACATTTTTTTGACTAATTTCAAGACACAATTAGGTGAATGTGATGTAAAAATAATTAACTTTGTGTTGCTTCTCTGTCCAAATCAACATAGCATACATGCTGGTACTGTCTGGGGAGTCTAATTTTCCATTTCAGAGATACCGATACACCTACTGATTAATGTTATTGATAAAGCACTTTAGATGAAAAACAATTGGATAATGCGTATAGTTTACTGACAGTACTACATATTTTCTGTTTTGTTCAAGAAGTACTGATTTTAGCATGCAACACTGACCAAGGTTATCCTTAGTGAGTATCAACATAACATCGACATACAACAAAATGGGTGATGCAGTGATTGTGGCGTTGAATCAATGACATACCAATTTAGACAAGTATATGGTTTTTTTTATACATTCAATTTAAAGATGTATTCATTTAAAAAAAATAAATCAAAACCGTTGGTGACTGCAAATAAATTGCACCACCAACTCTTCATATATACTCTCAATTCGTAAGCAAAACAGAGCAAATTGGTTTATTTTTATTTTTTTAAAAAAAACTATAAATATGCCAACCAATTGAATTCTACATCAAAGACTCTTCAAAACCGTAAAACCAAAATACATAAATCCATTACCCTACCAATAATAATGACACAACAAAATATCTAATTTATGCGCGCGCGCACCCACAAATAAAAAAAAACAGAACGAACAAGCTTTAAAGCGCGTCCTTTCCGAATCACGAGGACTAGGCGAGCGCGCGCTGGATCTTGGCCGTCTCGAGATCCGCGGCCTTCTTCAAGAAGCTGAACCCGTCGTCCTCCACGGCCACCTGTATCGGCGCGGACCCAAGCCCGTCCGCAATGGCGAGCATTATGTTCCTCAACTCGGCCCGGAACTCCCCGACATCGACGGCCCCGCTCCCGTCGCAGTCGAACTGATCGAATATCGAGTCGTACAAGGCCAACACCTGGTCGGGGTGCGGCGGCGCCACGTCCTCCCCGAAGTGGGTCTCGAAGAGACGGAACGTCTCGCACGCCCTGCGCAGCTCCTCCCGCGAGAGGACGCCGTTGCTGTCGATGTCGAGCGCGTCGAACGCCTCGTCCGCGCACGCGTTGAAGGCCTTCTCGTCGCTCACGAAGGCCCGCACCGTCGACCCGTCTAGTATCACAACCGCCATTTTTTGTTTCTTTTGTTTTCTTTGTATTTTTTTTGTTTTGTATGTGATTCTTGATTGTGTTGGTTGGTTGGGTATTTATAGGTTTTTTTTGTGGGTGGTTTTGTTGGGTTGATTGGGCACCGGATTCTGTTTTTTGGTTTCCAATGGGTTGGAGACTTGGAGTGAAAGAAGAATATACTCAGAAGATTGGTCAGTTTTTTTTTGTTTGTTTATTTTGACTAGGGAATTGGGATTGAAAGTGTTCTCATAGAGTCCTATTTTTTAGACGGTATACATAATCCAGCATCATCAGTGTGCGTGGGTTTGTTTCTTTGACATTTTTTTTTTATCATCACTGAATCTAATTGGAAGTTACACCTGGATCTCGAACATGATGGAATCTAGTGGATCTCATTAATTTTTGTTAGTCTAACCTCACACGTTTAATATGAAGAGTTTTCTAAAAAATTTAGAAAGTGTCATTTCTTCGTTGAGGATTGACTGAAGATCAATGTCTATGGACCACCTACGCGATACAAATTAATTAGACCAAGTTTCCAGTGTCCATAGCACAACGGTTCAGAGTTTAACGGTGTTATCGATAGGTCATGGGTTCGAGTCTTGGCGCTGACTTACCCACCTGTTTGTTGGCGATTATTCGAAAGAATTTTCCGTGGGACCGGGGCAAACAGGCGGAGGTAGTTTTCCCAGCTCGACTATAAGGTCAGCCACGGGAATCCCTCCGATATCAAAAAATAAAAAATAAAAATTAGACCACAAATCTCCTGTGTTTCTGATGACTTGGAAGATCAAAACCCACTTTGTTTATTCTAATATTTGAGAAGTCCAAAGTGTATCGGTCCAAATGGTGACCATCGAAGTCGGTCAGATGCACGCTTTGTGGCAAGGCACCCGAGATGGCGGTCCACCTGATTTGCCACTGTCGTGTGTCGCGTGAGTTTTGGCGCATGGTGGGGTTGGCCACAACGCCCTCCCTTCTCGGTTCCTATTGATCGATGACATGAGGAAAGCGGGGATAGTTATGTGTGGCCCGGGCAACTCATGCGGCACAAACCCTATTGTCCAATTGGTGGTCCCAGCGGGTGCGTGGGCCATGTGATGAACTCACGATGAGGCAATCTTCAAAGGCTCGAGGGTTTATGTGAAGAATATATGAGAAACGGCGCTAATGTGCATCAAAGACCAGGGGAAAAAACATCATCGAAATTAGGGTGTTGTGTTCCAAGGGGGCCGGCTGCTCACCCTTGAAGATTAGGCCCAGTTGAAGATGGGGTGGGGCTTCAATAGAACCCCCATCTATGGGAACCCACCTCTTTCGTTTTTTGTTTCGCGTGATCAATGTTGATGCGCTCTCTTTTCTATTCCTTTCTCATCACCAGTTCAAACTTTTCGTCATACTTTTAATAATGAAAGTTATGGTAGTAAGCTCTATCTTTAATTTCTTCAAAAAAATGTTTAGGAAGTCCAGCGCCTCTATTCGTATTTAGTGCTCCTCAGGATAAATAAAAAAAAACTATTAATCCATGATTTCTTTACTAGAAAGTTCATTTAATCTAGGCCTGACCCAATAAGTTACTTTGAAACAGCGCAAGCAAGGTGTTGAGACATACAGGTGGTTGCATTTTATTGTGGGATAAAGATGGAGTCATGTGACTTGAATAATTAAATAATCACATGGAGTGCTACTTTGGCATTTACTAATAATTCAATAATATGAAAGGAGAAGATAATGCATTCACCTTTTCTAAAGCATATACTTCAGGATATTCGGTTGAACATTTTACTACTGTTTAAAACTACATCTGGACATTTTTACAGAGTCTGTGTGCTTAATAGCTGGGCTGAAAATTCGCCGGAGATTGACCATGTCAAAATGATTTTAAATTTTATAACTAAGAAACTATGTTATTTTATGCTTTTGAATTCGGTTGTTATTTTTATAGATGAGTTTAAATATTATTATAATTGGTATAAATATGTGATGTGTGATATATTTAATTATATAATCGGTTGTTTTATTTATTTACATTAGTAAGTATTTATAAAAAATTATTCTTTTTATAATTGTGATATACGTAAAGACATTAAATAAATTTTGTAAGAATATGTATAATGATAAAATATTTTAGACATTTAAACTAAATTCATTAACATTTTCTATATGTGAATAAAACACTGAAAATTTATTCATTGAAAAAATCTATTGGCGAACCAAATAGTATAATGAAATCTGGATTCCTGATAAAATGATTACACAAAAAAAATAGCACGAATTATTATGCGAGATGATGAGGCCTTGGTTCTTGTGCTCAAAGTTGTTTAGAGTTTGATAAAAATATCTCCAATAATAAAACTCATGTCACTTTCATGGTCACTTTTGCAATTAAATATTTTTAAATTTTTTTTGAGAAAAGTATATACTTGATTAAAAAAAAGATATGCGTTTCATTCGAGTATGTATTTCATTTTTTTGTGAAGATAAATAATAAGTAATGTTTTGAAGAAAAATAAAAAATGTTGTGTATTGTAGGAATAATTGTCTCCATCAATTTCAAACAAATAATATTATAAGTAATTTTGTTTACATGTCATGCAATCAAAAATAAACATTTAAGAAAAAAAAATACATTTTCTCAAAAGAATTAATTGTATGTATCTTATTAAACAAAAAATAAAAAGACATGTCATATTTAATGTGTAACAACATCGTATAAAAAATATTTGATGGGAGTCGCAAACAATGAGCAGGCACCGAAAGCTATAGTTGACTAATGAACGTCAGTGCGCTGTGACCCTCATTTCGTTGGAGATCAAAAATCTTGCGGCCATTAGACAGCTCAAGATATTTGATGAAAAGCACACAGACTTGGTGAGACAAATGTTCTTTCAGTTGCAGTTTGAAACCATACATAAAAAGAGTTCAATATAATATCCTTAAATATTGCCAAGGTAGCATTCCATGTGATTGTTCATTCGATCTCTATTGCGTGACATCACATGCCACACTTCAACCAACATTAATATGCAACCAATTAACTTACTGTTTCAATACGCTGCTGGCACTGATATTTTTTAGGACGTCACTAATGGTCAGGCCTAGGTGTGAATGATTTTTATTTAAAAAAAAAACAGGGTAATAATTTTTTTCCAATGGGCGCTAAGTTTAATTTCAATGATCATAAGATCTTGATGCAATGGATATTTTCAATCTGGAGGGATATCATGGATAATGTATGTGCATTACAATTTACTTAATGGGATGTTATCATGTGGATAAAGCATAACACAAACGCTAGCCATTGTAACAAGCATGAAAATATGAAGATTTCATCTAATCAGCAACCAAATCCAAAAGTAAATAGCAGATTCAATGAATCCCTTTTATCTTTTAATATTTGGTTGGAGGGTTTGTATCTGTTTTTACAAGAGCTTCTTCCTTAACATTGATTGAAATCTTCATCATGGGTCACATTTTTTTATATCAGTTCACCGATGAATCAATCGGCTAAAAAAATAAGTCCACTCCACAAATGTCAAGATTAAGATTTTTTTTATACTAATTTCAAGACGGGCGGGTGAATGTGATGTAAATATAATTAACTTTCAAATTGATACCGGACCACCTCTTGACGATGCTTCCCCTTCATCAAGGGAACAAACAGAAGAAGATTACATATTTGACCATGTTAAAAAAAAACTAGGGTTTTTGGCATGTGTACCTTTCAAAAATATAATATTTATTTTTATACTAGAGTATTTTCTTTTATACCATTCAAAAACAATTACCAAGCCAAAAAAAAAAGAAAAAAAAACCTTCAAATTGAATTACTGATCACAAAAACAAGTTAAAGGCACAAAACCATGCATATTAACGATACGATACTGAATTATCAATACCGTGGAACAAGTTAGGACTCATATGAGAACACTTCAACCGTCGGTCAGAATAAACAAATAAAAAACACCGACCTATCCTTTTGAATATATTCCTTTCAGAAATTCAGGGTCTCTCCAATCCATTGGAAACAAATAAATAAAAAGAATCCGGTGCCCAAATAACCCAACAAAACCACCCACAAAAAAACCTATAAATACCCAACCAACCAACACAATCAACAGTCACAAACAAAGAAAGAAAAGCAAAAGAAAGAAAAAAATGGCGGTTGTGATTCTCGACGGGTCGACGGTGCGGGCCTTCGTGAGCGACGAGAAGGCCTTCAACGCGAGCGCGGACGAGGCGTTCGACGCGCTCGACATCGACAGCAACGGCGTCCTCTCACGGGAGGAGCTGCGCAGGGCGTGCGAGACGTTCCGCCTCTTCGAGACCCACTTCGGGGAGGACGTGGCGCCGCCTCACCCCGACCAGGTGTCGGCCTTGTACGACTCGATATTCGATCAGTTCGACTGCGATGGGAGCGGGGCCGTCGATGTCGGGGAGTTCCGGGCCGAGTTGAGGAACATAATGCTCGCCATTGCGGACGGGCTTGGGTCCGCGCCGATACAGGTGGCCGTGGAGGACGACGGGTTCAGCTTCTTGAAGAAGGCCGCGGATCTCGAGACGGCCAAGATCCAGCGCGCGCTCGCCTAGTCCTCGTGATTCGGAAAGGACGCGCTTTAAAGCTTGTTCGTTCTGTTTTTTTATTTTTGGGTGCGCGCGCGCATAAATTAGAGATTTTGTTGTCATTATTATTGGTGGGGGATAATGGATTTATGTATTTTGGTTTTACGGTTGAGCATATTTTTTTTATTTTAAATTGAGCGTGAATTTTGTAGTAGTGAGAAGATCTTAATATAAAGGTGTTTACTACACTGAATATTATTTTCAGGTTTATTTTATATATTTTGATTCCATGAAAAAAATATGTATTTATATAGGGGTGGTATAATTCATTTTAGAAAACAAAGTTGTTGATGTAACCTACTCTGGGTATCTAACCATATATGTTTGTTTTTGAGTGTTGTTATGCACATTTAGTCCTACATGCGCCCGATAGAAAATTATTAGATGATATACTTCCTTTAACAATATATATGTTTCAATAATTTTTTTTCACATTTTCTATAAATACATTCATTCAATTCATTACAATTCATTAAAGTATATGTTTTATTTCTTTTATAAAAACATGTAACTTATTAGATAAATTATACTATTTTTAAAAATTCAAAACACTTATAAATTGAAATTAGGGTCAAAAAATAAATTAGATATAACATTATCCTTTTTTCTATATTTTGAATGTTAGATAAGCCCACCACAACCCCATCGTGGTTCTCATGTGATTTTGGTTTTCTTTTAAAATTGTATATTTCATGCAATGAACATATAATAATCTTTCATAAAAAAGAGATATTAAATGTTTTAATAAAATATATAACTTAAAAGACTGTATGCAAAATTACAAATAAGAACCATAACACCAAATGAAGCATATACGAAAAATACGTATTCACAAAACAAAATTACATACTTCATCCAATGAAACACACAAACTCATTAGTAAAATGAGACTACATGGAGAACAGCATGTAAAGATAGCGCCATAAAAAACAAATATGTTGGGCCTCTTTTCATCTTATTAGTGCTCTGAGGCCCTTTCAATATGCAGGCCAACAAATTCAAGATGGGAGAGCAGCTGATTCTAAGATGTCCAATGTAGTAAAAACTCTGCTAAAATGCTAATGTGAAGCTCTTCAAACAGATACAACATTCATAACCCTAAGAAAATGAAATGCCGCAATCACAATTTGGATGTAATCACACTGTAAAAAAGAAACCCAAAACATAACATACTACCAAGCCATTCTCCAATACTGCTGGAATTGAACTGCCACATGAAAAAGCCTCCTTTACATTGACATACTAACCGAGTCAGGGGTTTCGGTTACTCTATTTGACAGCAGCAACAATAGCAGATCGGGCGTGCGTGAAAGAGGAGATGACTGATCCAAGCTGCAGCTTATCATGGCATCCAAAACTCAACCTGTATCTGTAAACAACGAACACCAGCATTTACTGAGCTTCTCCAATTATATGGGTGAAAATATTACCGATATACTGCTTGATTCAGGCACCAAAAAGAGGCACCGAAATAAGTAAATATTTGACTCTCCTGAAGCAAATGGAATTGACAAGTCCGTATTCCTCTAGACCTAGTGGATGGTCAATTTGTCTCCCATTCAGGGTGTACCAACCAACCAAAACATCATATTGATTAGGTTCCAGGAGATCAAGTTCATTATTATACCAACATTGATCTTGTATATGTACTTGATCTTTAAGCTGAAGAGTCCCCAAATAATCTCCAAACTAATTTAGTGAAACATCAATTCTAAGATCCTCAATTCTGCCAGACATTACATGTAGACATTTTGCTTTTCAACAGCATTTTGATTCATAAAACATGGACCAGATTTTGGCCCTGTGAAGTTTTCTCACAAAACAAGCTAATCTCAAATAAATGTTCGAGTGAGTTATTTGGCCATGTGTCGGTAGAATTCTCCTCTACCATGGCCCTGGGGAGCCCATTGGGCTGTTGTATTGTTTTTCTTTCCCTTGTAACTTTTCACTCCGGGCATTTACCCTGATTAATAAAATCATGGCTCATGCCTACCATGCTTTCAAAAAAAAAAAAACTCAAATAAAGGAATACCTCTATTTTATCCAATTAGTCTATCAGATTAATAATCTTTTTCCCTTTCTGTCTGTATTACTAAACAAAGGTATCAAAAGCATGAAGTAGATGAAAAATCGTATGAAGCAGATAGCAAGGTCAAATTAGTTAAAAAAATAAACAGCTGATGGACTAACAAAAGGATGGAAACCATGTGTACTCATGCTTATGAAGTCTGATTTGTCCACAGTGGTATAACGAATAAAAAATATATAACAGAATAGTTGACCATCCATGCATGTTCTGATAAGTAAAAAGAGAAAATGTCTTGGATGTAGAGGGGTGCATACTCAACGTCTGCTAAATCATTGATCAGCTGAACTCGAACATCAGCTGGCATCTCAATCTTGAAAATAAACCTGCTTATATAAAATGAGAAATTGCATCCAACTACAAGATTATAAAACAAGGTGAAACTGAATTTTACCCAAGAGCTTACTTACATGGTAACCTCTCTCACAATGTCTACCAAGGCCAATCCTTTTCTCATCTTGGTTTCAGATATATCTATAAAAAGTTCAGGACAATGGGAAACACATGCATCATTTTATATTATATATTGAAAGCATGTTAAGTGAGATATGAATGTTCCATGCATAACTTAAGACGCAGGATACGTTTAAAGCTGTCAGCAAATGATTCATTCAGAAGCCAATGTGCTATCTGCTCAATATCCTTTGGCATTGGATTCCCAGTGCACAAGTAAACAGCTTCTTCAGTTACATGTGGTGAAGCCATATGCGTTGACTGCACTCATACAAAAGCAAAGTCAGTATTACAATTGAGAAACTGAAGCCAAGATTGAGAAATTTCAGGCAATCCAGTCACTAGTTAGATGGCTATCCCTCCATAGGAAACACAAACTTTGGTTTTCCCAAAAGAATTAATTCTGGTGCAAAATGAATACTTGACTAAATCAGTTACTATATCTACACTGATAGATATAAAGGCGTGGACTGGGATTTTTTTATTGAAATGGTAAAATACACAAGAATTTTGAGTCAAGTCTCTATTATTAGAGAACATATAAGCCCAGAAAGATTTCATGTCAAGCAGAAAGATCAAGATAACAAGATCAATTCACAATAAAACAAGAGTTTGATCAAAGACACTACACATGCTGAATGTTATCTATATCACAACCTCACATAGCAGAAAATTGATTGCCAAAAGCATAATCAAACAATATTGCCTGATCCCTTACACCCTTATAATTCATTAAGATAGATAATTCTATCACACTCCAATACTCCATCATATATCATATGCAAAATGATGCTTAAGAAGGCTGTACAGATCATTCTGATTGATTTATATTGTCGAAATGCATGCACAAGCAACTTCAATTGCTTACCTCTTGCAACCCACATTAATCACTCGATCTTGATAACATACTAATTTGGTTATAATGTATGGCCGGGGACTCTTCAAAATAATTATTAAAGAAAAGGATAATTAGAATGCCAGGCACAGGTTGTTCATGTTGTCTAGTGGTGAATAATATATGAAACAGATATGATGAATAACAAGCAGCACAGAACTCTTTATTTTTCAGTCTGCCAATAAATGTCAACCATTCAAATATCCATTAAAAATGGACATGCAAGCTCAAAGTAGTAGAGAAAGACTGTTAACAAAAGGCCACCAACTGAGCTCTGCCTTTCCCTTCATGGATTTCTATGTAAAATTGCTTGGACTCAATTTAAGCACCTGGACCAAACTTATGAGAAAGAAAAGAACATTTTTCATAATGGGAGACTAAATGATAATTTAATTGAGAAAGGCAAATAATTTAACAAACATGCATAAAAAAAGCTCCCAGAGGAATGAATTCAGAGACTATAAAAACCAAAGCTAAATAAGTTTGCAAGCCCCTTAAAAACCTCCAAAGAGCATTTCTGTGAGAACCCCACATTTTTTCTAGACTAGACATTTTCTTGTACTATAACTTTGTGATAGACACACCATATCCCTTGGGATATATGAAATACAGTTTGCCATTGCAGAAAAATGAAATAAAAAATTAACAAGATAATTTTTTTTACATGCGGTCAGAAAATACCTGCAAAATATTCAAAGCCTTGATATGAAAAACAGTTTGCCATTGCAGAAAAATGAAATTAAAAATTACCAAGATATATTTTTTTTTACATACAGTCAGAAAATACCTGCAAAATATTCAAAGCCTTTCTCATATCACCATTGCTCAACCGCACGAGGGCAGTTAACCCACCTTCAGATACATCAAACCTGGTCCAGCAACAAACAAAAGAGATTTATAAACACAAAATAAGCCAAAAAAGATTCCACAATAAGTCAGTATAGATAGAGAGAAAGTTTGTATATATCCAGAATGTGTGTAACACAGACCAGTAATGGTATGACACCTATCATGACTACATGCATGACGAGATGCCTTATATGAAAATAGAAGGAATTTTAAAATAAAAGTCTGTAATTTATACACATCAGGATTTCATTATGTAGCTATCTACACAAAGGAGCAAACTAATGCTGATATTTATGTCATCATTTTCTTCAGGTTTTTTTGCATTTTAAAACAGTGTAGAACCCAAGGCAATCCTTTTTCATTTTGAGACTGAACAGTCTCACATTCTGGTTATTAAATTAAATACTTGCAAATAGCAGATAAAACTAGGATAAAAGGGCCTTGCTGAAACAGGCACTAAACACACAATATTCCTCAACAACAAACCGGGTGTTGGGAGGCCTGATGTAGTAATCAATTGAGCACTCTACTTAGCCAAAACAACTATTGAGGGGTTCATTTAAACCTCTAGTGATTTCTTCTTTTAGATAATACTGTTTTCTAAAGTCAGTCAAACAAAATATGTACATGATCATTTAAAGATACCTAATGAAAATGATAGTTGTAAAATCTTCACGCCGGATACATCTAATCTTCCATATAAAAAAAGAAGCTTCAAATGGGGCATGATGATTTGTTGATGTTACCTCGGTTTTTTGTTGGGCCATGGTAGCCTTCGTTTTTTCTTATTATCTCTTCACATTCCCAATTTCAGACTAATGTACTTTGATTTTATGATTAATGGAATCATGGTAGTATAGTGTAGCTTTTTTTTTAAAAAAAAAGTGTTAATGCCCAATGTATCAGAAAAGATAATATGTTTCTACAAGATTGTTCAAATTTTGCACATCCCGTGAATCTCCATTTACAAAGACATGGAGATTTGGGGTCGAGAACAAGGGACCCATATAGGATATTGTGATGTGTCAATGATCCATGAAAGTCTTGGACCAAGAATGACTGACACAGCAATAATTTTAGGGCACTATGTTCTTAATCCATCAATGAAACTAGTTCTTTTGCTATCTAAGATATTATAATAACTTGTGTTAATAAAAACTGAATATACAGATGCATTGTATCACTGAATAAACAAATACCCATATACCAAGGAGAGTCAAACATAAGCCAAATAAACAGCATGTGCAAGTCCATAAAACTTATCTCTCTAATGACTTTGCACAATGCAAGGAAAAATGCCATATAAAACAATTCAAACAAAATAAAAGCATGCCAATTGCCAAGCATGTTGTTGTGGGACAAAAATTCTTAGTTCCTCGTACACTGAATATCAGTTTGAATAGTGTGGTGTGCCTATCTCCCAACCAAGAATGTCCTCAAATACAAAGGCTTTAAACATTTCTTCAAAAACGGCTTTTCTTAATGTAAAAGAGAGCATGCAAGATAAATGGTTTAGTTTAAGCATGCATTGAATAAATACAGTGTGCCCGTCGACATAATTGAAGCAGGAGAACAGCTTGTCCAAGAATAATTCTCTTATAAATTGTAGATGGTAATAATACTAATTGGTAAGGGGAAATTACCAAACATCTCCCAATTAGACACATGGAAGATGAAATGGAAGAGCCTACCCCTCTGATTTTATAACATATTGGAGGCGTTCCTTGATGTGTGATGCATCAAGAGGAGCAAAACGAAACCGGGTGCACCTCGATTGCAGAGCTGGAATGATCTTGTTCACGTGATTGCAAATGAGAGCAAAACGAGTTCCCTTTGTGTACTTCTCAATCACTACACCAAAACAAGGTGGAGGAAAGAAACTCTTATTATCGACAAAGCACTCATAAAATGAATTCAACGAAATAATAAACATTGGAAACAGGAGTTCTACACACCTCTACGCAATGCAAACTGTGCATCCTTTGTCATTGCATCTGCCTCGTCCAACAATACCAACTTCACAGAAGCTTTCGTTCTATAAAAGAGGAAAAGAACCAAACAGAATGACAGCTTAAAAATTATGTCCGATGAGTAACCACAAGCAAAAAGGTACAACCACGGTACATCTTGACCCAATTAACATCTCAAATAATACATCTCAACAAATATTCTCAATATACTGCCGCCCATGAATGTGTTCATAATACTATACACAACCAATTTTAATGGAACCCTTAGCATGTGCTATTATATTTGGGTGTTGTTACATTCAGACACTTCAGCAGTCACTCCTACAAACACCACGTTACCTCACACATATACTCTTCTATGTCAGTATACACTCTATTACGAAAAAAAAACATAAAAATATATGCATTCAATTCATTCAAGTATTTACTTCATTAGACAAGTATATACTTCAAAGAAAAAATTAAAGATTGTGCGGTCTACAAAAGTGACTACAAGTATATAACATTTTCCATTATATTTTCATAGGCACCAAAAATTAAGGAACTTATAAGATAAATAATGCCATACGAACAACTCCTTGAACACAATGCCTAGAAATTTAAATAAAAAGAAACACACACTAAACCATCAAACAATAAATTCAAAACCCAAACTGTAGAGGAAATACCCAAAGGAGAAGGATTGGGTGCTCGCAAAGTCCTGAATCTGCTGACGGACGACGCCGATGCCGCGATCGTCAGACGCGTTGAGCTCGAGAATCATGTTCGAGTACTGCGCACCGTACAGCTTCCGAGCGACGGCCAGGATCGTCGACGTCTTCCCCGTCCCGGGCGGACCGTACAGGAGCAGATGAGGCAACCTATTCTCGTTCGTCAGCCGATCAACTGCACAAACAAGAAAAGTGAGAGAAGGAAGGGGAGGCGGTGGAGAGTGAGAGGAAGATTTGTGGGGGGTGATCGGAACTGACTGGTGTCGATGATGTCGCGGTGGGCGGCGACGTCGGCGAGGGATTGGGGGCGGTATTTCTCCACCAACGGCGTGGAGGACTTGCCGCCGTCGGACGATGAAGATCCTGTGAAGATGGACTTGCCTTTATTGGGATTGGAGGGTTGTGGACCGTCGATCTCCATGGGAGAGGTTGTCTCCGCCATCTGATCTTCTGTCCCTCTCTCTCTCTCTCTCTCTCTCTGAAGCTTCTGCTATGGCGCCAAAAAGAGGGCGAAAGGGGAGACAAAACAAAACCCTTCCTTGAGCCAAAAAGTTCTCCCAGCTCGTCCGCTTATTCAGAAACTCAATGTGGGCCGTCCACGGTGAAGGCCCAAATGTTTGGGCTTTTAGCCCGGAAAATGTTGGAGACGGTCTATTTTACGATCCGAAATACAGTCGACACGTGTTTTTATTTTTTTAATATCATATATATCATGTAATGAGATCTATGCTTTATAAAAGGTGAAGTTATACTTCAATTAATCGAATTTTGTAATTTATAGAAAATGTAAAAAATTGTAATGGGTATATATATACATCTAGACAATGAGTGAAGAAACTAAATATAAAACTGTAAAAAATACTGAGTGTAACAGAGTTCTTTTAACCCTCATTTGGATAGAGACATAAGTTATTCCACAATACACAACTATTTCATAGATAAAGAATAAGTTATATTCTATATAGTTGTGTTATAAGTTATTTTCATTAGAAAACATACATAATTTTTATTATTTGGTTAAATTTGATCAATGGAAATGATACATTTGTTGTAGTTAAATTGATTTGAACAAAGTTATTTTATGAGTCTTTTTTCAACCATTTGATAAGTAAAGCCTATCTGGAATTCAATGAATTTTTTGGTTATTTTAAATAGGATTGTTTTGGGAGTCTGTTTTTCAATATCTTTGCAATTTATTTAAATCCCATTTTAAAATCTTAAATTTAAAATATTCCACTTATAGTATTGATACGTGAGGAATGAACATGTATAATTGCTCAATTGTGAGATGACAACATTGGAAAGTAATATTGGAACCTTAATAAATATAATATCTATAGGTGAATATATGAAATGAGTCACTTTTCAATTGTGAGAGGATAAAATTATGCGAGGAATCCACTTCAAACATTTAAATTTAAATAATCCACTCATTGATATATGAGGAATGAATGAATATGTAATTGTTCGATTGTGAGATGATAATATTGGAACGTGTAATCCTGGAACCTCGTTAATTTAATATATATATGAGGTATTAGGTACATAGGTGGATATAACGAAATGAGTCATTGTGATAAAATTATATATAATGTAAAAGTGGAATTCTATCCGAGCAGATAATTAATGGGTCAAATGATACACGATTGAAGATAGGATTATATTGAGTGTAGAAAGAAAAGAAAAGGAGAGTAGTCTCCAGACTCTCCACCACCAATCAAACAGTCATTAAAATAAACCGAAAAAAAAAGTGTTTCCAGTTTATTATCCAAATTACTAGTGAACCAATAATTATTAAAAAAAAATATATATATATATATATATATATATATATATATATATATGATGAACTAGTTTTGTTTTCACGTAAAAATCGGACCAAAAGCCGCATTACCGATATATATATATATATATATATATATATATATATATATATATATATATATATATATATATATATATATATACATATATATATAAAACTAAACAAAAGCTTACACTGAACTAAAATAGATTTAACACAAAAGTAGAAACTCGATTATACACAGAAATTCTCTCATGTATGAGATAAGATGCAATCATTGCTGGATCCTATTAGTACATATTAGTCTTCGATAAAGGGATAACATATGTCCAATCACATGATAAACATACATGTCATTTGGAGAAAATTTAGGACATGCATCCATTTCTAATCGAAGATCCTTCCTTTCCTTCACTAGCTATCAAACACATATCATCAGATCATCACCTACTCAACAGAGGAAACCAACGCTGATGGACCTCAGACTGATAGGAGACCATCACAAGCAGAACCATGAGAAGCAGCCCGACACCCCACGGCGACCCACCGGCCCTGTGCAGGGCATCCCTCTCCGGCAAAACCCCAACGAAAGGCGATCGTCTCCCGTCATCGCTGGACATGAAGTGGACCACCAAAAGCAGAACCAACGGGGATAGAATCATAGCCAGCTTGAGTTGGTTCATCAAACCCTCCAAAACAGACTCATAGTTCACGTACCATGATAGACCCATGAAAGCCAGGAGAGTGAACAAAAAGAAGAACAGGTGGGTTGGAATAGTTGGAGAATTGTTGTATCTTCTGTTTTGATCGTAGAATGTGTCATCCATCTTGTGTTTTTTGTTTTTTTTATTACTCTCTGTGTGTGTTTAATGTGGTTTTTATAGAGAGGAGGACGAGCTTTGGTGGGGGAGGAGAAAAGTGAGAGAAAAGTAAGATTGGGGCAGCTTTACGTGCCAAGGGGGGAGATTCCGGCTTTTCACAACTGCGTTCACATACTGACTTCAGGTGAGGTCTAACGCGCATTGATAATTTTGATTGTCTAAACATTCGTAATTATCTGAACTTCTTATTTTAAAAAAGATATTGTGAGTACTAAGATATCATGTCATATTTTAAAGTTAAAATTAACATTCAATTAAATTATAATATGTTATTTAATTAATTTATATATATCAAAATGATAAAATGATAAGATCATTGTAAATATTTTATTCTCACATACTGTAGAGAGGAGTACTGTAAAGGATTTGCATGGTTGAGATTCATGGAACGGGTGAGTTGGCCACCGAGGGAGTGACACGTACGACCGACCATGTTCGGATTTTCTGGCGGTGGGTATAAAGAGGAAAAGTTGTCGCTGTTTGGTTTGATGAATTGTTATTCCATGCAAGGTGGACCCTGTCACTGTCACCCTTTATTTGTGGATACCGACATAGCGTGTGTGTATTAATTATGTTGAGAGTCCTGATCTAGTAACAAGGAATTTGTAATAATCAGATCATTTTTCTAATGATAAGGCTTTTCTTAAGTTCTCAATATCACTATCTCCAGTTTGATTTAGTTCAGGTATTAGTAGAGTCCCTAGTTCGAGCAAATTTGAATACTACAGTCTTAATATGCTTCAAAGATAATAAGCATCAAAACTTTGTTGATTCTATTATTGGGATACTAGAATCCAGTTTAAATGATAAATTAATATTTTCAGATTGATAGTTTGATAAATGTAAATATTTAAGTAAGTTAGTCTTCTTGGAATTCATATTTACATTTGGTTACATTTCCTTTTCTTTTTGGTGCTTATCATTGTTTGGGTAGCATTTGGAATTAGGGTAAAACATGAGATAGGGACTTTAGGAATAGGTAAATTAGGTGTTTGGCTAAACGGAATAAGGGGATATAGCTATGTGGAATAATGAGGTTTTATAATAAGCTGGTATTTGTATTCTTTTTGGGGAAGTCTATCCATGGAATTGTGTTATTCTTTCACTGGAATAAGGAAACCCACCTATCAAATCATATATCATCACATTTTACAAATAAAATATCTTCACCTGTTATCAGCTCTCAAAATATACATCAATGGGGCCCACATGTCAAATCAACTTTTTACACCTTATTCACATCTTATTCTTCATCAACCAATGGGATAACATTTGATTTACCCCAACCTTTATTATTACGTTTCCTAATGAGAATAACATGGGAAAAAACACAACCAAACATGTGATTTCAAAATCTTTTCTTATTCCATTGATAAAGTCAACCTGGCCAATTTCTGGAATAGGTTTTTCCTTCGATAAACCCTCCCGAGAATAGCTTGTGGATCATGTTTCTATCCAAACGGCCCTTTATGAATAAGTTTCTAATTTTTAATTAGTTTCTGGTCCCTAAATTTCATTGAATATATTAGTTTCAAAACCCATTTTGTAATTGTTTGAGAATTTGAGTGACGAAAATTGAAACACTTTTTGAATGTTCATACAATTGAAAATACGTACAATTGGTTGCACATTATTGAGTATCTATCATTAAGTCTTCATATTCCTCCATCAGACTATGTGATACATCGAGGTTGTAAAAATACTCTTCCAGGATTCAATGAAGCAACAATGAATGTATGTAAACTTAGTATCCTTGAAATATTGCAAGTCTACCAATGCAGATGTTAAATTTTTTTTCAAAAATCTAACAACAGGAAAATTATAACCTCGGTGCAATTAAACTTTTAAGGGTAATTGTAACATTGGAAGAACAACCAAGAGGGCGGTGTTTTCTTCAACTCTTTGAAATTGTGTTGATATGCTAACAAAATGGGGAGGATGAGTCCCTGTATAGACTCATATGCACCCTTTGTAAGATCAATTCAATGGTATAATTGCTCCTTAATTGCACCCACTCCAAAGGTGGTACTTTTTCAAATGAAGTACCCCTTGATTGCACTTGCATCTATTCATGGATGTAACACTCCATTGTCTTGCACCTTTCAATGCATCCTTTTATTGCATCCATCAAATGGTGTAACTATCACTTCATTTTGAAAATTATTCTAACCGTGTTATTTTCTATACCACAACCTATATACCCATTATAAATCAACTTAAATTAGAGAATTAAGTGTATTTCAGCATTTTTCCATAATCATTGATATTGTTTTAACAGTAATCTGATTGAAGTATTTATCGATTAAAAAAATGTGAAGAATGATTTATAACTAAAATGACAATGATTATTTGCACTTTTAATGGAAGATAAGAATATCGTTAAAAGAGGGTTGGTTGTAAGTGTAAGCGAGATAAACAGAATCTTAAGCAAACTTTTAAAATAGTTTTTTGTATCTACAAAATTTAAACCCATGTTTGATTCGAGAATTAAATTATTCTATATTTATGTATTCAGTATAAATAAGGATAAAATGATTTTTTGTTTGGTTGTGTTTTGAATTATTCTCGTTGAAAAACAAAAAAATTTTTTATTTTGTATGTGAATAAAATATGGATAACAATTTATAAAAAGTAAAAAAGTAATGATAGTTGATTTGACATATTTATAAGAGGTGATGACAATTTGAATGGACCCACTATTTTTGTGTGGAAACCTAGTACTTTATTATAGAGGTTGGTTGGAATATGTATATCTACATATTCTGGCAATATACCATGAAATATCCAAAATTTTTTTTTATATCTTCCCTATACCACTTTATACCATTTTTATTCCCTAACCAAACATGGGCTAGTACATCTACATAAATATTAAAAAATATATATATCAGATGGACCCAACAAAAATAGGAGATCCGTTATAAAAGATTAGCTTATTGGGAAAAAAAGAGGCAAAGATGATTGATTGATCATGAGCGTTGGATAAAAAAGTGATTGGGAAAGGCACTTTCGGCTCTATTTGTGTGTGCTTTAATGGTGGCATGATCATATATATGAACAAAGCTGCCTAAATGTGATGCCAAAAGGTAGGTTTTGCCCAATCCTTCTGTTATGTGCTTTGTTACTTTCTGTGGGTTTTTATATACAGGGTCAGGGACAGCAGCTTTGAAGACTGCTGCAGAAAGATAAACTCATAAGAGCATCTTCAATGATAAAATGAATGGATTTCCATTGAAGAATCCATAATTTCTTATCAAAACGTTTAAAATGAAACCAATATAGAACATATTTGGTTTATATTTAAATGAGTTAAAATATAATTATAAACATTTATACATTTTATTTATTAATATTGACCTGATTCAATTGATATTTAATTACATTCATTTTCGGTTTTATAGGAAAACAAGAGATTATATGAATATTATTAATTTTAAAATAAAATGGAGATGGAGATAATGTGTTGGGTTGGAGCAACATCTCACTCTCTGACATCTTTTTAAATGAGAAACTTAATCAAAGTTTCGTTCGATCATTTGATTTTCAATTTAATAAAATATTAGCTACTTCAACCATGTTAATTGAGTTTTCAAAGATAAATAAGTGTTTTCTTTTTATTAAGTAATGCTCATAATCCAAAATCTAAAATCCATTTAAAATGAGTTCAAGCAAATGAGTGTTTTTATTTTCATTTTTTTTTTTTAAAATTGAATTTAGTCATGATCAGTTTCAAAAAATCAGGTTCCAAACAGCATGCTTTATGTGGCCCTGGCTATGTCTGACAAAAAAATAGGTCGGAATCTATCGGGGGCCCATCACAGTATGATTTTTTTTCCCACAAAGACAATGTTGATGCATATCAAATATGAAATGAAAACCAGAAACAACTAAATAAAGAGTGATTGATCAGGAGTGTTATCTAAAAGCCACCTGAAAGAGATTGGGTCGGTAGGATTTCCTAAACCAAATATGGGATGAAAATATCACCAAAAAATAAATAAATAAAATAAAATGGGATGAAAAGGAGGCTCTTTAAAGATCCAAATATGACAGTAAGAGAAGGCTAAGGAATACATGGTTCTAGTCATCCGAATACAAGGTTCTAGTCATCCTCATCCAAATCTTAATCAACTTCAGAAATCTATGATTGATAGTAGTGGACACTAGGCAACGCGAGATAAGTGGTAAAGAAAGGCAATATATAAAAAATATTCTAGTAAAATAATGGGTTACATCACATGTAAAACTTTATAGAAAGATCCTGAATCTGTTTGCCAAAATTTAATATTTAAAAGCAACAATTACATTCATTTCACATCAGTGTAATTGATTCTACAGTACTTTTTTTATATTCCACCATCTCACATACTATAATCTCACCAAATTATTCCAACAAGTGCATGTATTTGAAAGTTCATTTTTTTTTAATATGAAAACACTCAAATTCAAATATTAATATTCATGTCTAAAAGATTTAGAATCACGTATGAATATCATGGTATCAAATCAACATCTTATACATTGGCAAATTTAAATGTAACTCACAACTTGATATATTTATTTTAGCACATCTTTATTTCTTGAAAACCCTGTATCTTAAGGTAGATAATAAACCCTTCAAAATATGATATAACACCAATCAAGATTCAACTTTAAACAGAATCACAAGTTGCATAAACCAAAATGGTTGCTGACCAACTAAAAAAAAAATGGAGATGACCTAATTTTTTACAGGCTATCGAAAACTGGAAACTCAGAATCTTCTACTTACATAAAATCACAAGGCAATATGCAAATCTCATATGAACTCTTTCACTGACCTCGATTGGCCAACCGGCATTTTTGACCCCTCGATTGCTCAATACTGCTCAAACTCCATTTTCCTGATCAATCCCTTGAGATCTCTTCAGCTTCGCCACCAGAACCCACATATTTGCAAGTTCATTCTCAAGATAAGCCTCTCTCTGACTGGATTCCTCCACCTTCTTATGCAGCTCCATTTCTTGCTGCCTCAATTCGTCCGCCTTCTTTTCGAGCTCAGCCTCTCTCTGGTTCTTCTCCATGAGAGCAGTCTCCAGGGCTCGCTCTCTATCATGGTTTGTAGAGGTCGCTTCCTTTCTGACGACTGAGAGAGAACCCAATTGGTCTTGTCGCCTGCCATTGATGTCTCTTCTGTTGATATTTCTTGGTCCGCTGTTGGTTCTTCGTTGTGTTGAGCTCTTTGTAGATGCTGCCAGTTCGGCGGTCAGCCTCTCGTTGTCATTCATTAGCTTTGCAACTTCCTCTGACAATGCCTTCAACTCCACAGCTGCAGCAGAGGCCAATCCTTTTGCATATGTGCACTCTTCAGCTAACTTTTGGTTGCGGCTTTCGAGATATTTCTTGGATTCAGTCACTTCGGATAATTTCTGCTTCAATTCTTCAATCTCAAATGCCTATTATAAAATCACATATTAATGTCAATAACTACAACTTAGAGAGTACGACCTTATTAACATGCTGCAAAAGCACAAATCAACATGATGAGCATTGAGAAGCTTTTCATCAAGGATTTAGATTTAAACTCGTGGAGTTTTAAAGATCATATCATATTTAGTCTATATGAAGCCCTAAGGAGAGGATTGTTAATCGATGCACATATATTAGAAAGAAGGATTAGCATACAAAGTGATAATATATTTCATTGACTGGTGTTATAAAAAGGATTCACCCATGAAAGTTCCTTTAGTCTAGGGCTTGAAACTTGTATGACTAATTTACCCAATGCAAAAAAAAAGAAGTAAACCATGTATAAATATAACAAGTTTACAACGTGCAAGTGGAAAGAAAATCTAGAAGTCGATGCATCAAGAAATTTATAGAAAACAAAATATTCTCTACCTGAGCTTGCCTCAGCAACTCTTCTTTGCTCGGATACTGTTCCACCTTGGTGTCAGTCCCTCCAGAAGAATGCTGCATGGTGTCAGAATCCTTTGATTCAGATGCATCTGCTAGCTGTTGTTTCAGTGAAGCGATGGTATCCTGCAAAGCTTCACATTCACTTGTCTGGGAAAAAATAAATAGCAAAATTAGTGGTTATTTATAGCTACAGGTTCAATTGGAAAATTAAAAATCATTATGTGAAAATGATGCCCACCAACCTTTTGGTGCAACTGATCTTGTATTACTCTATTATCTGCAGTTTTGACCTGATGAAAAATGTCAGAGAGATCTTCAAAGAGTGATCACTGAACTGAACACTATATATGTTATTTAAAAAAAAAATGTTTGGGAGGGGAAATGCACATGCATTCCCAGTTCCCATTGAGAAAGTACGGATATAATATATTTTCCGGCAAAGTTTAACAGGATGCTAATGGGAGATGGAAATCACATGACACCATGCCATATGGAAATGCAATTAACCATTTTAAATGCATAATTTTACAAACTGAATAAGAAAATATCAGGAAAGAATATCACCTCAAGTTCGAAAGACTTCTCATTTAATTGTGCCATCAGATCAGCATAGGACTGCATGTTAAACAAGAAAATTGGTTGGCGGAGTTTAAAATGAAATAAGCCACCCAATGCATATAGACCGTGCTCATTCTTACAGGAGAGAGGCCCAGTTGATCTACTTTATTCGGAGTAACAGAAAATGAGTCAGCCATTTGTTTTTCAAGGGATGCTATTTGTTGGTGCTTCACTTGAATTTCATCATTAATTCTTCTCATCTCAATCTTCATGTACATTAAATTGTGGTCAATGAGCAATATAGGTGATATATACTCTACCAAATTTAACCAATGCAGATAATGTAGTGTTGAGAAATTACATGAATCTCTTCCTTCTCAGGGTTGCTGGCTGCCTCTTCTGTAAGGCGCTTCAAAGCACTAGAATGAAGTGCTACTTCTCCAGATAAAATTTTTAATTGCTCCTTAAGTAGATCAACATGGTCTACCGATTTGATGCTCACCTGCGAACACATAAGCAATACTTGTCCATAAACTCAAAAAGATCTAAAAAAAACACCACGAGGCAAATGAATATGAACACTGCCTCTTCGGCACTATCATTCATCATGTATATATATTACTTAAAAATATGTTAATAAAAATCATCCATAAAAATTTATCTGTGCAGTCATTTACCTGCGTCAAAAACAAAAAGCAGGGATGACAAAAGAGTGAATTTAAGAAAGTGGGATTATGAGATTCTCATTTACAGTCATATGTTCTAGCCATTTTTTGAACTTTTCAGATTAGCACTTAGCACTTCCCAACCACATTGGCAGCTGAAGAAAATTGACAGTGGGAAACATTATATAAAAGACGGTCAAGTGCCAGATCAGAAATATAATACCTACTTCATTTTAAAGTCTAATCATGCCATTTAACATTTTTCATGCTAACTCAACTACTGTGTGAGGCACGCAAACTTTATACCAGAGAGGTTGATTTCATCAACAAAAAGTAAGAAAAGCAACAAAAAAAAGGTTCAAACATAGAAATATAGAATTTTTACATAAAAAGTCAATACTCAATACAGTTATGGAAAATTCAAATCTAAATAATAAAAGAGAAAACAACAAACAAAATAGCAGTTGGGTGACACTTTACAGCCTTCCTATTTTTGGCTTCACTTCTGCAGCCACATCTTTAATCCAAGATTAGAGAAGTTTGTATAGATTTTTCACAAAAAATATTTTCTTCATCACTTATCAAATAGCACCAGCTCTATGATAGCAATACAGTAGGTATATTTCTCTTTACATGTCATCTACTCCTGTCAATTTAGTTCACTCCCATGTTCATAGTGTATGGATGTTCCCACAATCAATTTTTTTTCACCCTATTGGTGTGTCATCTATCTGATGTATATTAGATATGTCATCACTTATAGCCAAGGCCCAAGATACATGTTTAATACAGGAATATCAAAGTCAATATTCTGATGAAGCAAAGTGCAGTGCACCTCTCTGTAGTCTCTCACAACCATATACTTTACTAGCCACTAAATCAGCGACCATTTACTCATATTCGATTGTTGAGAGAAAATAGTTACATGCAATGCTTTGCATAAAAAACATCAGGTTGAAAATTCTATCTTTTAACAACTTAATACAATTGGTGGACACCACCCTTCTTCAAATATTGAGTTATATAACTGACCTCATCGGACCGAACTACACCATTAATCATAATCTCTTCTGTGAATTTAAATCATGCTCTACAAAAAAAAACCAATCAAATTGCTTAAATGATGTATGATCACGCGTACAATTGCACATAATGTTATTGTGCATGGGAGAACGAACTCTTCATGTCCAAGGCACTGCCTATCCTAAACATGTATATAATGGGCCATTGCCCCCTTATGTTGCAACATCACTACAAAATTATGTGGCAACATTGTCTCAGCTTCACAGCCACACAACAATATTTCGTCAATACATGCCACAACCACATCGTATGTATATTAGACAGAATATCATTGTTTGCAAATATGTTGATGATTTTCAGGTTTTTCTCACATGCAATGAAATATCATTTGTGTCACTACATATTTTATGGACTTCAGCTGCAATATTGATTGGCATGACGTACATAATGGATGCAACAAGCAAGAATAGAGTGCATGTCAGAGTACACGTCACTTTTTTTTTTTTTGAAAGAATGTACACATCAACACGTTATAAACAGAAGCCACCAATAAACCACAATATTTGCACCTAATATACAATATAACTGCACTATATGATTTTGTGTTAAAAATCATAGAAGTTTTTTATATTTAAAGTATAATATAAACTCTTGTGCAATAAAATGATTTCAACTTGTATTTAGGGTAAGGGCATATATTTAGCCCCACTTCTAGCCCTAATGGGGTTGGTACACATGCATCCATGCATTGGAATATATACATAAAAAAGCATACTATTAGATGAGGTATACATTTTTAAAAAATTCTACACAGGATGGGGCTGGAAATTATCCTTAGTAAATATATTTAAAAAATGGGGTTGGTACAGTTTAAAAATAAGAATTTAAAAATAAGATAGGTATGAAAATTTACCGTAGGTGTTTCTTGTGCAGAAAAACCATCATCCTGAACATCTTTATCACAGGCAATCTCAGATAAAATATCTGCAGAAGGGGTTCCTTCTGAAATTAAAGAATTTGAATTTCTGGGTTCTGTAGGACAGTTTATGCTTTCTGCTTGCGGAATTGAACGCGGTGTAACTGACTTGATTCCACTTGATTTTTCTCCATCACTGCTTATCAATGTTGCACCACCACTATCACGTTTCTGGAAATAGAGTTCTACAGTTATTAGAACAACAAAGTTCTAGGTTCTAGAATCTAATTCACAGATTGTACAAGCTCATTGCTGGTGCATGTAACCCACATATAGTTTCATCAATAAAATAATAGGGAATAGTATGTTCATACATATAAATAAAAGATAAAAGGTTTTTCTCTCTCTTCTTCACAAGTAGGAAAAATAGAGCAGTTACAGCAGATTGGAAGCAGTTTCAGTTAATTTCAGCATCTAATAAGGCTATATGTGAGTCGCATGCACCAGCAATGAGTTTGGTCATGTGACACAGCATAACTGCCAGCATGTTCAGAAGGAATAAACAAAGGTATTACAGAAAAAGTCTATCATTTACAACTACGAAATCAGGATTCTAACAAGAAATAAGAGTGCCATATATGGAAACCTAGAATAAGAATACGACGAGTACCACAAACATGATGATATCAACTATGTTGGGCAAGAATACGATGTTAATCAATGTCTAAATTATAATCGATAATGGAACTTCACAAGGTCTCCATTGCGGGCCAACAATGCATATTTTGAAACTCTTGGAATCCATGAAAGATATATGAACAATTTTTAAAAGCGGACAAGAAGATAGAATATTTATACAATATCACTCAAGAATAAGAACACAAAAATAAAAACAATATGATGAATTTTCTGTAAAATACTAAAATTCCCTTTTCACGTGGGCAAGTGGCAGGAAGGGAAAATGATGGCAGATCAACTGTCTTTTTTTCTTTTCTTTTCTTTTTTGAATTAAGCCATCCCCTGGCAGACAATAGCGGAGGCAACTGTTCTTATAGTTCAAAACTTAATATGATCGATGTGGAACATGCTTTGGTATTATGAGTTGACAGAGAGGCTTCATCACCACATCATTATCACCATCATCAAGGAATTTTTCTCAATATATTCCACAGAGTTAGAACTTGTTACCCTGCATCATCCAATGTCAGGGTAACATCAAAATGTCACATGAGCTTGCTCAAATTGGCCACAAAAAAATATTCAGTCAACTATTGATTGAAGCTATTATAGTCTATTAACTTTACACATCTTGTGCTGCTGCTCCTACTTCAGAGTTTTTATTTACACCCTATTAGGTAGCCCCAGACAGCATGTTTTTTTTATCTATAATCCTGCTGTCAACATTCACTTTGTGAGATAAGATTACAAGCAGAGGATATAAATGTGATACTATAAGGAAAAACAAAAACTTTAGTTAATGGAGAGTAAAACAACTCCTTGTTAAACAACCCCTAAGAGTAACAAATAATTAATTAATGCGTACCCGCAGCTTGAACCAATTTAGTAGTCCGTGCTTGCGGCCTCTCTTCTCCTCCTTAGATGTATCATCAACGGTCTCACCATATCCTTCCATGGACACATACAAGTCAACACTTTCATTATCTATGATCAGGTCTCTTCTTTTGTATGGCAAATAAGCGAGCTGTTTGTGTAAAAGATAATCATCAGTCAAGCAACAATTGAAGAATAAAAAATTTACATCATTTAATTTAAATAAAATATTAATTAACGATTAGATTAGACTTGAAGGTTGTTATTAATTAACATACTTTAAGTGGTGTAGTTTAGAATTCAAAGGAGAAAAAGAAATGTGGGAAAAGTTCAATATACTAAACCTCCTCTTCGCCAAATGAATGTCTTCTGCGCGAACAAGGACGTTGAGGAAAACTTGATGACTGTGTTGCTTTGGTGGACACCAAAATTAGTTTTGTTAACCGCTGTATCCTTGCGAGTAATGCAGCTTTTGCTTCTTCTTCTTGCTCCAACCTGGACTGCAACTTGACTTGACCATCTTCTAGCTTTTCAAATCATAGCATGTCCAAAGAATTAAATAAAATAAAAAATTAGGAATTTCAAAAATTACACAAAAGGATCAAAACATGCAACATGCACCCCAACTCTGCCCACATTTCACCACTCAATAACACGGTTCTCTTGTTCATATCCAAAGATTTTCCCATTGTTCTTTTTTTGACAAAATTGGACAGTTTCTTGATTTGTGTGTGTCATCATCCTTGTGCACGGCCATGCTAATCTTCTCTATATCATTCCAATTTTAACTGATGTCCCGAAAGACTTTCCCTTTAATTGTCAAATTCATTTTGTTATTATCCAAATTTACTATATAGTTCATATTAAGATCATGCACTTTAAATTAAGTTAGATTTCATTTTAAAAAATGCTTGCGCATGGAAACAATGAACTAGTGCAGTTATATAAAATATTGCAGCTCATGCACATCCAATAGGTTGACCTACACAGCATTTTCTAAAAAAAAAATCGATTTGCATGTTCCAAAACTGAATCTATTTTTTATATATATATTTGTTATTAATTTTTGAATGAAGGATTGGAACAATCATGAAGAAAATGATGCCCCCCAAACAAATGGAGATGAGGATCTCCTAAAACAAAGAAAGGAAAATAAATGAGGAAAACAAAGCAAAAGAAAAAGGAAATAACAAAAGCCCAAGCCCAAAAGAAAGGATTCCTCCAAGCAGAAGGCCACTAAGACTATTGTTGTATTTTGATATTGATATTTCAGAATTCTGATTGAGAGATAAAAGGCTTTGTGACAACCATAAGAGGTAGTGAAATCTTCCAACTGGTGGTACAAAGGATAGTAGTTTTTAATTCAACATGATAATAATTATCACGTGGTGTCAAATCTATAATAATATACAAATTAATTACACGTGCTTAATTACGTAAAGAATTAAATTAAATTTAGAAAAATATTTCCTTCCAATAATTAAATTTAGAATGACAAGAGTAGAATTCTTCAGAACAGATAATGGGGCAAAAGTTATCCTTAAAAAAATATAACTACAAAGGGATAAACCAGTGTGTTGGATAAAAGAAAAATACAATTTGATGAAACACTATTCTGGCTGTAGATTAACCCCTTAATATTCCATTCCATTGTGTCAACGAAACATAAATTCAAACATGATAGCATTAATAATTGAAGAGACATGCAAGTGACTCGGCAAAAATAAAACCAAAGATAACAAGATTATCAAAGTATAGCATAGACTACAAAGATTCAAAAGATCCAAGTCCATAGGCCACAGCTCTCTTGAAGTAAGGACTTTCAACCTCAGATAAATATTGAAAAAGGATGACCTTACTTTAAAAAAAATCCCAATGTAAGACAGCAGTGTAAAGAATAAAATTATCAAACCATTGCATAGACTAAAGACTCCAGTTCTGATAGGTCACAGCTCCCATGAAGCAAGGACATTCAACCGCAAGATAATATTCGGAACTCTTGAAATTTCATCAGAAACTGGGGGGACTGTGTTGTGCTGGGGCTAGTAGAGCGGGCTTCGTGGGAGGAAAATGGTTGATTGAGGAGTGAGGTTTTGGGGACCAGGTTTGCAGTAGATGCCTCTTCTACCGCTACCCAGTTTCTTTTTTGGACTTCTTTCTTACTAACTGATACAATTCCATTCTCTTAGTGCGTGCGTGCGTGCGTGCGTGTAGAGAGAGAGAATGTTGAAGATGAATAAGATGAATGACCTCGGTTTAAAAAAAAAAACAATTTAAGGGAGCAGTGTAAGTAACCACCATGTTGAAAATTGATGTCAAACTTCAAACTTCAATACACTTCAAAGACAGTTGCTGAGAATATAATTAAAGATATCATGGAGTTTGATGATTGTGCTAAATAAAACCAATTACACCTGAAGAACATAAACAAAGCAGTTCTCTGATAAAATATTTCGGGATATGGAAATCTATGGGTCCTACCCCTCAAAGCATAATATCCAAGAAAAAACTACCGGAATGCCAAAATATTCTTGGAAATACCTTCTGTTTCAAGATGACAATATCATCATCACCAACATCTTTTAGAGGAGTGATGGTCAGGATACCCCTTTTTAGCTGCTCTAGCTCTTCCCTTAAACTGCGGATCTCATTCTGATACTTTTTAATGAGAGATTTCTCATCAATAATCTGCATTACGTATCATATTCATGTTAATTCATAACAAGAAAACTGGGTACAGAACTTGATAAGCAAAATAGAGTGAAGCAAAAAGTAGTGAAAAGCATGAAAAATAAAATGAAGTCAGAAAAAAATCTGAATGGATCTTTTGTCCAAATCATCTACCAGACACGTGTTAATTGTGATGATTTTTTCAATAAGAGTTCATCACAAGAAACAGTAATTCTGTAGGACAATTCCCTACAATGTGGCCATAATTCTCTTCACCACATACAAATTGCCAAATTTGCATATTTTACATTATTCAACATGGTTTTCATAATTATTCATCTCATGATTGCAAGTTTTTCTATATATTAAAATGTCTCATAGAAAACAAACTTGTGTGTGTGTGTGTGGTGTGAGCTGTTCTTAGAGAACAATAATGGGCATCCTTGTCATGATATCAATCCTGTATCCTGAAGACCATAAATGGAAACTGCCGGCATACTTTGTTTTGTGAAGCTTGAATTTCAATGTGTTTTGCACGGTGTGCAAACTTCATAGTGTTGTGTGTCTCTTCTGAATTGCTTGAGGAAGGGGTGACAGTACAAATAAGCTGTGGATTGAAAAACAGAAGTCAGTTTAGAAATTGTTCCACTGTCTGGCCCCAGTTTCAGAAGTTTCTGTATGCTAAAACTTACAGATACACGTCCCTGACCACTTAGAGAAGATTGAAGGAGCCGAGTTAACTTTGAGTCTCTGTATGGAATATGTGTGGCCTTTCCATCAGTTAATTTTGCAATGACCTGCAAGATAAACATATTCCACATCAATACAAGTGTAGATGTAGCCAGTTATAAAAATAAAATTAGGCCCACCTTACATGCATGCAATTTAAGAACTAAATTTGAAACGTTTTCTTCTCCTGGAGTTTTCTCATCTCCCTTTTTTGGTTTCTGTTTTTGTTGTTATGGAGATCCCTTGTAGCCTTTTATTTGAATGGCAATTTTCATTAACATAATTGTTCCCCATCCTCTTTTCAAGAAAAAAAAGGGGTCAACATATGTCCATGCATTGGTGCTGTCCCCAACCACAGCGCAGAAGTGTCCTTATACAACACAATAATTAACTTTCAGGAGTTTTCAGATTTCATATGTTTCCAATCTTGTTCAATTACAAATAAGCTCCTTACCCAAATATGTTTGATATAGACAAAATGAATATGCAATGAACAGCCATGTAAATGGGAGTGGATGGATCTGTTTTATATTAAATAGCAGTAAGAAGGGCATCAATGCAAAACATGTTCAGTTGCCCATCATATAATTCATGTAATATGTACATCAACTAGCTCATACACCAGTTCATCATGTAATATGTACATCAACTACATATTAATGAATACTTTTATATTACCAAAGCATTAGTTAAATATTTGTAATTACAAGCCCTTAAGGAATTTTAAATATCACAAGATAACGTGAGACAAAAACTATTGCAATATTGCAATTTAAGCATGTGCAACACCAAGAAAAACAAAGAACCATGCTTGAGGCCTCACCGTTCCAAGTGTTAATAGGCTCTTGTTTATGTATGACCCCTCTTTTCTACGTAAACCAGTAGTTTCAGCTTTTGAGCTCTCTGAACCTGCCAGATCGATGAGGTTCTGCAGATACAAGTAAAATTATATAAGTAATCACAAAATAATTTGACAATAAAGAACAAAAACAAAATGGAATCTCTCATCCATTATGTATAATAGAACAATCAATCTGCTAAATAGAGAGAGAAAACAAAATAAAGCCAAGTCTAAGCAGTTAGAGAGTGCTGAACGCAAGGAAAAGTAAATATAACATACAAGCTGTGAAAGGTTTACTGCTTCTCCATCACCATATTCACCACAAGGGCTACTCTCTATTGTCTGTTAGCAATAAAACAGAGAGAAGGTATTATACATAAACAAAACCTGTTAAATAGAAACAAGAAAAATAAATGCCAAATGGGGAAAACTTGAATGTTTCTTATGCTAGAAGAACAAATGGCTCCAATTAGAGCTATTCAATTGACAATGACCCTAATCATGACACAATCCAATATTTGCAGGACAATGATTCGCATCCAATATATTACAGAATTAATTAGTCCACCTTACTTGCATGCTTTGAGGAAACAATATAACCTATATATTCTCGATTGGGTAAACAAATACCAAAATAAGGAACTGAAATAAATCTTTCCCACATCTTAGTGTTACATAAAATATTTCAATTTTTTTTGTATCACACATAATATTTCTTTGCTTGCATAGAAGTTGAAAGACAGAGTGGTCACATAATATTTCTTTGTTTGCATACAAGTAGAGAGACAGAGTGGTCGCATCATAGTTCATATACCAGTGTAAATATTGTATGGCTTCTGCTGCTTTGTAGATTAAAATTATTGGATCCCACATGTCTGTGCTCTGTCATAAACCCAAAACCATTTGCATCAGCAGCAGCATAAGGAAAGAAACTTGATTCATTAAAAATTGTGCAAATAATCAAAGGACCAATAGCAATCACACTGCATAAAATGTATTATCAATAAACACATAATAAGATTAACATCTAAAGGTGAAACAAAAAAGAAACAAAAAAATCGGCAAATCAAGATGGGATCATCATGAAACACGTCTTGAAGAAATTAAAAGCATCACAAGAAGGTAGATGTAGTTTTATGACTGGCTGACAACTTGATATCAACTCTCTATACATGATGCCAAATACTTGGAAACCAATAGACAAGCAACAAAGGGATCTGTTATGAGATCCTTAGCGCAAAAAAGAAAAAGAAAAAAAAAAGAAACAAACCTGCTGACTAAGAAAACCAGCTTATCAGTCATACAATGGAAGATTTACTATCAAAGCATATTCGTTATTAAGTGGATTGGGTACAGGACCACAAGAAGGACGTTGGGCCCACGAGGGAGGTTGGGCTGAGCTGAAAGTTCAAGTCCAAAAAACACATGTTGAACAGGGAGAGGTGAAGTCAACAACATGATTTAGTCCCACATCGCCTAGCAAAGAAAGATAATCAATGATTATATCTAAGCACAACTCTTACACATCAAGATACATTTTAAATCCATGATCCTGCTAAGGGACAACGCAACCCAGGGCATTACATTTGGTATCAGAGCCAAGTTGGCTAGATGGAAACCCAACAATCAAAAAGGCCCAGTGGGGTGGGGTCATAATTTTAAATATCAATCAATATATCAAATTCATGATTGATATATCAATTTTCCTCAAAAATTGATAAAACAGTGGTATTATCATTTTTTTCACGAAAAACTGTTAATGTCAACGATATATCACCGATATATCAATTTCTCATGGTATATCGCTGATATCACTTCATATCAGCCAATCAAACCCGGTAACTTAAAATTTTTATTGAAGAGTAATTATTGGACCCATTGTTTAAAAAGCATGTGCGGACCCCATGTGCGGTGGGGTCCGCATACAGTACATGCGGCCACGACGGTACATGCGGCCGCACATTGTATATTTATTTTTTTTTTAAAAAAAAATTAGTATATGGGCTTTGAACCTCGTTCGACAACGAACGCCAAAGGACCGTTTGAATCCCGTTCGAACTGTTGAACGCGTAAGGTTTTGAATCCCGTTCGAAGTTCGCTTACCCGTTCGACTGGGTTCGAACGCCTGAAGGGCCGTTTGTTCCCGTGAACTGTTCGAACGGCTGACCGCACATGGCCGCATATGCCCCGCACATGGGCCATGGCCGCACATACCGCACTTTGACGACTTGGACAGCACTTGGGTGTTAGGGCCGAGGGGGGCACATGCACGTGCGGCCGCAGTACCGTACGTGCGGCCGCACTTTGAACTATGATTGGACCTGTTGGAGACCAACCCACTCACAACCAGTAGTTGAATTTCAAGTCTCACCTTGTTTGGTATGGGAGTGGGCTTCGAAGGAGGGCTTAGGTTTCCCGCCAACCCACTCATCCTCACCTTTTTTTTTTTTTTTTAAAAATCATTATATTCATAAACCTATAAATAACCCCCCCCCCCCCCCCCCCCCCCCCAACAAACACACTCAATTTCACCACAACAAGTCAATGTGAGGAACAACCAACAAAAAAGAAAAAGATCATATGAATCAAAAGGGCTACCTTCTCCAGCTGCTATGAGTGACAGGGCATGGGCAGGAGACAGAACAACTTCCTCCTTGATTCCCTCAACAAAAGTTCCCTGTAATGCAGAAGTCTATGTGAGCAGAGTAACATGTAGACATGATGAACCGATTTTAAGATGATATGAAAATAATTTTAAAAAAGGGAATTTCTGAGCAATAAGAGAAAGTATAACCTGATAATCCTCTCTGACTCTAAGATTCTGGCCTGCTGGATTTAGTAAATCATTAATGATCTGAAATGGGAAAGACTTGGATGAATAAGTAAATAAATAGATGATACAAACAATCACAATTGTTCATTCATTTGGAAATTCTTCCACAGATAAACCATGGAAAAGTTGACAAGAGAACATTGGGTTTTAATTAAGTATATACTAAAATGAGAATTAATATTGATGGGCAGAAACAAAAATGAACTATTAAAAGCAAATATTGGTAACCAAAAATCCAGGTTTAAGTTTGATCAATGTTGTCACACCGTTGCTCAGCCATGCATTTATGAATTTGATTGTAAGTCCATAAAAACAGAGCCAATCAGGGAGAAACTAAAATAATCTAGTTTTGTGAAGCTGATTAAATGACCTCACAACAGATCTACTGAATTTTCTAAAACAAAAGACATGATAAACCAAGAACTGGAGTTCTGTAACTCGTGACAAGAAATTTAAAACACCTTAAAAAAAAATCTTTCACGTTGTATGGAAGTAAACTAGAGTAGGGCTACAACTAGCTAATTTCTACAGGATATAAACAATGAGCAAGAAAAAACACAAAGAACGAGAACAGAACAGACCTCATTATAAATCTCCAAATATGACACGCGGAGGAGAAACTCCCGGCTCGGAGTCTGGAGCAACAAAATGTAATACATTGAATATATAGCTTTGCAAAATTGAAGGCTTATAAATAACAATGTCACCCAGTTACCTCCTGTATGATACTAAATGCATCCTTCACAGCCAAGGGAATAACACCAGGAGATCTCTGATCACCCTGCAATTGTATTTATTTAGTTTTTGAAAAGTGATTACTCAATAAATCCCTACACTGACTATTTTTGGTTATGTGCATCAATGCAAAAGGAAAAAAAATTATATTATGATTTACGAGTACATGCATACATACAAGCAAGAAAGAAACAAAATTTTACAGGTCACAGAGAACTACAATATCTTTTTTTGATAAAACAGAACTAGAATAATATATCAAGTTGCATTACCAAGACAATTCCAAAAATGGCTTATTCTTCTAAAAAAACTATTTTAGATTGCAAAAATTATGATGCATTAAAGAAAAATTAGCATCAGAGTGCTCAAGATCCTCCAAAAGAACTCTTCATTGTTCCTGTTTAACTTGTACTCCCAATTACAAGTGCTATAAAAATTTCACTATTCCAGTCAGTAATATCTCAGCGATTACAATTCTCCATTCACCTTAAATCATCATCATCTTCTCACATATTGCAGTTGGGTGAAACTGAATCAGCACCTCCTTCTCTTCTGCCATTACCTCCTAGTCCAATAATATGCAATCATCTAATATCTCCCATATTATTCAGGGTACCCATCATCTATATTTTATCACTTATTTTCTTCAAGGTGTCGACTTAAATCTAGAAGATGAAGATATGGTGAAATGGCAGTTGGCCCCTCAACTTGGATTCTCTGTGAAAACCCTTTATAGGAAGATCAATTAGGCAATTTCTCCTATTCCAACTGCTAAAGTCCACAATCTGATTTGGGGGGCTCTTGTGCCTTTGAAAATAAGTGGCTTTCATGTGGCTCCTTTCTTTTAGACAAAGTCCTCACCAAGGTCAATCGATCAATGGGCTCGTGATAGCGATACTACTTGTTTGCTATGCAGGGATGCCGATGAGGATAGGAACCATTTATTCTTTAGATGTCATTTCATTATGTCAATTTGGGAGCTGGTTAGGAAGGCTATTTGGTTCGACTTGTTGCTTCCTTAATATTGATGAGGTTGAATATGTTCCATCAACGAAGGAAGAAAGGCGATCGTAGTAATGAAGCTAAATTTAAGTGGCTTATTCTTCATGTGGTCTGTTGATGTATTTGGTTGACTCGGAATGAAGGTCTCTTTCAAAAAAAGAGGGTGTATGTGGAGAATAATTGGGCGCAAACATCACATGTGCTAAGGGATTGAATGAAGATGATTCTCCACGTGAATAATCCTTCCATGATTATGGGTCATTCTTGGTTTGTGAGGAATTAGTTCTATGTATTTTTTTTCAATTGAGAGTTTTTATCCTAATCGAATTTTATTATTTTTGCTTTGTCTGGAGATCCCTCGTCTCCTCTTATTCGGGGGCTTTTAATTAGTAAAAGTTCCTATCTTTATTCCCAAAAAAAAATCCCTCCTTTCCATAATGGTATGTTGAATGTCTTTCCACCAGATATACCAAGGTATTCTTGCTCAACCATCTCTTAGTCCCAATTCAAAATTTAAGAAGTCTTCTCCTTCTGCACCTCTAATTCTGAGACCAAAACATGCTTGGTGTTCGTATATCTAAACCCATCCATACGTTTAAAGCCCCACCTCTAACAAAATACCATCAACATACTAAAAAACCATGTTATTTGACATTATTGAAATATTTGACAAAAATTTAGCGCTGGCTCCTATAAAGCTTGTGAACAGCTAGCAACCAAGGGCTGTCAATGTGCCAACCAAGCTTGTTTGAGTTCAGAGCTCAATTCAGTATGATCCAGACCAAAGCCCAATTTTAAGGATTATTATATAAATGTGAAGCCTGAGCATTAAGATCTGGTCTCATGTGTAGAATAAACCAAAGACAAGTGGAGTCAACTCAGCTAGCTTGCTTTACATGAGTGATAATTTTTTTTTATAAAATGGAAAAACAAAATCTATTTTCTCAACATTTATACATACATGAGAACACACACACACTCGAGCATTCAGATCTGGTCTCATATGTAGAATAAACCAAAGAAAAGTGGAGTCAACTCAGCTAGCTTGTTTTACGTAAGTGAAAAAAAAAAATTTATAAAGTGGAAAGCCAAAATCTATTTCCTCAACATTTATACATACATGAACACACACACACACTCTACGGTTTACCCACAGCCCCAGAAAACTAGGTCCATTGCACCACAAATATTGACAACCAAACAGGAAAATTAACTGTGGTTTCAAAAGAGTGAAAGAACAATGAGCTTACTTGCATCGTATGAGTCTTCCCACTACTTGTCACACCATAAGCAAAGATTGTCCCTATAAAAGGATAATATCATATCAGCCACATGATTCTGTAAAATAAAGTAAGAAAAAATAACATGTAACCAAAAATGCTACATGGTAACAGGGAAAATGTAATGTAAAGGGAGAGTTGGAAAAATAAAGAGGAAATCTGGAGATTTAAATTCCAAGTTGTTTAATATATCATGGTAGATTTGTCCACCTTTTTTCAAAATAATTTTTTTTTCCAATTCATTAGATTGTTAAACACAAACTTGTGATCGCGATTTATACAAGGTGATTCCATAAACCCAATACACCATTCTAAAAAATAAACATAATTCCAGGCATGCACCAGCCTTCCATTTGTAACGCTTAAATTATGTAAATAAGTATTTTGCATTTATTGACGAAATATCACATTGAATTTATGTCGATATGAACGGTTCATGGCATGTTTCTTCAAATATTTATTAAATAAACAAAAATAAGACAAACTACTAACTTTTGTTAATCATCCATATGCTATAGATTAAGCAAGGCATCCCAGGTGTTACGGCTAGAAAGCATGGAGTTCCCATGGAAATTTCATTTTCATTTTATAACTAATCCATATGGTCTGACCACTCAAACCAATGGGAATATTTAGAATTCTGCTACTACTGTCATTTAGAAAACCCTTTTTTTAATTGAACGGTGGGCTACGTCCCATATTATAAATAAAGCGACCTCCCATATTATAAACAGGGCGAAGCCCAAATTTCAAAGGTACAGGATAAAAAGAATGGCCCCATGACTGCCTCCTTTAGACCAAAAATCTAAAGGGGGCGGGCACAACCAACAAAAGACACACACTACTCCAATGAAAATGTGGCCTCCTAAATACAAAATACATCTCTCCGGCGCAAAAAATACCCCAATCCTGGAAGAAAACTGTTTTTTTTTGTGTGTTTATTCCAAGTTCCAACAAACGACATGAGATAACTGTTTTTTTTTTTTTAGAAAAATGATAGAAGCAATCTTATTAAAAAAGAAGCCCCGGAACAAAAAGAGAAGGGATTTCTAAATATTTTGCATATGATGATACTTCGTCATATCTTATCCTAGCATCCATACTCAAAATACAATAATAATCCATATCATTTTATTACCACATCACATATATCCAAATCTTTTCAACATGTTCATGGATCTTACCATTTCTTATTGAGGTGATGTCACTAATTGTACAAAAAACAGAAATATAATTTCAAAGAGAGTAAAAGAAATATAGGCAATGCATGTTAGATCTCAACTCCTTTGCACAAAAGAAGCACCAAAACACTTGTAAAAAATAATGCATATCAATCTCACTTGCACAAAAGAAACACAAAAGCACTCATCAAAAAAAGAAAAAAGCATATCATTTACCATTTACGCCCTCCATTGCACCACTAACAACATGCTGAGCAGCAACATCATAGACATGACGTGTTGTGGTTGTAGGCCCGAAAACTCTATCTGGCATGAAAAAATTGCAGGTCAGCAATGAAGACAAACTATTTGTGTTCAAAAGATATAATGGATGTTTGCAAAACAGACTACTTTCACATCAATCTAATGAATTCCACAACTTTTGTAGGAAAAAATGGTGACTGCATACCATCTGCCCTAATACAAGGGGAACAGAATTAGGATTGCAATATGTATAATTGAAGGTAGGAGATTTCGTATAGAATATTAGAACCATCAAAGAGACATATATTTTCACATTTCATACTGAATTCAGTGAATAGGTATTTCACCATAAGTTAGCTCAGGCAACGAAAAATGATAATTATTTAACCAAAGCTTGTTGTCCTAAAGACAATCCACAACCCAAATTATTGGTATATTTTTGTGTAGTGGTTTAGCGAGTAAATTGCCATATTAAGATATTAGGCACAAATTTGTGAGCATAGAAAGATCCATAAATCCCACCTGAACTCTCAGGGAACAGGTTGAGTTCACTTAAATTGAATTCTTAGTATTTCAGGTAGTCACAAGTAGAAAAAAACTCATACAATGGATTTGTGTCTCCACATATTTCCAATCTGACGTAAGATCCTATCACTTCCTTTCTCTATTTACGTCAGCACCAAAAACACAAAATCAAACTCAAAATCAGGGTTCACATATTGGTAATACAAAAAAACTCAAATAAATTCTAATTTTGGGATACAAACTTAGATAATTTAGAGAATATTAGAAAATTAGAATAAGGTTAATTTTTGGTTTAAAAGTCAGGAAGCAAGGAATGGACGAAACCTGAGGTCAGCAGGGCTTTTTCTTCTTCTTCTTCTTCTTTTTTATTTAAATTTTTATTTTTATTTTTTGAATGAAGGTTGGAGCAACATATTAGTAGATGATGCCCCTCAAACAAGTAGAGACAAGGATTTCCAATAAAAGAGGAAACAAACAATAACAAAAAGGAAAACCATGAAAGGTCTTACCCCAAACAAGGACATATCTAACCCCTTAACACAACTAATTACAACCCATTTCCTTTTTTTGCCATGATATTTGAGAACAAATAATCTACTAGAAGCACATTCACCAAAGCATGAATAGAAGCCACAATCGCTGCCCAACCCAAATGCGAAGAGAAGCAGCAATCCCAGCCCAAACATTTCCCTCATAGGGTCTTTTTCTTTGATAAACACAGTCATTGCGAGCTAGCCAAATACCCCAACAAATGAAGGATGATGCCTTGGAATTTTTTATTGGTGCTCTGGTCATCTCTCCTCCTTTGGAACCATTCCCACATTTTTTTCAAATTTTTGAATTCAAAGTTCAATTGAATTGCTGATTCCCCCTTGAACCAAATAGAGATGTTATGGAGGCAGCCATAAAATAAATGATCCCTTGTTTCTTCGTCACTGCATATCGGCTATCGCAAACAATATTTCCAACATTCATCCATTTCACATGCTTTGTTTTTGTGAGAACCTTGTCATGTGTGAAGAACCAAATAAAACACTGGATTTTGAAAGGGGAGTTGACTCTCCAAAGAAGAGGAATGAAGCGAGAGGAGATAGTATCACAAGAAAGGTCCGGTAAACCGTCCATAAAATGATTTGATGGAGAATCCATGTTGGGGAGATGTTAATCACCATGTCTAATTTTTTCCAAGTCCAAATACATCTTTGAAGTGATGCCAATAGCGAGATGAACTCCTCTATCACCTGGTTTAGACTGTGTCAGAACGGAAGGCACCAAAACCTTAGGCAGCAAATGATGTTACACGTGAATGAATCACATATTAGGTCCTCGTCAGTGGCCACCTTATACAAATTTGGATAGAGGGTGGCATGTAGCTCTAGATGATCCTCGAAGCCTAGGGTTTCCATGGATCAATTTGAAAAATAAATAAAATATAATTCTGAAAGGGGTAACTAAAGTAGGATGAAAGATTGTAGAAATTGATTCTAAAGTTGATGGAAATTTGAAAAAATATGTTGAAAACAAGAAAGGCCGACAAAAAGTCTAGGACATAAAGGAACTCTAAAAAACTGAAGGCAAATAATACAGAGCCAAACTTTGGTTTGCCGGTCAGCAACTCTTAATTAAAAAAAAAGGAGATAAGGGCTCAAAATGATCAAATCCCACCAGTTGCTGTGTATGGGAACACCATTTTTTCCTTAAAACGAAAACATAGATTTAACTTGATACATCAGGATATTCTGATGTATAGAGTAACATTTAAAAAAAAAAAATAGTCCTGGGTTTGGACCCCTAACCTCCTTTTCGGGGGGGGGGCGCTAACCAGTTAATGCATAGAGTAACATTAGTAACCTTACTTCAACTTGGACTATGAAAATTAAGAATCTCGCCTACTACCACTATACCAAATCTGTGACACTCAAGATCTCCTAAACATGGCCCATTCATAAACCACAACAAGGCTAAATTACCACTCTTTCAAAGAATTCAATAGCAACAACTTAAACAAGACTGATTCTAGACAAACTAATGCATTGTCTTTCCAATAACAAAAAGTTTCCCTAAGTTCATGCTTCGCCTTCCTTTTATTGACCTTTTTCAAGCCTGCTATGGATATGTTAGACCCCACTAGTCTTCATCTGCCAAAAATCATTTTTTACCGTCACAAGCAACCCTGATTTTGATTGATTTAATCAAAAGGATAAAGATAGCAAGTGAATCCCAATTTGCTTGGTTTCGGTTGACGCCCTATTTTTCAGTCATCAAACAACAAGCGAAGACCACAATTTCCTGCAGCTACCATTACAGCAAACTAACCGCAAATTACTAATAAACTCTTTCATTACCTTAAGCAACCAAAAACATACCCAGTAAACAACAATGCACATATCATAAAAAATTAAAATTATCGAAAAACTGGACCAAACACAGAAACAGGATCAATCAGACAACCAATCCAGAACCAAAAAAAGCGCCACGTACCACGTACCATAAGCATAAGCGATCGACGGATTGTGCTCGCTGCGGACGACTGTATCCCCATCCGCGTACCACGCGATCTCCTCCCCTTGCCGGATCTCTCTCGGGCTACACCCCCAGACACAATATCACCCCAAAAACAAAAAAACAGAACCACATCTCAAACCACACAAAAAAAACACAACCGATCGAAGCAAACCTGAGCGGACGAAACCGGACGGTCACCGTGACATTCTCCTTCGACCTCTCCTCGAACGGGTGCGGCTGCGATCTGACCCGCACCGACGACGAAACCGGCGAGCCCTGGCAGTCGATCGAGGCAGTGGAAGAGGACGGTGAATTAGCGACTCCATCTCCGCCGCCGACGGCCTTCGAAGGCCTCAATGCCGTCGATTTCTTCGACTTCGGAGCTTGTCTGGACGCCATGGAAGCCGTCCGATCGGATCGGAAATTGTGAGAGGTGAAAATGCGGAGAGCTTTTTGTGGAGGCTTTTTTACAAAAAAAAAATAAATAATAAATAAATGATTTTAGCTTGCTTTAGAAGCGATGCCCTAAAAAGCTTTCAAAAAGGGATGCCACATTTTGAAGGGATTTTTTTTTTAGAATCCGAAAAAATGGTTTTTCTTATTTTCTTTTTTTTGTTCGATATTGGGGAATCGCGTATCGTTGTTTTTTTGTAATCCCCCGTCAGTCCGTCGCTACTGGGTGAACGGTCTTTTTGCCACTTTTGGGTGGGTGCTTCTTTGGGGGAAATTTTCAAAAATAACCCTCCAAAAAATTTAATTTCACTTTTAACCCTCCTCCAGTTTTAATTGCAAAAACTAACCCTCGACCCGGTCAGCGCTGCCACGTCAGCACTGACTGGGTTTTTTTATTTTTGAATTTTTTCGGATAGCACGCCTCCTTTGTAAACATGGAGACGTGTTATATATAACACGCCTCCTTATAGGGCTCATCAATACGAACGTGTGGACATATTATAATAGCAATTTTGATCTACGGTTTGAAAGTTATGACCATTTAAAATACGACGCTCCCAAACCATTTGTAGTTATAACTATTTTCATTTTTTTGTCATTTTTTTTTTCTTAAAATTGTTTGTTATATTTTTTTTACACTAAAATGGTTTGAGTTCAAACCTCAATTGTGCACATCCATGTCATTTTCATTCATTGTGTAGATTTGTTTATTGAAATTATTTGTATTATTTTATTACTTTTTTCATTTATAGCCCTAATTTTTTTTTAACATTCAAATGATCGTAACTTCAAATGGTCATAACTTTCAAACCGTAGATCAGAATCGCTATTATAATATGTCCACGCGTTTGTATCGACGAGCTCTACAGGGAGGCGTGTTATATATAACATGCCTTCCTAAAAAATTCAAAAAAAAAAACCCAGTCAGCGCTGACGTGACAGCGCTGACCGGGTCGAGGGTTAGTTTTTGCAATTAAAATTAGGGAAGGGTTAAAAGTGAAATTAAAATTTTTTAGGGGGTTATTTATGAAAAATTCCCCTTCTTTGGCGGTGATGACGAGTTGTTTTGCGTGTGTTTGCGAGTCGTGTAAGGTAGGTGGGAGGGAGAGATTATTTGTTGATAAAAACATACGCATCAAGCGGCAATTAAGGCGACTGCCCCTTCGCTATCAAAGGTCCACGGTGCACTTGCTCTAACTTTGGAAAAAGATTAATTGTAGTTATGTTCTTTACTTTTATGTCTTTCTATTTTATTTGTTATTATCTCAAAAAGTCATGTAAGTCAAACTACCAACGGATAATGACGACACGACGGCTGGCAGTGATTAAATAAGAATATATATATATAATAAATATAATAATATATATATGGTGATGATATATCATATGGAATAACATAGTATGTATAGTATATAATATATAATTATATAACAATGTATCTGATAACAAAACAATGCAAAAAAATATATGTATATGTATTTGGATACACTAGACGTGAGACGCAATTTTTTTATTCTTTTATTCAAATTATCAGTTTTTAATTATTTTTATAAAATGACAAGTTATTACATTTTTTTTAAAGAAAGATAGATTTTTTATAACTAAAATAAAAAAGTTACAAATGGTATAAAAAAAAAGTATAAAAATAGAAGAAATTACATCAGGCTTCAAGAATTATTGCAATTTTTATATAAATCTTAGTCATTGATTGTAGTCAATTATCAAACTCTCACCCAATTTTGTAAGGAAAATATTATACATAGCCCAATTATAATAAAAAAACACAGACCACACATATTTTTATTAATTTTAAAAAAATATATCAATTTTAATGAGGTATATACTTTTATAAAATATAAAATATATACTTTAATGAATTTAATAATATTATTTATAGAAAATGTGTAAATTTTCTAACAAGGTAGAAATCTCGATATAGTGAGTTGAGAAAAATAATGAGATATATAAGATTATATTTAAGATTGTAAAAAGAATTGAGTGTCACTTAACTTTATTAATTAAAAACTAAAATATCCTTTTAGAATGGTTTACTTGAAAATACGATGGCCAACATAGAGCATAAGTAGTTTTTTTTTAAAAAAACGATTCACTCAAATTTAAAACATCTTTTTTTATCCAGTTTCATCCTTGAGATGACTTTTATTTTTTTATATTTTAAGTTACATATAGATGAGATCATTTGACAAATAGCTATATTTGTTCACAAATTTGGTTAAATATTAAGTAGCTGATTTTTATCTGCTTTTTTTTGTTTAAATAAAATTATTAAATAAATTATAGTCAATCTATTACGTAAATAGAAGAATTTCAGTCCATGTGATTTGATTTACACGTGTTCTATAAATGAAAATACTATCCCATAGGGTTGGCGTATGTTGAAAAAACTTATATAAGTAAACATTCATGAAATTATCATAAGTATTAAAATGCATTAATAAAAATTTTATAAATTATTTTAATTAATTAAATATTTACATGTACACTGATACTAATCTGAAATTTTTTTATTGTTTGGGTTACATTACATCCTATATTAGCCAGGGCAACTGCACTGAACGAACTCCTAAAAAGCAAAAACGGCATTTAATTATTGTGTCACTGAAAACGAGCGAACGCAACGGCACCATAACAGAAAGAACTCCTAAAAAACGGCTTTTCGATTATGACGTCATCAATCCCCAACGTTTCCCGTTTTTGGCGGGCAAAAGTGGAGCACGTGTAGGGTCACCATCACATGACACCCGCCCGCAGCGGAAAACGCGCACGGTCTCCCCTTCATCCAATAGAGTACGTCCACGTGTCCCCAGCAAAGAAAACGTTCTCGCTTGCCTTCCTGTCACCTTCGGTGGGGTTACCGTTTTCGCAACGAATCGATCCTGACCGTCCGATCATCGGTTGTCGTTTGGTTGGTGGTCGAAGCGTTTGTTGTTGGCACTGTTTTTTTGGGGATTGGAGGATTTGAGAGCCGATTGTCTTGTCCCGCGAGAATTTTGTTGCGAAATGATGGACCCGGTGCAACACGGACCGTCTTTTTGGTGGACCCCACGTGGATGCCAATGGTAGGCCATCTCATGTGTCTTTTGTTTCTTTATTACTTTTATTTAAATAGTAAGTAGTCACCGTTAAATATGTGATTACATTCAGTAAGAATGAATACAATATGTATGTAAATTATGAATTTTGTTTTAATATTTGTGGCTGCAGTGGCTCTACAATTTTTTATTCTTAAGATTTTTTTGAGGGCGTTACGAGGTATAAAAGAATAATCAAAGTGCTCATTGGGATTAGTATGACATCAAGACTCACATAAGTTATTCTGCTGTTTATATTTATTTTAGGAATTGTTAACTTTATCAATGGAATGAGTGATTTTTTTGTTTAATTGTGTTATTAATTATTCTCGTTGAAAAACGTAATAATAAGGTTAGTGTTTGGTTGATGAAGAATGGTCTCCATTAATGTTTAAGAGGTAATGACATGTAATTTGAAATAAAACAAATATAAACGTGACTCACTTATGGTTGTTGTTGAAATAGACTAATTCCATAGGTAAATGAGGGTTATCATACCCATTTATTCTTTGTTATTCTGACATCCAAATATCATCTTATTCCTCTCACCCAAACACCTTTTTTTTACCTATTCAATGTCTATTCTTACTTATTCTCCTCTAACTACTCCACCCAAACAACCCCTAAGAATTAGATGGCAATTGTGATTAGTATTCAATCAGAAAATCAATGTTACGTTGAGGCATTTGCAAGGGAAAAAAATTAATGTTAAGAGCCACGATTGAAATTCATATTTCAATACACACAAAATTTTTAAAAATGGTACATGTTATATAAAAACCACACATCTCACTGGGGATATGAAACTCATGTAACCGCATATCCTAATTTGTTGAACCCATATTTCTTACATTTTTCCTAATCGAGTTATATTATTTTAACCTAATAAACACATATACTGGATTGGAACTACAAAAATAATTGAGTGTATCAATATCTATCATAATAATATAAAAGTTCATAAAAAGAAGTGATGGCTCAGCTTTAATTAGCAAATAAATTCCTCATTCATCATCCAAGTATGTAAGCATGGATCAGTTAAATTAATTCTTATCATCAGTGGAGCTTTACTTCTTGTCTTCCAATAATACATGTACATTGAGATTATCTTTATCATGACCAAAGCCAGGTTTTGGCTGGCATGGTGAGACACATCATTTAACATACAAATTCCAGGGCCCTACCATGTTATAACATCATGAGCCAGAAATATTTAGGCTCAAGAATACATGAGCAGCCATCAGAGTTGGTGGTAATCATTCAAGCCATCTTTTATTTTATTTTATTTTTTCTTTAAAACCAAAGTTTATAGTAGTATAAGCAACACAGATATGACAACCACTGCAGTATTGGTGCATGCCCTTAGATATAGACTTTTCACCCATAAACTATAATTATTAATTAGTGAAGCAGTGACCCCAGCCTGTTCTTTGGCATCATTTGTTCTTTAAAGACCTAATGTTGTGATGTAATTAATTAATCAATAATAAAATAATTAAGGCTGACTCTTTTGTTTTAGCAATGCAGTTGGTCCAGCCAGGCTATTATTTTTACCTGCCATGTATTCCAACAAGAAGGATTCCTTTTGTCTTAGGCATTGCTTATAGCTAATGTTCTTTTCCTTCCACTTTGAATCTTTACGGCTTGGCTGCAGAAAATATATCACTTGCAGACGATCGATTGATCGAAAACATATATAAAGAACTGATTCATAACAGTTTTGGATTGATTGTATTTTTAGTTTAATATCAGTGTCTGAATGAGCTTGTATTGTCTATATTATATATTTAAGTGTTTTGTTGTTGGTTTATGTCCAATGAGCTAAATACATTCCTACATAAGTGAAACATATAAATTTTTACCTCTATAAAAATAATTAAGTGAAATATATTTTCAAAAAAAAAAAAAAAAAAACTGAAGCCCCTTAGGGATCATCAAATATTAATAACTGGAATAATGTTACATACAATCATTTTATCCTCTCAATTTCAATCTACATGTGTTTTCATTTTTTTTTAAATTATGTACTTCATTTAATGACTAATGATGTATACGTTTTTATAAAAAAGTAAACATATGTTTCAATGAATTACATAAATGCATTTATAGAATATATAAAAAAATTCTATCGATATATATACTTCGTTAATGTGAGTATATAATTCGATAATTTTTTTTTATTGATACATATGAGACTATAAAAAACATTGTCTGTAACTGAACTCTAATAATTGTGTTGTGGCCGTTCGGACCCTGCTGAATTCGTAGTCCTTTTTCCAAGGTCTTCAAGTGGACCAACAGTAAATAATAATCTCATCATTCAAAATGACAAGCAACGAGAAGTGGCTAACATTTTTTACATAAAATCTAAAGCCATTAATGATTTACCATAAAAAAAAACAGCTATATATGGTTTTGGGTTAGGATCATAATCTTAAATGCAACATATCAAATGGTTTTAAATATCGAATAAATAAAGATATACAAATGGACTTCTATTTTTTGTAAAAATATATATTTCAGTAGACTAGACAAGTATGTACCTTAAAAAAATTTTCAATCAAAAACTGCAAAAGTGACTTATGGAAAGACTAATATTTTTCTGTAGAAAAATGATATGTCTAACTCTATGTACAGTCCAATTCGTATCCCCTACCTTTTTTTCACTTAGTGATTGGGTAGGTATGCCCTATCGTTTAGTGGTTTAGTGCATCTCTCTTTCAAGGAGGCCGCGGGGATTCGAATTCCCTGAATTATACATTCGTCCATTGAACTATATATTGTTATATAAAAAAAGTAAAGTATATATTGAAATACACCAATTTAATTCTTTTCTTTGAAAAAATGAAAAGAAAATTTTATACACCATAATAATACAGTGTATACTTTATTATCCCAGTATATAGATGATTTAGAGACCAATTCTAAGAGTAAATGAAGTTTCTATAAATTTGTCATGGCGCCCAACTTGGCCCAACCCAAGCTAACTATGGAATTGCAGCCCATTCACCGAATCACCCAACTCAACTACACCCATAGAAGTCCAATGAAGTGATTGACTAGAACTAGGGACGCTTCAGGTTAGTTTTTGTACAATGCAGACATAAAATATTATGCCAATTATTCTATCAAACTTTTTTTTTTCATTCTCAATGAAGATTTTGTAATTTTGCAAATGAAAAAACAATTAACCCCTATCACGAGGAAATCTTCATGAGAATTATTCATTGCGATTATATTTTTTTTTCTCATTCAACTATTCCTACAGTACCAATTTAAACATATACTTAGGCAATGAATTGCAATTTTATAAAAAATAAATTGCATGTATTGTTATATTTTTTGTAATGAAGTATATATATATTGAAATAATGAAATATACATTATATTATACGATTCCATATATAGTATTAGTTATATGATAGTTATAAATAGAATTACAAAATGAACTAGGTGCATTAACATCCTTTATTTCATTCCAAAAGTCATTGTTCCTCCAATTCCGGGAGGCCTCCAATATTCAAATTGTAGATTTGCAATCAATTTTGTCAGTGTTGTCACAATTAGCTTTTTTATAGTTCAATTTACAGTTTTATATGCTTCGTTATAGATTCAGTTAAACACATATCTCGCTAAATAATATATATATCTCGTTAATTTTTTTCTTACACTTACTAATAATGAGTTTATTCAACTCGAAATGGATCGATATACACTTTTTATGAAAACATATATCTCATTAGGTAATATTTATTATTAAAAAAAATGGAAACATATCTGATCTGAGTCTAAATGGATAAAAATGATTCAGTCTAACATTTTCAATTTTGTTAGTTAAGGCCTTGTGCCGGGTCTTGTGGACTATAGCCCATCGTTGTTTTGGGCCCATATTGGCTAGTAGTTTGTTGACGTATGTTTGGGGACTACCATCATATTCATGCGTTTGTACAAAAAATAAAAATAAATAGAGTTTTATATTTTTAAGTTCTCATAAATCATATGATTCAGTGATCGCTCCCTCACTTCTTCATATTTCAGTTTAAATTCACAAATTTAAAGGATATGTTCCTTTTAGTCTCTCATAGGGACTAAAAAGAAAATCAAATAATTTAGTGATAGTTTCCTCCCATGGACTAATAAGAAATATATTTTAAATCTACGGACTTAAACTGAAATATGAAGAAGTGAGTGATCAACCACTAAATCATATAATTTACAAGGACTAAAAATACAAAAACCCAAAAAAATGACAAGCATAGCTAAGTGTAACGTAAGTCTTTTTTTGGACGCGGTTACACTCAGTTTATTTTATGTCTCAAATACAGTATTATAGATCATATTAGAAATTCAGTGAAACATATACCTCATTGAATATTTTTTTTACACTCACAAAAAATGAGTTCATTCAACTCGAAATGTAGCGATATACGCATTTTATCAAAGCATATACCTAATTAGATAATGTTTATTATTTTTAAATAAATAAAAACATGTATGATTTAAGTTTTGGTTAGTAAAAATGACCGAGTTTAACATTTTTTTGATAAATTTTAGGCTGCGTCTGAATGTGAGGTTGAAATGTTAAGATTCTTAGAATCTTGTGTTTTAAACTCAGCTTTTGAAAAGCGTTATTTTATTTAATTTTCAATCGCATGATTTTTTTGCC